>CM035167.1:88865408-89465408 GCA_020205615.1 Panax quinquefolius | reverse complement strand
GATTCTATCGTTAGCATTCTTATTGAAACTTTGAATATTGTATTTAGACATGTATTATAGATTAAGACAACAATACAAACATGTATCACATCTCATATCTCAAACAGATTAGGCAGTCTTCAACTTTGCGGTGTGGCAAGAATGGCATACTGGTTAAACTTTAGGGAATGGCAGCAATAGCGCTGCGTAGTCCCCCGGCCCCACCGTGAGTTGAAGCTTGCACTTCCTAGTTACATCCCCATTCTTTAACATAGTAAAACATTAACACTTATCATGCATACACGCTAGAGCACTTTACATACATGTATGACCATTCTAAGTTCATTTTTACACATCATGGTCCTAGCTTGAGATTTCTAAGGAAATTTGTCAATTGAGGTCATGCATCATAAGGGCTACTATGCTCATCATGTATACACATAAGATAGTCATGAAATCAGTTAGTATGCATGTTCACATAGATCTTCATCCTATGCGCATAACTAGCATCAATTAATTCCTTAATACTCCCTTAGCTCATGCTTGAGTAACTTTCAATGCTTTTAACCCAAAATGGACATATATATGTAATATGTGTGGTCACACAAGAAGTATAAATCATACATGCTTTAAGTGCAGATAGTATACATCATCACGCTAATATTTAGTCTTGTTCATCCGTTGGAAACTTATATAAAATCACTTTTGAACGATCTTAAGTCAAGTCGTACTAGATGGATACACATATAGATCATTATTAAGGTATTAGTGGGCAATCTTAGATGTGCAGAAACTAATAATGATAATGTCCATAGTATTAGTTTGCAAAAAGGTCTGAATCCATCTTTATTATCATTTAAACTTAAATCATGCATTCTAGTGATACCAAGACTTCTTAAAATCATACTTCATGCATCTTTAGGGTATAGCTACAAGTCCCCAAAGTTAAAATTGAGTCATTAATACTTTCATCAAGATTTTTCTTTTAAAACTTTAAGTCCTCCTTAAGAACACATACTTAAAACAAATTAAAGTTCACAATATATACAAAAGACTTAAGTTCACAAATCAGGTCTATTTTCATGTATATCTAAGCCAAACTTGTATGATAGAAATATCTCGGTATAACAGAAGCGGAATCTAGTTCTGGGGAACGGCGCAACAGTGCTGCACCCTAGTACAAACTAGGCGCAGATGCACCCTTTCCTAGATAAAACCAAAAAAGAGCTCTGTTCTGCAGAGTATCAAACCAAAGTTGTATTTCTTCATTCTAAACAAGCTCAAGCTCATTATTAAAGGTTCTATACATGTATACAAACTTCATAAACACTTTGATAGCAATTTCCAAATCAAATTTACAAGAATTTAGTAGAATTTCTATGATTTTCCCAAAGTTTGAAATTAAGGTTTCAAATAAGAATTTTACCTTCTACGAAGCTTAGTTTGCTTAGTTTCTACCTTCTGCAATTGTTGGACTCCTCCTTAAAAAACAAGCAACTCACACTGTAATTCTTGGAATTTAACAGGCAATTTACAGTAACGGGAGAATGAAAATGGAGCTGCCTTCTTATAGAGAAATGGTGGACTGGTTAATGGGTTTACACTAAGGTTTGAATCCATGGTGTAGAAGAAGAAGACAATTGGTAAAGAAAAGTTGTTCAACCACCACTTCCCAACCATTTCCATAGCCATCATCACATAGGTGGTAGCCACTGTTCAATGTTCTGCAGATCACGTAAAGGAAAATGGAGCACTGTTTGGGCAACTTAATTTGGGACAAAGCTTTTAAACCCTCAACATTTGGTTCAATTGTGGTTAACTTAATTCCTTTTTGTTTCCCCCATGTAGTTTTAATGTACAAAGGTTACTACATAATGAAAAGTTAGGGATTAAATATGTACACATATCATATAATCCATGTACATTGGGTCCATATAATTTAATATTTAATGCAGATAAAATAATGCAGTTAGGTATTACTGACCGGGTATTCCCCATAGATTTTATTGGTGAAAATATATCAATATTTTAACACTATCCAGTATTAAATTTCTATTTTAAAACATTTAATCCATTTTCGTATTTCTAAGATGCACAGTTAATTAATAATTTATGTAATAAAAGGTCACACATGATTTTATTGTGCTACTTGGTACTTCATACCATTAAATGTACTCCAATCATATGATTTTAATAATATTACACATTACAATAATGTCCCATTTAATTCCTACATTAATAACCAACCTTTTCAGGCGGCATCGGCATTACCGCTTGATTTATCTTTATCATTGAGGGCGCAGCGACTTGTGGGTCCTGTCGATGTTAAACTAGTTTAGCTTAATGCTAGTTCTGACCTATATCATCATTGTGACACCCCCAAATCCGGGTTACCTGACCCCCGAGTTTGGTGCTCACAATCCACAATATAAATAACATTTAACTACCCATTTAATTATAAATAGGAACATACACTTTATTAACTGCTATAGTTAATACATTACCCCAGGTTCTCTAACCTTAACATTATAAACATACCCTTAAGATATACAAAAAGGGTTCACAAATATAATATAATAATAATGTTTATTACAACTAATCCAGTACTTTGCCATTGCCTTTGTTCTTCTTTGATCCGCTGGCCTCTTCGTTCCTAGCTGAAATATTTTATTTAGTAAGAGTGAGCAATAAATTTGCCTCGCAAGTTAAGACATACAATAATTGTATACTAATCATTAAGAACAGACTATCTATTTTGATAGAATAATGCCAAAGTTCGAAGAACTTTGAATTAGCTGAACAAAGCTTTAATAACTAACAAGTCTTCTCGCATTCTATGCAACACGATAATCTAATAATGAAATAGTACAACACTTTCAAAGTTTCTACGATATTCTAATGATTAATCAAGAATCAAGTCTACGCAATAACAAAGTAGAATATTTTCTGGATTTATGTTGAGTGATCCATTGGATCTTGAACTTCTCTTCTCAGGTATATATCAAAGTTTTACTTTGACATATACGCAGGTGTATCAGATAACCATAAAGATTAAATCATACCCCTCTGCAAGTACTTAGAGTCGGCAAACTCCTTGTACCCTATATTATGCAAAATACTTAATCGTGCGCAAAGGACGAATATACGACCAATAAAATGTTTCCCTTTATATAAAAGGTTGTTCTTCTTAGTCTGTGAATCAAAATTTGATTTAACAACGAAATATTATGATTTCAATATTTAGTCACTTCTCGATCTAGCCGAAATAATTGGCATTGGTCTGTCAATAATAATGGAATTATCTTCTCGGACCTATCAAGTTCTAACAATTGTTCGTCTAGCTAGAATAATTAGCTCAAACATTTCTCAACACAATTCGACAATAAACAAGAATTATCTGTATTGTCAATACTAGCTTCTACGGATGTGAATATCCTATAACAGTTATTCTCCAAGTATATTCTCAGAATCAGTAATTCAATTTGAATTATTAAACATGCACTAACTTCGAATAATCAACAATAAATTCTTGGATGTGGTCTAATCAACAATAATTAACCACTAAAATTATTAAACAAATATAACTCAAGGTTGAGTTAGGAAACTTGCCTTCTCCGCTGATTACAGCTACACAATAAATTTATCTACGTTTGTAAGACCTATAATCACAATATCGGTCTCACAATTAGCACAATATTTCATAACACGCAACACTGTAATTCACAGTTTATTTTCTCCTAGACACATTACCATATAGCCACTATAGCGCCCCCAAATTCTGGTCCTAAATCACCACGAATCTGGTACACTAGTTCTAATTATTGCGAAAGATATAAACATAAACTGTTTATACATTAAACATTACACACTATCCCCAAGGTTGAGAACCTTACTTAAAACCTAAATCAATATCGTATCTAATAAGCAATGTTATTATAATACAATACTATTACAAATCTAGTTGCACACATATTCCCAAGCTAAACTTGGCTTTGACTTTTCCTTGTATCTGACGTATTTGCCTTAATCTACACTATTTATCATGATATAGCAAGGGTGAGCAACAAGTTTGCCCAGCAAGTTTAAGTTCAATAAATTAAGGATATATCATGATGGAAAGATTTTGAATAATAGCTGGCTAACATTCAACAATATAATTGTGAACTAGCATGGATAAATTTTCATAGCTGAACGAACATTAAACATGAACATATCAATTATATCTGGACCGAATGGTAATGAAGGTGATCAGCCTTTCATACCTGATGAACATATGCAATAGGCACAAAGTGCGATTCAACAATTCATAGACGTGATGTAATCAACAGTGATTAATCACAAGTTAAAAGAACAGTTCAATAAAAAAAATTCACAATAAGTGAGTATAAGAAAACTTGCCTGATCGGTTGATTATCATTACGAAACATAACTTAGCTTTATCCGAAGACCTAATATTAATCATATCGATTTCTCAAGTTAGAATAATATCATCACAGTATAAAATAACCTAAACACATTACCACATAATCCTATTAGTCTATACAACATATAAGACTTAGTATCAAGTCAAACTATTGCAGTTTGAGTTGAATCCGATAAAATTCTGACATCCCAACGGCCCAGTCGGATAACTATCCAGCCTAATATCCATAAGACTATGTCTAAACGCAACACAATTAACTTAGACAATTAATTATTCAGTCAAAATAATTTTCATAGGCTCATAATAATTATCAAGTAATTATTATCTTTTATTATGATTTTTCAATCATTAACATCATTATTATATGATTTAAATACCACTTAATTCCTTTATCATTAATATTTATTTAATACTAAATATTAATAAAAATCATCATATAATATTATAATATATTTATAATATATCAAAGTATTTTTAATACCTTAAAATCATACTTATATGATTTTTTAAACCTTTAAATTCATTATCCGATAATTGCCATTAATTTTAAATATAAATGTTTTTAATGAAAAAATTTCAAAAGTTATATTTTATAACTTAAAATATTTTTACAATACTTAAATCATTTTTATATGATTGATAAATCATTAATTCTATTTTTCATAATTTATTTAATACATTTAGTAAATAAATTAATTACCATTAATATTAATTAATTAATGAAATTCATCGAGAAAATATTAAAAGTCGCTAAAAATAACTTCAAATATTTTCTTATACCATAATATAATTTTTCATGATTTTCATGTATTAAAATCATTTTAAGTAATTTACTTAATATTATAATTAAATAAATTAAATACCATTATTATTCCAAAAATAATAAATATTTATGAAATATATTCAGAATAATAAAAAACTATTTTTCAGACTTTAAAATAATTATTAGGAATTTATTATGTAATTTTAATAATTAAAAACCATTTTTTTATCTATTTATTAAATAAAGTAATTATTTTTCTAATTAAACTGTCACTAAAGGGTGCCTATAGCGACAGGAGCGTCGCTATAGGTGTTCTTGAGTCCCAACCCAGAAACTCATAGCAGTTTACAATTGGGTCCATTTGACCGGTTACAACTCTTTGAATATTATGTTTCTGGGTTTGAAATGAAGTTCATATGATAGTATGTATGTAATACTATAACCCCAAACACGTTTCCTAGCTAGAATGCATCATATCAAGAATTTATAAAGCATCAAATAAGTTGTCAGACACTGTTCTTCATTTTTGGGTTTTCCAGAAATGAAGAACAGCTCCTCGTGCCTATTTTAGATCTCAAATTATTTCATTCCAGGTCTGCTTTGTGCGATTTAAAGGTTCAATGTTGTAGAAAACATGACAGGGTACAAATATATAACATCACTTCAACCTAACAACATCACCTACGCAAGATCTGGGCCAGTTAAAGTATCCCAGAAAAACTGTCGTTGAACATTTCTGGGTTTTCCAGAAATGTTCTTCGGCAGATGGTCAACCCAAGTTTGACCAGTCGTAGCTTTGATCATGTGAACGATCTGGTGGGTCTAATGGCTTAGATGTGTAGTATGAATTTCAGGATACAAAGATCCAACACTAACATGTTCATTAACATTAACAACAACGAGATCCGAAGACTAGAAAAGGTTTGTCAGTGGTTACTGAAATTCTGGGCTGCCCAAAATTTGATTTCTGTGAACGGTCAACGGGTTTTGACCACTCACAAATTGAGTTCTAGAGACGATCAGACCCTAATTCAAGTTCCAGAATAAAGACCACCTAACATACTACAAGTCTATAACTTAAAACACAACAAACAGTTAACATACAATGATCTACGAGTCCTGACATTTGCTTGTCATACAACATTTTCCAGTTTTTCCAGATTTATTAAAACTTCCATTTCGAGTATCTAGATATTATGGATCTTGGATTTAACAACCCAGATCACTAAATGACACCTTATAACATAACTTTAAACAATAAACAACAACAAATAACATGAATCGCATAAATTTCTAGGTTTAAGGTTTTTATACCTTTTTAGCTTTGATCCTTGATTCTGACTTTTGATTCTGATCCTTCGCAAGCTATGAAGTGTTCTGAGCTTTGTTTCTCACTCACTATCACTCAAAATTTTCGGATGGGAGAGGGAGAGAAGACTTGGATAGGTTGAAAAATAAAGTGTGTAACTTTTTATACTTGTATGCTATAATCCATGATACAATGTATTTAATCTAGCAAGTTGGCTGATATTTGTGACATATAGGCACATGGCTAGCTAGGGTTGGTCACCAACCACTTACTAGGGCTAGATCTACACTTCACCTTATTAAAATATTCAAAAGGGTAGTTTGGACATTTGACTTTTAAAGTGAATGGCATAAAGGTAACTTGTCATAACCCTTAGGTTTTAACCCTTAGGGTTTAACCCTAAGATTACACAAATTTAAATTCTAGACTTTTCTAATTAAGTTTTAAAAATAAAAAATTAATATTTGAAAAATATAATTTGGGTTTCCTAATTACATTAGAGTTTACTAATCACATTCAAGCTTGCTAATTAGGGTTAATATTTCCTTAATTAAAATTGCTAATTTAATAATTAGGTTCCATAATTGTACATTAGGGTTTTTAGATGAACAATTAGGGTTTTCTAATAATTCAATTAGGGCTATCCCTAATTAAATATAAAAATAACATAAAAACTTATACTATCTTCAAACTTATCAATTAGGGTTTTAATATTCCGAATTAGGGTTTCGAATTCCCAAAAATGAAACTAGGGTTTCTAGAACTGGTAATAAGGTTTCTTAACAATCGTTAGGGTTTTCTAACTAAACGTCGAGGTTCTTAATATAATATTAGGGTTTATGACTGATATAGTTTGCCATGCCCCCAAAATAGGTATACATCACCCATCTTGAGTCGCCAAATACATGGTACAAAATTCATATACAACTTAATTATACAACAGTCGTGTAAAATACGACAAAACACACTCTAAGAGTTTTAATAAGAATATTGTCATCTAGACAATATCCACACCTAATGGAGTCCTCATTACATTTATTGTCACACTATTTAATGAGAATAGTGAGGGACTACTAATCTTATCATCACGGACGATCACTCTACATTCTTCGAATTAGTCCCATTACGTTCTCATTTCACGAAGAGAACAATCGAAGAAAGGGTGAGCTCAACTAGTCCGATGAGTAATATTATGACTAAGATAATGCGAATAAATTATCATTAGCCTTCAACAATGTTAAACCGATAAAATAAAATAAACATCAAGTTTAAGCTGCGGTGAAACAAGTAATCCATTAGAAGAAATCAGTAGAGAATAAAATCTACTATCTTCTATGATTTAAAAGGTTTTCATCACTTTTATCGCCGAGACTCGACACAATAAATAAACCACACCATCCACACTTTTCTGACCAAGGATATTCATTAGTATCACGACCACAAATTATCTATGCACTACGGTGAAGGATATTAGTGTATTCATCAATGGTCATGACAATGCCAAAAGCATCCATCAATACTCACTACTACCAATGAGGACTTTTACCACATCATTTGTAACATTACGATTATGATTATACCGAATAATCCTGGTTATAATCATACCAAGTCCATCTATGCACTACAAGCCACATATGACTTTCAATATATTATAAACATGAGGATGATGAAAATGATATAAGAATTCAATAAAACAAGTTCAAGGATAACTTTGTAAAGATTTATAATTTAATTTATCCCGAAATCAATAACGTCCAAATTGTCAACATGATACTGCTTTGTGGAGTGAAATTCAAGAATGCTCAGAAGAATATTTCCATGAAAAGATACTGGATGAAGCGCATATCAAGGATATTCCACTAATTTCATGGAGTATAGAAGCCAAAAACTTTAATCAATTGAGTATAATAGAATATATGAAACCGCAAATGGATTTTTGTCGTCATGCGGTAATCCATCGTGAGTATGATTATTCCAACGAATAATAAAGAATGGAATAACGAAGAATTCACCAGTGTGCGTAATCCGCATGCATGTGTTATTCCAACAGAATAATAAAGAATGGAACCGGGTCATGCGTAATCCGCACAGACAGGATGTTCCAACAGAATAATAAAGAATGGAACCAGATCATGCATAATCCGCACAAACAGGATGTTCCAACAGAATAATAAAGAACGGAATAACAACGGAATTCACCACGCATGCGATAGATCGCATAGACATGTTATTCCAACAGAATAATAAAGAATAGAATAACAGAAGAATTTCACCATATATGTGCTACTTCGCATAGACAGATTATTCCAACATAATAATAAAGAATGGAATAACAACCCTTACGAGTATTGAAAGAAAATAACTCTCTTCATGAATACGAAAGAAATAATACCCCTTACATTAAAAAAACTGGATACTGGAATAGTGAGGTAGCAGACTTCTCTTCTTCTTTCTCTCTATAACTTCTCTCTATAATAATTACCCTAAAGCTTTTGTGAATTGGTGAGAAATGAAGGAATTATGAGCTTTTATTTATAGGAAAATATAGTTTCGATAATTTCATGTTTTGGGGCCCGAAATATTACAGTATAATACCTTCCTCTTTTTCTTCATTTTTAATTTAGTCCTGCAAGTATTATCAAACTTGCACCACCTCCCCTAATAGTAAATAATGTAAATTAATAGTTCATTCATGTGACTAATAGTATAATCATGTGAAAAAAAACTAATTACAGTATAGTACCTTCAACTATACCTCCATTTTTAATTTAGTCATGCAAGTATTATCAATCTTGCACCACCTCCCCTAATAGTACATGAATGTGAATCAATAGTACACACATTTGAATAAATAGTTATAAGCATGTGAAATAATAGCAATTAATTACTCATTTATTCGATTAATTACCCGATTGGTCAATATAACCTCCAGACATCAATTATTATCGATATAAATGTCGATTTCCACTAACACTAATAATCCCAACACAATGGAACTATCAATTTCATCTTTAATCAACACAACGTATTCATCATTAATATTATAACTCACAATATTTAACAACCAGGTCGTTCCCAGGAAAGAGGGGCCTTTCCGATAAGGATTTCTCTTTAATGGCGCACAATTAGGTGACCAAACCTCTCCTTGACAGTACTTCTAGACATTTTCAATATTGCAAATAATAATATGAATAACTTTTTCGTCTCAATTATTGATTTAATAATAATAAATATTATGCAGATGAAACTGTGACAATAATTGAATCAATAATATGAGAGATATGATGCAGCAATTACTGTAGCAATAATTGAGTATAACTGAGTGACTTTGTGAGACCCCAGATTTTATGAATAAATAGTTAATTTTCTCGAAATATTTTTTTTAATATTATAGTGTGGATTTGAGATAATGTTATAGTTGTGGGTAGTATTTATAAATTTTGAAAAGTATGCAAGTTGTTGTATAATATTCGATTGGTCAGGGAATATTCTTTTAGTCGGGGAATATCCGTACTACGGCACAATCATTGGTGGACCCCACAACGAAATTATTTTCGGATTGAGAAAACGACAAAAATATTTTATTAAAAATAACGGCGGAAGTTTTACCATTAATATTGTTGAACTACTCGGTAGTAAAAGTACAGTAATACGTGTTGTTGCATAGCAGCACACGGTATTGATTATTGATGCTTATGTGATAAGTCACTCGGTTTTTGTTTTATTGGTATTATTAATGTAATAAAAGCAGAAAAGCTTTTATATAAAATGAATACTTTTATAAAGTTATTCGTTTTATTAGGCTAATAGTAAAATCTTTTTAAATAAAAATGCGAGAATACTTTTATAAAGTTATCTATTTTATTAGACAATAATTAGAATATATTATATCTTATTATGCATAGTGTTTGCATAGTACCTGCATAGTGTTTGCATAGTAAAATCTTTTATAAAGTTATTCGTTTTATTAGATTATAAATAGAATATATTATATTTTATTTAAAAGATTTTGCTTTAAATATGGACCGTCAAATTAAAGTAAATCAATATGGACCGTTCATGAGTTAGTTACTATGCAGTCCATTTTTCTATAAATAGAAGCTCATTCCTTCATTATTTCTTACGAATTCACTGAAACTCTAGAGAGATAAATCATAGAGAGAAAGAAGAAAAGTATTCTGCTACTTCACTACTCATATATCCAGTACTCTTCTTCTTAAGGTATGGGGTATTATTTCTTTTGTATTCATGAAGAGAACTTATGTTATTCCATTCTTTATTATTCTGTTGGAATAACTTTTGATACTGTGCTACTATATACTTGGTGAAATTCTTACATTATTCCATTCTTTATTATTACATTGGAATATCTTGTACATGCGTTTTATGGGACCTAGTTCCGCTTTTTATTATTCTCATTGGAACATCCCATGCCGGTGCGTATTACCTTTGACTGGTTTAGTTTATTTAGTATTCTGTTGGAATAACCTGTTTATGCAAAGTACCGTATGCATGGTGATTTATTTTGTTATTCCATTCTTTATTATACTCAGTTGGTTAAAGTTTTGACTTCTATACTCCATGAAATTAATGGAATATCCTTGATATTTGCACTTCATCTAGTATCTTTTCATGGAAATATTCTTCTGAGCATTCTTGAATTTTACTCTACAAAGAAGTATCATGTTGACAATTTGAACGTTATTAGTTCCTGAATAAATTAATTCTTGAACTTGTTTTATTGAATTCTTATATCATTGTCATCATCCTCATGTTTATATTTTTTTGAAAGTCATCTCGTGGCTGTGGTAGTGCATAGATGGACTTGGTATGATTATGACCGAGGATTATTCGGTGTAATCATGACCGTAATGTTACAAATGATGTGGTAAAAGTCCTCATTGGCCCGTAGTGCATTGATGGATAGTTGTTGGCATGATCATGACCATTAATGAATATACAAATATTCTTGACCCGTAGTGCATGGATAATTGTGGTCGTGATACTAAAGAATATACTTGGCCGTATTGCAGGGGTGATTCGATGATGTGGATTATTTATTAAGCTGAGTCCCAGCGATAAAAGTGATGAAAAACCTTTTAAATCATAAAAGATAATAGATTTTATTCTCTACTTGACTCTTTTAATGGATTGCTTGTTCCATCCGCAGCTTCGACTTGATGTTTGTTATATTGTATCGGTTTAACATTGTTTAAGGCTAATGATAATTTATTCTCGCATTATCTTAGTCATAATATTTCTTCTTTGGGCTAGTTGAGCTCACCCTTTCTTTCACCGTTATTCTTGAAATGAGAATATAGCCGGGACGAGTCGTGGAACAGAGTGATGGACAGATGATAGTATTAGTAGTCCTAACTATTACATTAAATAGTGTGACAATAAATGTAATGAGGACTTATTCGAGAGAGTGGATATTGTCTAAGAGGCGGATTTATATTAAAACTCACAGCTCTCTTGTTGTATATGAAAGATTGTATTTGTATTCTGTACCATGTATTTGGTGACTCAGAATATGTGATGTATACCTAATTTGGGGGCGTCACAGTTGGTATCAAATCTTAGGGATATGATCCCTGGCTAGGATATGAGAATAGAACTAGGAGGGGAGAGACGGGGAATTCCTTCGCTAGTATGACCTACCTAAGTTTATTTGGTATTTAATTGGTCGGTCAAAATATAGGGATAATATGTTACATGTCAATTAACCTTTGTTTTGTGGCAGTATCTGAAAATGACATCCGAGAATGTTGAGAATAGCAATGGAGCACAGGAGATCGTTGATTCTCCAAAGATCAATAATCAGGACAATGTGCAATAGGATGGCGATAATCCTCCTATAAACAACAACACTGATCAATTGACAAACGACGGTACGTTTAGGAGCTTTTTAGAATTCATGCAACATCAGGCGAAAGCGGCTCCTGTTCATAATGCATGAGGAAACAATGGCAACCCACGGTTGGTCAACGCTAAGCAATTCAAGGAGCTGGGACCATCAGAGTTTTTGGAAAAGCCAGAACCACTTAAGGCGGAGACATGGTTAAAGCAGATCACCAAGATATTTGATGTCTTGGGATGCTCCGAGGAGCAAAAGGTTCCCTTTGCCACCTTTATGTTGCGTGAAGAGGAAGATTACTGGTGGGAATCTGTAAAACGTACCCAGCCTGACGTACTCATGATGTCTTGGGAGAAGTTCCAAGAGCTGTTCAATGACAAGTACTTTCCCGAAAGCATTCGTCACATGAAGGAGGTGGAATTCATCAAGTTGGAGCAAATCAACATGACCGTGTCGCAATACGAAGCCAAGTTTGCCGAGTTGTCCTGATTTGCGTCCCACTTGGTTGATAATGAAGAGAGAATGACGCGGATGTTTTTAAGAGGTTTGAAGCCAGAGATACGTCAATATCTTATTTCTCATAAACTGTGTTTGTATTCAGATGTTGTAAATAGGGCTCAGTTAGTGGAGTGCGATAATGAGTCAACGCAACCAAAAGAGAGCAGCCGGCAAAATGATAATACCGGTGATAACAGTAATCAAAACGGTGACGATATGCATGGAGGGAATCAACATGCCAGAAATGGTAACCACTTCGGTGGTAATCATGGTCAAAACAATAAGAATGGACATTTCAAGGAGAGAAGGTTCAAAAATGATGTGAAGACGTCGGCACCAGCACCTGTTTTAAAGGAAGAAGGACGACCACCAGTCGTATGTTTCAAATGCGGATAGGAGGGACACATCCGTCCAAACTGTACGCAGCAATCCAAAACATGTTTTAATTGCAGAAGAGAAGGTCACCTAGCTCGATTTTATCGTATGGTGAAGTCAAGTCCAGCTGGGATAGTGATGCCAAAGGATGTCCCAGAAAAGCTAAAGCCGGTAGTTTAAGAAAGAGCGTTTTTTTCGTGACAAGGAACCTGAATAAAATTATCACGGGTATGTTAGTCATAAACTCTTGCGAAGTCTATACCGTGTTAGATACCAGTTCTACTTACTCTTTTATTTCACCTAGTTGTGTTCAATGTTTGAAGTTAACTCCGGAGAAGTTAGACTTTGATATATCTGTTTAAACTCAGTTGGGAGAAACCTTCGTTACCTCCACTATTTATAAATCTTGTTCAAATCAACACTTTCACGTTACGTGTCGATCTTGTCTCTTTGAAAATACTTGCCTTTGATGCGACTTTAGGAATCGATTCGTTAAGTACTCATCGTGCTTTTCGTAAGGTTGTTAGATTTCATATTCCTAACCAACCTGTTATGCGAATTCAAGCAACCAAACCACTAAAGTCAATCATTGTCATATCAAGCCATAAGTAAAGAGCCCCGGTCCTTTCGTTGTTGACTTTCTTGTGTGGAATGCACCAAAGCCAGACTTTCTGTAGGCGATGTCGTGAATGACGTTGGCAAGTTGATAGGTATCAATGTGACTTACTATCCAAGTCTTGGATGAGGGTCACTGTTTTGAATGATATTTCTATTGTTAATAAATTTCCTGACGTATTCTTGAAGACTTCTTAGCCTGCCTAGAGCGTGAAATCGAATTTTGTATTGACCCCAGTACAAAACTCATTTCTAAAACCCTCAAATATTTCTTTACTTAAAACGAACGTAACATGCGCCAAAGACGTTGGCTCGAGCTGTTGAAGATTACGATCGTACTATGCCATATCATCGTGGAAGTGCGAACGTGATAGCTGACGCGTTGAGTAGAAGATCGTATGTCGTTACAAGTGCGAATATACGAATCCACGTAAAGATAACGAATATACGAGTAGAATCGACTTTAATCGATAAAGTTAAAGCCGCTCAAGCTACACACCCAAAGCTGATGAATGTGAAGAAGAAGGTTCAAGAGCGTGTTATTCTAGAAGCAAGAATCGATGAAGAGAGGAAATCTCAACCCTCGATTTAATTGGCCCATTTAAAATCCTCGATCGAGTAGGAACTGTGGCTTATAGACTCGTTTTACCGCCAAGTATGTTGCATGTTCATAAAGTTTTTAACGTATCGATGTTACATAAATATGTGGACGACCCGAACCACATTTAATTTAGAACCGGACGAGATAGCAAAAGATTTAACATATGAGGAGATACGTGTTAACATCTTGGATAAGAAGGATCATATTCGACGCTCAAAGGTTATACCTCAAGAGTTAGAATTTGAAGTAAAGTCAAGGTATCCTCACCTGTTCGGCATACCAGGTACGTACGTAAATTTTGAGGGCGAAATTCCATAAGGAGGGGAGATTGTGAGACCCCAGATTTTATGAATAAATATTTAATTTTCTCAAAATATTTTTTTAATATTATGGTGTGGATTTGAGATAATGTTATAGTTGTGGGTAGTATTTATAAATTTTGAAAAGTATGCAAGTTGTTGTATAATATTCGATTGGTCTGGGAATATTCTTTTGTCGGGGAATATCCGTATGCGATGGCACAATTATTAGTGGACCCCTAACGGAATTATTGTTTGATTGAGAAAACGACAAAAATATTTTATTGAAAATAATGGCGGAAGTTTTACCATTAATCTTTGTTGAACTACTCTCGGTAGTAAAAGTACAAAGAATACGCTGTGCGTTGTTGCAAGAAGACACGGTATTGATTATTGATGCTTATGTGATAAGTCACTTAATTTTGTTTTATTGGTATTATTAATGTAATAAAAGCAGAAAAAGCTTTTTATATAAAACAAAATACTTTTATAAAGTTATTCATTTTATTAGGCTAATAGTAAAATCTTTTATATAAAATGAATACTTTTATAAAGTTATCTATTTTATTAGATATAATTAGAATATATTATATTTTATTATGCGTAGTGTTTGCATAAGACACATAGTGTTTGCATAGTAAAATCTTTTATAAATTTATTCGTTTTTATTAGATTATAAATAGAATATATTATATTTTATTTAAAAGATTTTGCTTTAAATATGGACCGTCAGATTAAAAATAAATCAATCTAGACCGCTTCATGAGTTAGTTACTATATGATCCATTTTTCTATAAATAAAGCTCATTCCTTCATTATTTCTTACGAATTCACCGAAACTCCAGAGAGATAAACCATAGAGAGAAAGAAGAAAAGTATTCTGCTACTTCACTACTCATATATCCAGTACTCTTCTTCATTAGGTAGGGGGTATTATTTCTTTTGTATTCATGAAGAGAACTTATGTTATTCCATTCTTTATTATTCTGTTTGAATAACCTGTATACGCGGGCTACCCTATACTTGGTGAAATTCTTTTGTTATTCCATTTTTTATTATTCTGTTGGAATATCACATCATGCGTTTTATGCTGGGATTCTGGTTCCGCTTTATTATTATTATTCTCATCACAACATCCGTCATGCGTATTACGCTTGACCTGGTTCCGTTATTTAGTATTCTGTTGGAATAACCTGTCTATGTAAAGTACCGCATCCATGGTAATTTCTTTTGTTATTCCATTCTTTATTATACTCAGTTGGTTAAAGTTTTAACTTCTATACTCCATGAAATTAGTGGAATATCCATGATATTTGCGCTTCATCCAGTATCTTTTCATGGAAATATTCTTCCGAGTATTCTTGAATTTTACTCTACAAAGAAGTATCATGTTGACAATTTGGACTTTATTAGTTCCTGAATAAATTAATTCTTGAACTTGTTTTATTGAATTCTTATATCTTTGTCATCATCCTCATGCTTATATTTTTTTGAAAGTCATCTATGGCCTGTAGTGCATAGATGGACTTGGTATGATTATGACCAGGGATTATTCGGTGTAATCATGACCATAATGTTACAAATGATGTGGTAAAAGTCCTCGTTGGCGTAGTGCATTGATGGATGAATGTTGGAATGATCATGACCATTAATGAATACACTAATATTCTTGGCCTGTAGTGCATGGATAATTGTGGTCGTGATACTAAAGAATATCCTTGGCCGTAGTGCAGGGGTGATTCGATGATGTGAATTATTTATTAAGCTGAGTCCCAGCGATAAAAGTGATGAAAAACATTTTAAATCATAAAAGATAGTAGATTTTATTCTCTACTTAAATCTTTTAATGGATTGCTTGTTCCACTGCAGTTAAACTTGATGTTTGTTATATTGTATCAGTTTAACACTATTTAAGGCTAATGATAATTTATTTTGCATTATCTTAGTCATAATATTTCTTACTGGGCTAGTTGAGCATACCCTTTCTTTCACTATTCTCTTCAGGAAATGAGAATATAGCTGGGATGAGTCGGGGAACGGAGTGATGGACCAGATGATATTATTAGTAGTTCTCACTATTCTGTTAAATAGTGTGACAATAAATGTAATGAGGACTTATTCTGAGAGTGGATATTGTCTAGAAGACAGTATTTGTATTAAAACTCACAGCTCTCTTGTTGTATATTAAAGATTGTATTTGTATTCTGTACCATGTATTTGGCGACTCATAATAGGTGATGTATACCTAATTTGGGGGCTTCACAGACTTCTCACGTAAGCATCAATAATCAATATCGTGTGCTACTTGTCAACCACGCCAGACATCTTATTTTTTTACTACCGGGGTAGTTCAACGCTTTAATTCGGTAACAATTTCACTGTTATTTTTATAAAAAGATAATTCTGTCATTTTCTAACTACGACAATACTTCCGTTATGGGGTCCACCAATGATTGTGTCGTCGTACAAATATTCCCTGTTAAAACGAATATACCCCGACCAATCGAATATTATATAACCATTTCCTTTGCAAAATTTGTAAATATTACCCACAACTATAATATTATATCAAATCCACACCATAATATTCAAAAATATATTTCAAGAAAATTATTCTTTATTCATAAAAGTTGGGGTCTTACAACCTTCCCTTCTTATGAAATTTTATCCTCAAAATTAGGGTACGTACCTGGTATATCGAAGAGGCGAGGATACCTTGATTTCATTTCAGATTCTAACTCCCAGGTCATTTCCTCAACATCGTAGTTTCTCCACAAAACTTTGACTTGAGGTATAACTTTATAGCGTAGAATATGATCCTTCTTATCCAAGATTTTAACAGGTCACTCTTCATACGTTAAATCATCCTCTATCTCGTCTGTTTCTAATTCAATAATGTGGTTCGGGACTTTTACATATTTATGTAACATAGATATGTGAAAAACGTTATGAACACGAGACATACTTAAGCAGTAAGTAGTCTATAGGCCACGCCCTACTCGATCGAGGATTAAAATGGGCCAATGAATCGAGGGTTGAGCTTTCCTCTCTTTCCAAATCTCGTAACTCCTTCCATGGAGCAACACATAACAACACATGATCTCCATATCGAATTCCACGTCCTTTCGATGAAGATCGGCATAACTCTTTTCGATCTTGTGAGGTTTTATACGTTGTAGGGTCGTTTGAATCTTTTTCGTAGTCATACATACCAACTCCCGGTCCCAACAAATAATTGCTTCACCCACCTCATCCCAAAGATACCTTTGGAGAACGACACTTTCTTCCATACAACGCCTCGAATGGAGCCATGCCAATACTTTCTTGATAACTGTTGTTGTAGGAAAACTCCACCAATGGTAAGAACTTGTCCCAACTTCCTTTGAAGTAAAAGACACAGAGTCTTCATAAATCTTCAAGAGTTTAAATAGTCCTCTCCGACTGCCCGTCCGTCTGAGGATGATATGCCAAGCTAAATCGTAAATCCGTGCCCATAGTTTTTTGCAAACTAACCCAAAATCTTGAAGTGAATCTTGGGTCTCGATCAGAAACTATGGATACCGGCATACCATGCAGTCTAACAATCTCGTTTATATACATACGAGCAAGACGTTCAAGTGTATAAGTTTCTCGTATAGGTAGGAAATGAGTAGACTTGGTCAATCTATTAACAATGACCCAAATTGCATCTATGCCTTGAGAAACCTTGGGAAGACCAGTAACGAAATCCATGGTAATGTGTTCACACTTCCATTCTGGAATTTCAAGTGGTTGCAATTGACCTTTTGGTACTTGATGTTCCGCCTTGACTCGTTGACAAGTTAAACACCTTAAGATAAACTCCGCCATCTCCCTCTTCATATTGCTCCACCAAAATGTATGTCGAAGATCACGATACATTTTGGTACTCCCAGGATGGATTGTAAATGGTGTGTTGTGCGCCTCCATCATGATTTTATACTTTAAATTAAGGTTGTTAGGAACACAAAGTCTAGAGTTGACTCGAAGTATTCCTTCTTTATCGATTCTTTCTTTCGATATATTACCTTCTTGCACTTTCTTCCTCATACGCATCAGCTCTAGGTCTGTAGCTTGAGCAGCTTTAACTTTATCGATTAAAGTCGGTTCTACTCGTATATTCGCCATCATCACATGGGTCCTTAGAGACTTTAACTATATCTCCATCCTTTGTAAGTCATATAAAATGGGCCTTTGCGTTTATAATAATGCACTCGTACCCGCATATGATCTTCTACTCAATGCACCAGCTACTACATTCGCTTTTCCAGGATGGTTTTGAATGGTATGATCGTAATCTTTCAACAACTCAAGCCATCGTCGTTGCCACATGTTGAGTTCCTTTTGAGTGAAGAAATATTTGAGGCTTTTATGATCCGTATAGATCTCCACCTTCTCCCCATATAGGTAATGCCTCCAAATCTTAAGTGCAAAAATGACTGCTGCCAACTATAGATCATGAGTAGGATAATTCCTCTCATATTCTTTTAGTTGTCGTGAGGCATAGGCTATGACTTTCCCATGTTGCATGAGAACACATCCTAACCCTTTGCTTGAAGCATCATTGTAGATGACAAATCCTCTCAGGCGATGGTATGGTATTGTAATGAGCAGTCTTGAAATGAGTCTCCTCTTGAGTTCTTGAAAACTCTTCTCACATTCCTCGCACTTTTTGAATTTTGTATCTTTTAAGTCAATTTGAGTTAATGGAGTAGCGATTCGAAAACCCTTCTATGAATATCCGATAATAACCAGCTAAGCCGAGAAAGCTACGTACTTCGGTCACTTATTTAAGTTTCTCCCGGCTTTGAATTGCTTAAATCTTTGTCGGGTCAACAGATATCCCATGATTTGATATCACGAGCCCAAGGAATGCAACTTCCTCGCTTTAAACTCGTATTTCTTCAACTTGGCATATAGTTTATTTTCACACGAAGCTTTTGGAGTATCAGCCTCAAGTGTTGCTCATGGTCTTCACGGGTTTTGGAGTATATGAGGATGTCATCAATAAAGACGACCACAAAGCGATCCAAATATTCCTTGAATACTTTGGTTCATCATATCCATGAAGACAAAATGAGAGCATTAGTCAATCCAAAAGACATGACTAAGAATTCATAATGCCCGTCTTAGGGATTACAAGCGCCTTTGGAATGTCATCAGTTTTAATCTTCAACTGATGATATCTAGAATGAAGATCAATCTTTGAAAAGAATTTGGCGCCTTGCAACTGGTCAAATAGATCATCAATGCGAGGCAACAGGTACCTATTTTTTATGGTGACATGATTCAACTCCCGATAATCAATACAAAGTCGCATACTTCCATCTTTCTTCTTCACAAATAGAATAGGAGCACCCCAAGGAGACGTACTAGGACGAATGAAACCGATGTCTAACAATTCCTGCAATTGGGTCTTTAACTCCTGAAGTTCAATAGGAGCCATTCGATATGGGGCTTTGGAAATGGGTTTTTTGCCGGGTTTAAGGTCGATAAAAATTCAATTTCGCGCTCTGGGGGTAGGTCAGGAAGTTCTTCAGGGAATACGTCAGGAAATTTATTAACAATAGAAATATCTTTTCAAATCTGACGTATTTTTGTTTAAATCTGTGACATGAGCTAAGAAAGCTTGACATTCATTTTTCAATAAATGAATAGCTTTATGGCTTGAGATGACCGTGATTGATTTTAATGGTTTGGTCGCTTAAATTCGCATAATAGGTTGATTAGGAATATGAAAGCTAACAACCTTACGAAAATAATCAATTTTAGCATGATGAGTAGTTAACTAATCAATCCCTAGAATCACGTCAAATGCAAGTATTTTTAAAGAAATAAGATCGACAGGTAACGTGCGGTTACCGATTTGAATCAAACAAGACTTATAAATAGTGGATGTAATGAAGGTTTCTCCCAACGGAGTTTCAACCGATAAGTCAAAGTCTAATTTCTTCGGAGTCAAATTTAAACGTTGAGCGCAAGTAGGAGAAATAAAAGAATGGGTAGAACCGGTATCAAATAAGGTATAGACTTCGCTAGAGTTTATGATAAGCTTACCTGTGATGACCTCGTTTGGGTTCCTTGCTTTCTGGGAGGTTACGACAAACACTCTCCCTTGAACTACCGGCTTTGACTTTTCTGGGACGGCCTTCGGTGCCTCCATCCCAGCTGGACTTGTCTTTGGTGCATGATAAAATCGAGCTAGGTGACCTTCTCTTCCACAATTATAACACTATTTGGACTGCATCGCGCAGTTTGGACTGATATGTCCCTCCCCTCCGCATTTGAAGCATATGATAGGTGGTCATTCTCATTCCTTAACAACGGGTGTTGGTGCTGACGTCTTTTCATCATTGTTGAATCACCTTTTCTGGAAATGTCCATTTTTATTGTCTTGGCCATGATTACCACCGAACTGGTTACCATTTTTTGCATGTTGATTCCCTCCACGTTTATTGTCACCACTTCGATGACTGCTACCACTGGTATTATCATTTCTTATCATTTTGCCAACTATTTTCTCTTGGTTGAGTTGACTCGTCCAATAACTGAGCCAAATTAACAACATCTGAATACAAACATAGTTTGTGAGAAATTAAGTATTGACGTATCTCGGGTTTCAAACCTCTTAGAAACATCCGCGTCATTCTCTCCTCATTATCAACCAAGTGAGACGCAAACCAGGACAACTCGGTAAACTTAGCTTCGTACTGTGACAGGGTCATATTGTTCTTCTCTAACTTGATAAACTCTACCTCTTTCATGTGACGAATACTTTCGGGAAAGTACTTGTCGTTGAATAGTTCTTGGAACTTCTCCTAAGATATCTTCAGTGTGGCAGGTTGAGTACGCTTTACCGATTTTCACCAGTAATCTGCCTCTCCTCTCACATAAAGGTGGCAAATGGAACCTTTTTCTCCTCGGAGCATCCCAAAACATCAAATAACTTGGTGATCTTCTTTATCCACGCTTCCGCCTTAAGTGGTTTTGGCTCTTCAATAAACTCCGGTGGTCCCAGCTCCTTGAACTGTTTAGCGGTGAACGTTCGAGAGTTTCCAGTGTTTTAACCTATATTTTGGACAGGAGCCGCTCTCGCCTAATGTTGCATGAATTGCATAAAGCCTCTGAACATTCCATCGTTCATAATTTGGTTAGTGTTGTTGTTTGCATGAGGATTGTCGCCTTCCTGATTATTGATCTGTGGAGACTCAACGGTCTCCTGTGCTCTATTGCTATTCTCAACATTCTCGGATGTCATTTTCAAATACTGCCATAAAACAATGGTTAATTAATATGTCACATATTATCCCTATACTCTGACCAACCAAATAAATACCAAATAATCTTAGGTAGGTCATACTAGCGAAGGAATTTCCCGTCTCTCCCCTCCTAATTCTTGTCTCACATCTCAGCCAGGGATCATATCTCTAAGCTTTGATACCAACTGTGATGCCCATAAAATAGGTATACATCACCCATCTTGAGTTGCCAAATACATGGTACAAATTCAAATACAACTTAATTATACAACAGTCGTGTAAAATACGACAAAATATAATCTAAGAGTTTTAATAAGAATATTGTCATCTAGACAATATCCACACTCAATGGAGTCCTCATTACATTTATTGTCACACTATTTAACAGAATAGTGAGGACTACTAATGATATCATCTCGACCGTCACTCCGCTTCCCAGACTAGTCTCAAGCGTTCTCATTTCACAGAGAAGAGAACAAAGAAAGGGTGAGCTTAACTAGCCCAAGAAGAAATATTATGACTAAGATAATGCGAGAATAAATTATCATTAGCCTTCAACAATGTTAAAGCGATAAAATATAATAAACATCAAGTTTATTTGCGGTGAACAAGCAATCCATTAGAAGAGTCAAGTAGAGAATAAAATCTACTATCTTCTATGATTTAAAAGGTTTTTTCATCACTTTTATCATTTGAGACTCGACAATAAATAAACTACATCATCCACCACTTTCTGACCCGAGGATATTCATTAGTATCACGACCACAAATTATCCATGCACTACGGGCCAAGATATATTCGTATATTCATCAATGGTCATGATCATGCCAACAATCATCCACTAATGCACTACTACGACGATGAGGACTTTTACCACATCATTTGTAACATTACTATTAATGATTATACCGAATAATCCTCGTCATAATCATACTAGTTCATCTATGCACTACATGCCACAGATGAGTTTCAACATATTATAAACATGAGGATGATGACAATGATATAAGAATTCAATAAAACAAGTTCAAGGATAAATTTGTAAAGATTTATAATTTAATTTATCCAGAAATCAATAACGTCCAAATTGTCAACATGATGCTGCTTTGTGGAGTAAAATTCAAGAATGCTCAAAAGAATATTTCCATGAAAAGATACTGGATGAAGCGCAAATATCAAGGATATTCCACTAATTTCATGGAGTATAGAAGCCAAGACTTTAATCAACTGAGTATAATAGAATATATGAAACTATGAATGAATTTTTTTTGCACGCCATACGGTAATCCACGTAGATAGATTATTCCAACGGGATAATAAAGAATGGAATAACGTAAGAATTCACGGTAGCGCATGTAATCCGCAGATGACGAGTTATTCAACGAAATAATAAAGAATAGAACCAGGTCATGCGTAATCCGCACAGACAAGATGTTCCAACAGAATAACAAAGAATGGAACCAGATCATGCGTAATCCGCACAAATAGGATGTTCCAACAGAATAATAAAGAACAAAATAACAACAGAATTCACCACGCATGCGATAGATCGCACAGACAGGTTATTCCAACAGAATAATAAAGAATGGAATAATAGAAGAATTTCACCATGTATGCGGTACTTCGCATAGATAAGTTATTCCAAAATAATAATAAAGAATGGAATAACAACCCTTACGAGTATTAAAAAAAAATAACTCTCTTCATGAATACGAAAGAATAATACCCCTTACCTTAGAAGAAACTGGATACTAGAATAGTGAGGTAGCAGACATCTCTTTTTCTTTCTCTCTATAATTTCTCTCTATAATAATTGCTCTAAAGCTTTTGTGAATTGGTGAGAAATGAAGGAAGAATTAGCTTTTATTTATAGGAAAATATAGTTTCGATAATTTCATGTTTTGGGGCCCGAAATATTACAGTATAATACCTTCCTCTTTTTCTTCATTTTTAATTTAGTCCTGTAAGTATTATCAAACTTGCACCACCTCCCCTAATAGTAAATAATGTAAATTAATAGTTCATTCATTATCCGATAATTGCCATTAATTTTAAATATTAATGTTTTTCATGAAAAAAAAATTTCAAAAGTTATATTTTAGAACATAAAATATTTTTACAATACTTAAATCATTTTATATGATTGATAAATCATTAATTCTATTTTTCATAATTTATTTAATACATTTAGTAAATAAATTAATTACCATTAATATTAATTAATTAATAAAATTCATCACAAAATATTAAAAGTCACTAAAAATAACTTCAAATATTTTCTTATACCATAATATAATTTTTTCATGATTTTCATGTATTAAAATCATTTTAAGTAATTTACTTAATATTATAATTAAATAAATTAAATACCATTATTATTCCAAAATAATAAATATTTATGAAATATATTCGAATAATAAAAACTATTTTTCGGACTTTAAAATAATTATTAGGAATTTATTATGTAATTTTAATAATTAAAAACCATTTTTTATCTATTTATTAAATAAAGTAATTATTTTTCTAATTAAACTGTCGCTAAAGGGTGCCTATAGCGACAGGAGCGTCGCTATAGGTGTTCTTGGTGTTCTTGAGTCCCAACCCAGAAACTCATAGCAGTTTACAATTGGGTCCATTTGACCGGTTACAACTCTTTGAATATTATGTTTCTGGGTTTGAAATGAAGTTCATATGATAGTATGTATGTAATACTATAACCCCAAACACGTTTCCTGGCTAGAATGCATCATATCAAGAAGTTATAAAGCATCAAACAAGTTGTCAGACACTGTTCTTCATTTCTGGGTTTTCCATAAATGAAGAACAGCTCCTCGTGCCTATTTTAGATCTCAAATTATTTCATTCCAGGTCTGCTTTGTGCGATTTAAAGGTTCAATGTTGTAGAAAACATGACAGGGTACAAATATATAACATCACTTCAACCTAACAACATCACCTACGCAAGATCTGGGCCGGTTAAAGTATCCCAGAAAAACTGTCGTTGAACATTTCTGGGTTTTCCAGAAATGTACTTCGGCAGATGGTCAACCCAAGTTTGACCAGTCGTAGCTTTAATCATGTGAACGATCTGGTGGGTCTAATGGCTTAGATGTGTAGTATGAATTTCAGGATACAAAGATCCAACACTAACATGTTCATTAACATTAACAACAACGAGATCCGAAGACTAGAAAAGGTTTGTCAGTGGTTACTGAAATTCTGGGCTGCCCAAAATTTGATTTCTGTGAACGGTCAACGGGTTTTGACCACTCACAAATTGAGTTCTAGAGACGATCAGACCCTAATTCAAGTTCTAGAATAAAGACCACCTAACATACTACAAGTCTATAACTTAAAACACAACAAACAGTTAACATACAATGATCTACGAGTCCTGACATTTGCTTGTCATACAACATTTTCCAGTTTTTCCAGATTTCTTAAAACTTCCATTTCGAGTATCTAGATGTTATGGATCTTGGATTTAACAACCCAGATCACTAAATTACACCTTCTAACATAACTTTAAACAATAAACAACAACAAATAACATGAATCACATAAATTTCTAGGTTTAAGGTTTATATACCTTTTTAGCTTTGATCCTTGATTCTGACTTTTGATTCTGATCCTTCGCAAGCTATGAAGTGTTCTGAGCTTTGTTTCTCACTCACTATCACTCAAAATTTTCGGATGGGAGAGGGAGAGAAGACTTGGATAGGTTGAAAAATAAAGTGTGTAACTTTCTATACTTGTATGCTATAATCCATGATACAATGTATTTAATCTAGCAAGTTGGCTGATATTTGTGACATATAGGCACATGGCTAGCTAGGGTTGGTCACCAACCACTTACTAGGGCTAGATCTATACTTCACCTTATTAAAATATTCAAAAGGGTAGTTTGGACATTTGACTTTTAAAGTGAATGGCATAAAGGTAACTTGCATAACCCTTAGGTTTTAACCCTTAGGGTTTAACCCTAAGATTACACAAATTTAAATTCTAGACTTTTCTAATTAAGTTTTAAAAATAGAAAATTAATATTTGAAAAATATAATTAGGGTTTCCTAATTACATTAGAGTTTACTAATCACATTCAAGCTTGCTAATTAGGGTTAATATTTCCTTAATTAAAATTGCTAATTTAACAATTAGGTTCCATAATTGTACATTAGGGTTTTTAGATGAACAATTAGGGTTTTCTAATAATTCAATTAGGGCTATCCCTAATTAAATATAAAAATAACATGAAAACTTATACTATCTTCAAACTTATCAATTAGGGTTTTAATATTCTGAATTAAGGTTTCGAATTCCCAAAAATGAAACTAGGGTTTCCAGAACCGGTAATAGGGTTTCTTAACAATCGTTAGGGTTTTCTAACTAAACGTCGAGGTTCTTAATATAATATTAGGGTTTATGACTGATATAGTTTGTCACGCCCCCAAAATAGGTATACATCACCCATCTTGAGTCGCCAAATACATGGTATAAAATTCATATACAACTTAATTATACAACAGTCGTGTAATATACGACAAAACACAATCTAAGAGTTTTAATAGGAATATTGTCATCTGGACAATATCCACACCTAATGGAGTCCTCATTACATTTATTGTCACCCTATTTAACAGAATAGTGAGGACTACTAATGCTATCATCTGACTGTCACACTGCTCCTGTTTCACGACTAGTCTCGACTCGTTCTCATTTCTGAAGAGAACAAAGAAAAGAAAGGTGAGCTCAACTAGCCTATTAAGAAATATTATGACTAAGATAATGCGTAATTAATTATCATTAGCCTTCAACGTGTTAAACCGATAAAATAAAATAAACATCAAGTTTAACTGCTGCGGTGAAACAAGTAATCCATTAGAAGAAATTAGTGGAGAATAAAATCTACCATCTTCTATGATTTAAAGGTTTTTCATCACTTTTATCGCCAAGACTCAGCTTAATAAATAAACCACATCATCCCTGCACTATGGCCAAGTATATTCATTAGTATCACGACCACAAATTATCCATGCACTACGGGCGAAAGATATTCGTGTATTCATCAATGGTCATAACAATGCCAACAACCGTCCATCAATGCACTTTCTGACCCAATGAGGACTTTTACCACATCATTTGTAACATTACGATTAAGCCATGATTATCTTAGAATAATCCACGGTCATAATCATACCAAGTCCATCTATGCACTTAAAGCCACATATGACTTTCAATATATTATAAACATGAGGATGATGAAAATGATATAAGAATTGATAAAACAAGTTCAAGGATACATTTGTAAAGATTTATAATTTAATTTATCCCGAAATCGATAACGTCAAATTGTCAACATGATACTTGCTTTGTGGAGTAAAATTCAAGAATGCTTTCGAAGAATATTTCCATGAAAAGATCTTTGGATGAAAGCGCATTATCAAGGATATTCCACTAATTTCATGGAGTATAGAAGCCAAACTTTAATCAATTGAGTATAATAGAATATATGAAACCACAAATGGATTTTTGTGGTCATCGCGGTAATCCACGTAGATGATTATTCCAAATGAATAATAAAGAATGGAATAACGAAGAATTCACCAGTGATAAGTAATCCGCATGCGATGAGTTATTCAACCGAATAATAAAGAATGGAACCGAATTAAATGCGTAATCACACGACGGGCGGGATGTTCCAACGAATAATAAAGAATGGAACGAGATCACGCATAATCCGCAAAAACAGGATGTTCCAATGAATAATAAAGAACGGAATAACAACGAATTCACCACGCAGCGTCGATAGACCGCATGACATGTTATTCAATGAATAATAAAGAATGGAATAACGGAAGAATTTCATCATATATGCTACTTCTTAGCATGTAGACGAGGTTATTCCAACATAATAATAAAGAATGGAATAACAACCCTTACGGTATTGAAGAAAATAACTCTCTTCATGAATACGAAAGAAATAATACCCTTTACATTAGAAAAAAGCTGGATCTTTGGAATAGTGAGGTGGCAGCGACTTCTCTTCTTCTTTCTCTCTATACTTTCTCTCTATAATAATTGCTCTAAAGCTTTTGTGAATTGGTGAGAAATGAAGGAAGAATGAGCTTTTATTTATAAGAAAATATAGTTTCGATAATTTCATGTTTTGGGGCTAGAAATATTACAAAGATAATACCTTCCTCTTTTCTTCATTTTTAATTTAGTCCCTGCAAGTATTATCAAACTTGCACCACCTCCCCCTAATAGTAAATAATGTAAATTAATAGTTCATTCATGTGACTCAATAGTATAATCATGTGAAAAAAAAACTAATTACAATGAAAGTACCTTCAACTATACCTCCATTTTAATTTAGTCATGCAAGTATTATCAATCTTGCACCACCTCCCTAATAATGCATGAATGTGAATCAATAGTACACACATTTAAATAAATAGTTATAAGCATGTGAAATAATAGCAATTAATTACTCATTTATCCGATTAATTACCAGATTGGTCGATATAACCTCCGGACATCAATTATTATCGATATAAATGTCGATTTCCACTAACACTAATAATCCCAACACTGATGGAACTATCAATTTCATCTTTAATCAACACAACGTATTCATCATTAATATTATAACTCACAATATTTAACAACCGTGTCGTTCCGGTGAGAGGGGCTTTCAGATAAGGATTTCTCCTTATTGGCGAGCAATTAGGTGACCAAACCTCTCCTTGGCCGGTAAATTCAGACATTTTAATATTGTAAATAATAATATAAATAACTTTTTCGTCTCAATTATTGATTTAATAATAATAAATATTATTCGAGGATGAAACTGTGATAATAATTGAATCAATAATATGAGAAATATGATCAAAGAATTATTGTAGCAATAATTGAGTATAATCAAGTGACTTCTCACGTAAGCATCAATAATCAATACCGTATTGCTACTTATACGCAATCACGCATATTACTTTGTATTTTTACTATCGGGTAGTTCAACGGTTTTACTTGAATACACTTTCGTAATTATTTTTATAAAAGATAATTACATCATTTTCTAACTCACGTATGATACTTCCGTGGGGTCCACTAATGATTGGTAAAATCGTACAAATATTCCCTATTAAAATGAATATTCCCCGACCAATCGAATATTATATAACCACTTACTTACTTTGCAAAATTTGTAAATATTACCCGCAATTATAACATTATATCAAATCCATACCATAATATTCAAAAATATATTTCGAGAAAATTATTCTTTATTCATAAAAGTTGGGGTCTTACATAGTTTATCTGGTCAACCCTTGACCCTTAAACCACATACTGTACATATATATGACCATACACACATAACATGTACACATATACCCTTAACACTGTAAACCTTTACCAAAAGTTTTTAAATTCACAAAATTCATTTCCAAATATGTCAAATCCATACACTTATTTTCTGTCTAGGTTTAATATTTAACCTTAATTAAATATTTTAAGATTTTAATAAATATCTAAATTCTCAAGTTATTACATTCACCCCTTCTTCTAAAAATTTCGTCCCTGAAATTTACCTTACACCCTTCATACTTATCACCACATGCCACCCAAAACATCACTCACAAGAGTTACATTATTCAAATCATGGTGAGGAGTCATATAGACCATAAGCTTTCATTTTCAAAAAGGTTTTATAGAAATTCATCCGTAAACCGTTATAACTTACAGACATAGTGGGTAATTAGCCCAAAGATGCCTCAGATTATTAATGTACTCACCTTGGTGGAATAAGTTTTCCCCGTTCCTCTTATCCGCCTTAGGCGCACAAAATTTCTTACCTCAGTCTTTATCGGATTCCTCAACAAAACAATTTGGTTTAGGAAAATTATCAAGAACGCTTAGGATTTTATAAACGTTGGTCTAGCTAAATCGAATAGCGTAGACTCATATCAATAATTCAATAGAAATGTTTAGGTATAGCCAAACCCCGTTGGCAAATTAAATTTTCAAAAAAAAAATAGTTTGAAAATGACGTCATGATGCCGTACTGTATTAACAGCCTGTTTGAGGATGCCATCATCGAGTGACTTTGTCATAACACATCATACAATAGTGGAACAACGATTTTAGATCAAATTCAACACTAAGTATTCCTGTATTTACAACTCCATCAACTTTTTATCCTCTCTGTACCAGGTTACATGGTACAAACGTGATAAATAAAATATATTTTGATATTTCAAATCCCTATCGTCTAGCCGAAATAAGTAGCATAGACTATACTTTAAACCGTTCAAAAACCGTTGTAATTTAGTTTTATCATCTCAACAAGTAACGATGTGTCGGTGGTCCAAAGTCCACACATACACAGTGGTCACCAGAAGTTGAGAATAAGAATTTTATTTTCAAAAGCACATAGTGCGTATTTAGCTTAATGTCAAAATTTCAAAGTCTAGCATAGCTATAAGATTTGGAAAAGACCTTTGTCTCCACTAATGATCAATTACTTAGTAACCTATATATTCCTACAATTCTCAATACTCCAATCACACATGCCTATACCCAGTTCGTCGAACTTACCACACTTATGAGTTCAGGAACTTTCCACAATCATATAAGTTTAGGAACTTGTCCTAGTCAGACCTTTGGCGTCAATTCGTTGAGGGGTTCAAAAACATTTCATATAATCATGAGTCACAAATGTATCATAAGTATGAGTTTTAAGAACTCGTACTTAACTTTATATTCTCTAACTATACCCTACTTATCTGTTATATACATGAGACAAGAATCACCTTCTCAATAGGTATATAGCAAATAGCATGACACGGAAATTTCAATGATTATCAGTGTAAGAAACTAAGCGGTTGTTACACCAAACTCAGTTGCTGACATGAGTCCTCAATTGAATTCCCCACTTAATCCTAATTCCCTTCTCAATACGAATTTCATTCAACTCATAATCATAATCCTTTCTTGAATTTGTACTAAGTCATAGTACAACTGACACGACATTCTTGCCGTAAACTTTTCAATCATTCGCTTGATCATTCTCACTACTATAACCTTATCCGATCACGGAGTGATCTTATCGTATATATTACGACATATTTCTACGCTATGATCGTTTTGTTTTACGATCTTCTATCTTAGTACTTTTAGTCTTTTAGACTCTATCTATTCACCACTACTGTTCACCTATATTATCAAAGTTAGGGAACTCCGTATCTTTACAATTTACCGAGATTCGTCTTTAAATCTTACAGACACACTAACTCTATATGAGTTAGATCTTATCCTATCACTGCGGTTATTATTCTAAGGTAACTCTACCCTAGGTTTATAACCAACAGCTTTGATACCAATTGTAGCGCCCCCAAATTCTGGTCCTAAATCACCACGAATCTGGTACACTAGTTCTAACTATTGCAGAAGATATAAACATAAATTGTTTATACATTAAACATTACACATTATCCCCAAGGCCGAGAACCTTACTTAAAACCTGAATCAATATCGTATCCAATATACAATGTTATTATAATACAATACTATTACAAATCTAGTTGCACACATATTCCCAAGCTAAACTTGGCTTTGACTTTTGCTTATATCCGACGTATTCGCCTTAATCTGCAATGTTTATCATGATATAGCAAAGGTGAGCAACAAGTTTGCCCATCAACTTTAAGTTCCATAAATTAAGGATATATCATGATGGAAAGATTTTGAATAATAGCTGGCTAACATTCAACAATATAATTGTGAACTAGCATGGATAAATTTTCATAGCTGAACGAACATTAAACATGAACATATCAATTATATATGGACCGAATGGTAATGAAGGTGATCAGCCTTTCATACCTGATGAACATATGCAATAGGCACAAAGTGCGATTCAACAATTCATAGACGTGATGTAATCAACAATGATTAATCACAAGTTGAAAGAACGGTTCAATAAAAACTTTCACAATAAGTGAGTATAAGAAAACTTACCTGATCGGTTTATTATCATTACGAAACATAACTTAGCTTTATCTGAAGACCTAATATTAATCATATCGATTTCCCAAGTTAAAATAATATCATCACAGTATAAAATAACCTAAACACATTACCACATAATCCTATTAGTCTATACAGCATATAAGACTTAGTATCAAGTCAAACTATTACGATACGAGTTGAATCGACACAATTTCGACATCCCAACTACCATTGGATAACTACGGAGCCTAATATCCATAAGACTATGTATAAACGCAACACAATTAACTTAGACAATTAATTATTCAGTCAAAATAATTTTCATAGGCTCATAATAATTTTCAAGTAATTATTATCATTTATTATGATTTTTCAATCATTAACATCATTATTATATGATTTAAATACCACTTAATTTCTTTATCATTAATATTTATTTAATACTAAATATTAATAAAAATCATCACATAATATTATAATATATTTATAATATATCAAAGTATTTTAATACCTTAAAATCATACTTATATGATTTTAAACCTTTAAATCCATTATCCGATTATTGCCATTAATATTAAATATTAATATTTTTCATGACAAAATATCAAAAGTTATATTTTATAACTTCAAATATTTTTATAATACTTAAATCATTTTATATGATTTATAAATCATTAATTCTATTTTTCCATAATTTATTTAATACATTTAGTAAATAAATTAATTACCATTAATATTAATTAATTAATGAAATTCATCACAAAATATTAAAAGTCATAAAAATAACTTAAAATATTTTCTTATACCATATATATAATTTTTCATGATTTTTCATATGTATTAAAATCATTTTTAAGTAATTTACTTAATATTATAATTAAATAAATTAAATACCATTATTATTCCAAAAATAATAAATATTTATGAAATATATTCAGAATAATTAAAAACTATTTTTCGTGCTTTAAAATAGTTTTTAGAATTTATTATGTAATTTTAATAATTAAAATCCATTTTTATCTATTTATTAAATAAAGTAATTATTTTCTAATTAAACTGTCATTAAAGGTGCTTATAGCGGCGGGTGGCGTCGTATAGGTGTTCTTGGTGTTCTTGAGTCCCAACCCAGAAACTCATAGCATTTTACAAGTGGGTCTGTTTGACCGATTACAACTCTTTGAATATTACGTTTCTGGGTTTGAAATAAAGTTCATATGATAATATGTATGTAATACTATAACCCCAAACAAGTTTCCTGGCTAGAATGCATCATATCAAGAAGTTATAAAGCATCAAACAAGTTGCCAGACACTGTTCTTCATTTCTGGGTTTTCCATAAATGAAGAACAGCTCTTCGTGCCTATTTTAGATCTCAAATTATTTCATTCCAAGTCTGCTTTGTGCGATTTAAAGGTTCAATGTTGTAGAAAACATGACAGCGTACAAATATATAACATCACTTCAACCTAACAACATCACCTACGCAAGATCTAGGCCGGTCAAAGTAGCCCAAAAAAACTGTCGTTGAACATTTATGGGTTTTCCAGAAATGTTCTTCGGCAGATGGTCAACCCAAGTTTGATCAGTCGTAGCTTTGATCCTGTGAACGATCTGGTGGGTCTAATGGCTTAGATGTGTAGTATTAATGTCAGGCTACAAATATCCAACACTAACATGTTCATTAACATTAACAGTAGTGAGTTCCGAAGACTAGAAAAGGGTTGTCAGTGGTTACTGAAATTTGGGCTGCCCAGAATTTGATTTTTGTGAACGGTCAACGGGTTTTGACCACTCACAACTTGAGTTCTAGAGACGATCAGACCCTGATTCAAGTTCCAGAATAAATACCACCTAACATACTACAAGTCTATAACTTAAAACACAACAAACAGTTATCACACAATGATCTACGAGCCCTGACATTTGCTTGTCAGACAACATTTTCCAGTTTTTCCAGATATTTGAAAACTTCCATTTCGAGTATCTAGATGTTATGGATCTGGGATTTAACAACCCAGATCACTAAATGACACCTTCTAACATAACTTTAAACAATAAACAACAACAAAACATGAATCGCATAAATTTCTAAGTTTAGGGTTTTTATACCTTTTTAGCTTTGATCCTTGAATCTGACTTTTGATTATGATCCTTGGCAAGCTATGAAGTGTTCTGAGCTTTGTTTCTCACTCACTATCACTCAAAATTTTCGGATGGGAGAGGGAGAGAAGACTTGGATAGGTTGAAAAATAAAGTGTGTAACTTTCTATACTTGTATGCTTTAATCCATGATACGATGTATTTAATTTAGCACGTTGGTTGATATTTGTGACATATAGGCACATGGCTAGCTAGGGTTGGTCACTAACCACTTACTAGGGCTAGATCTACACTTCACCTTATTAAAATATTCAAAAGGGTAGTTTGGACATTTGACTTTTAAAGTGAATGGCATAAAGGTAACTTGTCATAACCCTTAGGGTTTAACCCTAAGATTACACAAATTTAAATTCTAGACTTTTCTAATTAAGTTTTAAAAATAGAAAATTAATATTTGAAAAATATAATTAGGGTTTCCTAATTACATTAGAGTTTACTAATCACGTTCAAGCTTGCTAATTAGGGTTAATATTTTCTTAATTAAAATTGCTAATTTAGCAATTAGGTTCCATAATTGTACATTAGGGTTTTTAGATGAACAATTAGGGTTTTCTAATAATTCAATTAGGGCTATCCCTAATTAAATATAAAAATAACATAAAAAGCTTATACTTTCTTCAAACTTATCAATTAGGGTTTTAATATTCTGAATTAGGGTTTTGAATTCCCGAAACTGAAATTAGAGTTTCCAGAACCGGTAATAGGGTTTCTTAACAATCATTAGGGTTTTCTAATTAAACGTCGAGATTCTTAATATAATATTAGGGTTTATGACTGATATAGTTTATCTGGTCAACCCTTCACCCTTAACCACATATTATACATATATATGACCATACACACAGAACATGTACACCTATACCCTTAACACTGTAAACCTTTACCAAAAGTTTTTAAATTCACAAAATTCATTTCCAAAAATGTCAAATCCATACACTTATTTTCTGTCTAGGTTTAATATTTAACCTTAATTAAATCTTTTAAGATTTTAATAAATATCTAAATTCTCGGGTTATTACAGCCACATCAGTGTTTATAACTTATATAAACACTTATCAAGTCTAACTAATTGATGCAGTTTGGAGGACTTCGGTCTCATCTCGGTGCCTTTATCCGACAATTTACACATTTATTATCACTGAAACTCGGTCTCAAAGCTTCAATATTATTTTAGATAAGTTATATATCATTTATAATATTTTCGAAAGCTTTTAATAATTTATAAATAATTATTATAATTTATAATAATTTTCAAACACTTAAATCATTTTAAATGATTTAATTATCAAATAATCTTATTATCATTAATATTTAATAATATAAAAATATTAAAGTTATACTTGTCAAAATATTAAAGTTATTGTTAATAACTTAAAATATTTTTTAAATCATCAATATTCTACTTGAAAGATTTTTAAAATAATTAAAATCATTTTTAAATAATTACCATTAACATTTAATTATTAATGAATTTATCATCAAAATATTAAAAGTCATTAATTATAACTTAAAATATTTTAAAATCATTTTTCTCATTTTTAAATGATTTTTAAATCAATAAAATAATTTTAATTCATTTATTTAATACTTTAATTAAATAAATCTATTATCATTAATATTAAATATTAATTATTAATGAGAATTCTCCAAAATATTGAAAATTATATTTTATAATTCAAAATATTTTTAAACACATTATTCTTATTTAAAATGATTTTATAATATTAAAATCATTTTAACTCATTTATTTAATATAATAATTAAATAAATCTAATATCATTAATATTAAATTATTAATAAAAATTCTCTAAAAATATTAAAAGTTATATTTTATAACTCAAAATATTTTTAAACACTTTATTATTATTTAAAATAATTTTAATAAAATTAAAATCATTTTTCTCTAATTTATTTAATACACTAATTAAATAAATTAAATGTCATTAATATTCAAATAATTATAAATATTAATAAAAAAAATGTCCCAAATAATTAAAAGTTATTTTTCAGAATTTAAAATAATTTTTAAAACCATTTTTTATAATTTTTAGAATTTATTTTCTATTTTTAATTAATTTCTGGAAAAATCAGAAACTAAATATATTTAATCTGTCACTGTAGGCCTTTAGCGACGCTTTATGTCGTCTTAGGTGTTCTTGAGCTCAAGAACACTGTCAGAACCGAGTTCAAGGGTCATGGTTTGACTGCTTAAAATTTTCAATCCAAAAATGTTTATGGGCAATCTCTAACCATGATCTTGTAGTGTTTATGTAACACTACAAGAATAAACCATCAACAAAGTCATAACATTACCCAGATGTAAGATCAAAGCCTTGAAACTCACTGTCAGAGTGTTTTTGGGTTTTCCCAGAAACCCAGCAGTTCGAGTGACCACTTTCTAGATTAATTTTCTATACGTTCCAGTCATGATTCATGTAATATAATGGTTCAAATATGAAGTCTTTATGTCATAGAACATTCACAAAGCAACATAAAAGTTTAACAACAACAGGATCACCATATATCATTCGGTCAAACTTTGTCAGAAACTTAGTTCATAGAGTTTCTGGAAATTCCCAGAAAGTTCATCCATGATCAAATGGTCTAGTTTGACCATTCATTACAACCATCTTATGTGTTGTTTAAGAGATCTACTAGCATGTATCTAGAGTCCACATAACCAGCTACCAATATGTTACAACAAAAACATCATAACACTAAATCAACTCGATGGCATTAATGAGCATAAAAGTTGTGGGACAATTGAATCAATTTATGGGTTACCCAGATTTATACTCGATCATGGTCGGTCAACTGAATTTGACCGATTATAACTTGACATCTAGACATTAAACTAATGTAAATCCACATCCAGGTCAAGGACAACATGACAAAGTATAGATTAAAACTTTAAAACAACAAAAACCATAAACGAGCAAGGATCTGTGGACTTTGACATTCGGTTGTCAGACCACATTTCTAGCTCAAGAACAGTTTTGAAAAATCATCATTTTAAGGCACTTTGATGTTATAGATCTATGGTATATCACCATAGATCATCATAAAACATCCTTTAACAAAATTCTAAACACATAAACACGAATTTTTACAAAGCATACAAGATCAAAGTGTTATCTGGGGTTTATACCTTTCTAATGCAAAGCTTTGATTCTTGCTTTCCAATCTGATATTATGGCTACTAGGGGCTGTTTATGTGACTGAGGAACTTGATATATTCGAAGGTTTAGAGAGAGAATGAGTTTGGTGAGAGCTTGAGAACAAATGACAATTATTTGTGACTTTCTCTCTCTCTAATTCTCTTATAATACTTAGATTCAATGTATGTTGCTTACATAGCTGCTGAAATAGACTGATTTGCTGAATTTGTAGGTTATGCAAAGTCAACATTAGGTCACCAACTCTTGATATGGTAAGATTTACAAGTTATCTAATAAAAATATACTAAAAGGGCATTTTGGACAATTTCTCTATAATTTTAATGGCATACATAGAATTTACCAAACCCTTAGGGTTTAACCCTAAGGTTCTAACCCTTAGGTTTTACAAATTTAGTTTCTAAGATTTTCAATTTAGGGTTTTGAAAATAGGAAATTAAGATAATTAAAATATAATTAGTGTTTCCTAATTACATTAAATGTTATTAATCACATTAGGGTTTACTAATTAGGATTAGGGTTTCTTAATTAGGGTTTAGGTTTCCCGAATTAAAAATTAGGGTTTCTCGGCTTTCGATTAGGGTTCCTAACTAGGCGTTAGGGTTTCTAATATCTTATTAGGGTTTATTAATTTTAAACCTTATCTGATCAATCATTGATCAATAATCTTGAATAGTACAAACACGTACTCAACAATACAATTATTTTAATTATATTTTCTATCAAATCCCTATCCGGACTTAGGGTTAGGGTTTCTAATCTTGTTAATCACAACTCTAATCTTAGTTTTTTAGTCAATACACAAATTGACCCCTTCTCGAGACTCGTATCACAGATACTTGTCACTAAATTGATAATTAATATTAATATAAAAAAAATTATTTGTAAAATTCGCATTATTCGAAATCCCGGGTTATTACATTCACCCCTCCTTAAAAGGATTCCGTCCTCGGAATCACCGCTTTCTTTTTCTCTACAATCTTGTAAAGTTGTATCATCAATTCATTCGACTAACACAATATTCATTTGTGTTTCATATTCTAACCTGTGACTTGGATCCATAAAAGAAAATAATTCACAGCAATATCTAACTCATATTACTCGCGTAATTAAATTTTTATTAACGAAATCATTACCTGATGCCACCTCCTAAGTAGCCAATGCATCCTGCGCCGTCATGTTGAATGTATGGGCTGTTGGTCTTCTTGGCGGTGCAGGTCCTCGAATTGCCAAGGTTCCTCTATCGGGTCCCTTGTTGCCACTTTCCTTCTCCACATTCCTCTTCGGACAGTTCCGAACCAGATGATCAGTCTATCCACACGCAAAGCACCCTTGTATCTTTTTCGGATTGGGACAATTGGGTGACATGTGCCCCTCTTGCCCGCAGTTATAACAGACTCCCTTCTTCTTCAGGTAAACTCCAGAATGATTCTTCCCACACGTTGCACATGGCTCCCTCCCATGCTTATTTCCTTCTGTCTTGCCACCTGATTGGGTATTCTCACTCCACTTTCTTTTGTTCGGGTTACTACCACCACTGCATCCTCCATCACTTGTCTTCTTCTTCTTCTCTTGATGAAATCGATGTAACGATCGAGAAATTTATAATTTAATTTAAATATTTATTGAATTAAATATATATTTTAATGATAATTTATTTATTGAGAAAATAAATAATTGATGAATTGTCATGAATTCATTTAATAGCTAAATTAATTAATGTTAATTGAATCGAATAATGATAAATTTATTTGTGGATTTTATTTAAAGAGATAATTAAATTAAATCAAATGCTTAATATTTAAGAAAATAATTAAATTAATTGAATTATTTAATTTAATAGAAATAAATAAAATAAATAAAGTGGTGTGTCTAATTTATTAATTAAATTAGATATATAACTATTCATTAAAATTATAAGTGTAATGATAATAAAAATTGTTAAAATGGATACATGTGTGACAATTAAAAAACTATATAATATAAATGTTATTAAAATAATTTGGTTTGGGAACTATGTGGTTAGCCAAACATGGCCTTGTGGCCTTTGGCATATTCAACTGTCGAGTCTTTCTATTTTTCTAACGTAAGGGAACGTGGGAGTTATAATACGCGTATTTCTTTTCCTAAGCATAACTAAGAACAGAGGGTTTGAAGAAAATAAGATAGAAAATCACAGAGAAATTAGGGAGAGCTTGGGTTGGAAGAGAATCACAGAGAGAAAGGGAAGGGATTGCTAGTTGTTTTGCTAATCAAGATATAAACTAGCCTTATTCTAAAATTTGGTTTTCTAATTTCTAGTTCTCTGTAAACGATTTTGTTGAATTGTTGTTTAAACGTTGTTTATATGGAATGGATTATATTGTTGAATCTGTTGTCGTCTTGTATGTGTGTTGTATCAGTTGTCAAATTCGTGAGAAATTGAATTGTAAGAAGAATTGCTATAGCAGTGTTTATGTTCATGTGATATAGCCTTCAAAAGTACCAAATTTCTTGTCCAATATGTGTATAAAACTGTAATTTGATGCTTGCATATGGTAGTTCATTGAGATATGATCATAACGTAAATTAAATGGAATGATTTGGTCAAGAAATGAGTTCACAGTGACGATTTATGGATGATTTATCAAAATGGAGTTTTCATGAGAAAACATGAAAATTAAGGAATTAAAATAGTTGTAGTTGTTGTTAAATTGTGCAAAGTGGTTGAATATGTTAGCAATCATGTTTAGGATAGTTGTATATTTATTTTACATGTTGTTATCACCGTTTGATGGGTGAAATTTGTGTTTGTTGGTTACCGAAAACTCTCAATGTTCATTCTTAAGTCTGCATGTATGTTATATGTACACTGTAATAAGAAATGCTACTTAGTGTTAGGTAAAATAATGGCCTTGGCTTCTGCTGGGTTCTATAATATTAATTGCGCTGCTTGCCACACTACAAAACTTGAGATAGTGAGGTCTCACTTGTTTTGCGAGTCGGGCTTGTCGGACTTGTGTTAGTTTAGTGAGTATATTAATGATGTTAAAAACATGTTATAAACTATAATAACAGATGTTAATATGTTGAAATGAAATGTACAAAGATTTGAAATAATTATTTAAATAAGTTATAAAATGAAACCAAATGAGATGTTTTCGAAAGATATAGTTGAACGACTAAGTTATATTGATCAATGTGTAATTTCAGAAGCGTTAAGTATGTTAACCTAAATGGTTAGGTGATAGGTTAGGGTTATGACCTAAATGATGGTTTAACCCTAAAGCTAATATTCATTCAATTAATTGTTGTTGCGATTTCGATGATATGTGTAGGGTAATTGGAGATTATTTCATTTGTGTAGCTCACAAACAAGGCAAGTCTTCTAACTCCATACTTTCATTGAGTTAGTTTGTTATGGTTATACAAGTTCTCTAACTCTACTTTCATAAATGTGCAAGTTTCTAAATCTTATATTTGTCATTGAGCAAGACTATTGATTCTATTCTGATAAATGATTGAATAAGCTCATGTAACCTAATTCGTTACATCGAATGAGTTTTACATTCTAATTTCTTGTTATTAGTATTCAAAACATATATTGTTCTAACACAATGATTCAAAGGAGATTGTTTTAATTCCTTGAATTTTGCATATATATCATGCTTGTTCAGTTATATATTGTCGATATTCGATCTTTGACTTTGTTAGCCTTGTTCAGTTATACATTCTTGTATTAAATCTTTATTTACGGAATTGAATAAGTGTTCTAAAATTCTAGAAACACTGATAAGCTAGTTCCAAACTAAATTTTCTTTAGTGCGGAAATTCTAAATTCAAACTGAGACGAACAACCCTAACATAGGGGATTTTGTACGTGTAACGTTTAGATGTTTGTGCACAATACATGGTACAAAGGGTTGATCCCCTTGAGTACGTTAAGAAGAGTCTGTACAGTCTAACGACTGTTGAGGTTAAGGTAATAATACCTAAACACCGTGGACATAATTCGTGGTCATAAGACCCTCAGATAGTTAAAGTTCAAACTTATTTTCTATTTTGATTCGTAGAACAAGTTCTTTATTATTCAGTATTCGTTGTTCACTCTCATATTGTTATTATACTCTCTTTATGTCAGTGAGCAATTGTTTGCTCACTCTTGCAATTAAACAATGCAGCTAAAGTTGAAAGAGGTGATGATCCATCTACTAGAAAGGGAAAGGGCAAGATGTCTAAGTGATGAAGAATTATTTAAAGTTTATTTAAGTAATTGAAGTCTTAAGTCTTGTTTTATTTTATAATGTATTCCCTAAATTGATGTAATAATTTTAAGGTTGGATTACCTAGGATTTGTTTTGAGATTATGATGTAACCCTTTAATGGGAGAGATTATTGTTTAATAAAGTCCTCATTACAATTATTATCACACTATTTCACTGAATAGTGAGGACTACTAATGCAAACAGATGGACCATCACTCCGTTCCCCGACTAGTCCCAGCTATATTCTCATTTCCTGAAGAGAACAATGAAAACAAAGGGTGAGCTCAACTAGCCCAGTAAGAAATATTATGACTAAGATAATGCAGAATAAATTATCGTTAGCCTTCAACAGTGTTAAACTGATAAAATATATTAAACATCAAGTTTAACTGCAGCGGAACAAGCAATCCATTAGAAGAGTCAAGTAGAGCATGATATCTACTATCTTCTATGATTTAAAAAGTTTATCATCAATTTTATCGCTAAGACTCATCTTAATAAATAAACCACATCATCGAATCATCCCTGCACTACAGGTCAAGGATATTCATGTAATCATCAATGGTTATGATTATACCGAATAATCCCTGGTCATAATCATACAAACAATCATCCATTAATGCATTACAGCCATGAGGATTTTTACCACATCATTTGTAACATTACGGTCTAAGCCGATTATACCGAATAATCCATGGTCATAATCATACCAATCAATAGTACATCTATGCACGTAAGCCACGGATGACCTTTATCACAATATAAGCATGAGGATGATGACAATGATATATGAATTCAACTAAAATAAAGCAAATGATAAATTTTTAAAGATTTATAACTTAATTTTTCTAGAATTCAATAATGTCCAAATTGTCAACATGATACTGCTTTGTGGAGTGAAATTCAAGAATAATATTGTATCAAAAATAATTTAGACAGCAAAGAAATCAATTTTTGTCATGAATAATTCCCCAGGTGAATAGTACCCCGTGAATAGTACTTCGAGAATAGTACTCCGTGAATAGTACTTTGTGAATAGTACTCGTGAATAGTACCCATGAATAGTACTTTAGAATAGTACCACTGTGAATAGTACTTTGTGAATAGTCTAATAAGTAAAATGAATACTACTCGGGGACGGATACTCGCATGAAAAGCTTAAAATTTAACAAGAATGTGTAGAAAATATCCTTGTGAAATGATACTAGATGAAGCGCAAATTTCAAGGATATTCTACTAATTTTATGGAGTATAGAAGCAATACTTTAACAAAATGAGGGTATAATTAGGAATACGAGATGAAATAATATTACTCACATACTACAGAGTATGGAAGAAAATATTATTCCTATGAATACTGAACAAAATAATATCCCTTACCTTAGAAGAAGACTGTATACTGGAATAGTGAGGTAGCAGACTTCTCTTCTACTTTCTCTATAAAGCTTCTCTCTCTATAGCTTCTCTTTCTATAATTGCTCTTGTGAGTCTTAGTGAATTTGTGAGAATGAAAGAAGAATGAGCTTCTATTTATAGGAAAATATAGTTTTGATAATTGCACATTTTGGGGCTCGAAATATTACAGTATAATACCTTCATCTTTTCCTTCATTTTTAATTTAGCCCTGCAAGTATTATCAAACTTGCACCACCTCCCCTAATAGTACATCTTGTGAATCAATAGTACAATCATGTGAATTAATAGTACAATCATGTGAAAAAAATAATTACAGTATAGTACATTCATCTATACCTTCATTTTTAATTTAGTCATGCAAGTATTATCAATCTTGCACCACCTCCCCTAATAGTACATGCATGTGAATCAATAGTACAAACATATGAAGAAATAGTTATAAGCATGTGAATTAATAGCAACTAATTGCTCATTTATCCTATTAATTACCCGATTAGTCAATATAACCTCCAGACATCCATTATTATCGAAATAGATGTCGATTTCTACTAACACTAATAATCCCAACATAATGGAAATATCAATTTCATCCTTAATCAATACGAACTTATTCATCATTAATATTATAACTCACAATATTTAACAACCAGATCATTCCCAGGAAAGAGGGGGCTTTCTGATAAGGATTTCTCCCTATTGGTGCGCAATTAGGTGACCAAACCTCTCCATGACAGAACGTTCTAGACATTGTCAATATTGTAAATAATAATATGAATAACTTTGTCGTCTCAATTATTGATTTAACAATATAAAATATTATGTAGATGATACTGTGACAACAATTAAATCAATAATATGAAAGATATTATGCAGCAATTACTGTAGCAATAATTGAGTATAACTAAATGACTTCTCACGTAAGCATCAATAATCAATACTGTGTGCTACTATACAACCACGCGTATTACTGTACTTTTACCACTAGGTAGTTCAACAGTTTAACTGTAAAAATTTCGCCGTTATTTTTATAAAAAGATAATTCTGTCGTTTTCTAACTACAACAATACTTTCATTGTGGGGTCCACCAATGATTGTGACGTCGTACGAATATTCCCTGTTAAAACGAATATTCCCCGACCAATCGAATATTATATTACCACTTGCTTACTTTACAAAATTTTTAAATATTACCCACAACTATAACATTATATAAAATTCCCACCATAATATTCAAAAATATATTTCGAGAAAAATTAATCTTTATTCATAAAAGTTGGGGATCTTACAACTTCCCCTTCTTATGAAATTTCGTCCTCGAAATTAAGGTGCGTACCTGGTATGTCGAAGAGGTGAGGATACCTTGACTTCATTTCAGATTCTAACTCCCAGGTCATTTCCTCAACATCGTGGTTTCTCCACAAAACTTTGACTTGAGGTATAACCTTGGAGCGTAGAATATGATCCTTCTTATCCAAGATTTTAACAAGTACCTCTTCATACGTTAAATCTTCCGCTATCTCATCAGGTTCTAATGAAATAATGTGATTCGGGTCTTTCACATATTTACGTAACATAGATATGTGAAAAACGTTATGAACACGAGACATACTTGGCGGTAAGGCGAGTCTATAGGCCACGGTTCCTACTCGATCGAGGATTATAAATGGGCCAATGAATCGAGGATTGAGCTTTCCCCTCTTTCCAAATCTCATAACTCCTTTCCATGGAGCAACACGTAATAACATATGATCTCCAATATTAAATTCCACATCCTTTCGATGAAGATCAGCATAACTCTTTTGTCGATCTTGTGAGGTTTTTATACGTTGTCGAATCGTTTGAATCTTTTTCGTAGTCATACGTACCAACTCCGGTCCCAACAACGTTGCTTCACCTACCTCATCCCAGCATACTGGAGAACAACACTTTCTTCCATACAACGCCTCAAATGGAGCCATGCCAATACTTGCTTGATAACTGTTGTTGTAGGAAAACTCCACCAATGGTAAGAACTTGTCTCAACTTCCTTTGAAGTCAAGGACATGTTGTCTTAATAAATCTTCAAGAGTTTTGAATAGTCCTCTCCGACTGCCCGTCCGTTTGATGATGATATGCCAAACTAAATCGTAAATCCGTGCCCATAGCTTTTTACAAACTAACCCAAAATTGTGAAGTGAATCTTGGGTCTCGATCAGAAACTATGGATACTGGCATACCATGCCATCATACAATCTCGTTTATGTACATACGAGCAAGACGTTCAAGTGTATAAGTTTCTCATATCGGTAAGAAATGAGCAGACTTGGTCAATCTATCAACAATGACCCAAATCGCATCTATGCCTTGAGAAACCTTGGGAAGATCAGTAATGAAATCCATGGTAATGTGCTCCCACTTCCATTCTGGAATTTCGAGTGGTTGCAATTGACCTTTTGGCACTTGATGCTTCGCCTTGACTCGTTGACAAGTTAGACACCTTGAGATAAACCCCGCTATCTCTCTCTTCATATTGCTCCACCAAAATGTATGTTGAAGATCACGATACATTTTGGTACTCCTAGGATGGATTGCAAACGGTGTGTTGTGCGCCTCCATCATGATTTTATACTTCAAGTCAGAATCGTTATGAACACAAAGTCTAGAGTTGACTCGAAGAATTCCTTCTTCATCGATTCTTTCTTCTGGAATAGCACCTTCTTGCACTTTATTCCTCATACGCATCAGTTCCAAGTTTGAAGCTTGAGCAGCTTTAACTTTATCGATTAAAGTCGGTTCTACTCGTATATTCGCCATCATCACATGGGTCCCTGGAGTCTTTAACTCTATCTCCATCCTTTGTAAGTCATACAAAATGGGCCTTTAGTTGATAATATCGTACTTGCATTGCCGCATATGATCTTACTACTCAATGCGACTACTACGTTCGCTTTTCGAGGATGGTATTGAATGGTATGATCGTAATCTTTCAATATCTCAAGCCATCGTCGTTGCCGCATATTGATTTCCTTTTGAGTAAAGAAATATTTGAGGCTTTTATGATCCGTATATATCTCTACCTTCTCTCCATACAGGTAATGCCTCTAAATCTTAAGCGCAAAAATGACAGCCGCCAACTCTAGATCATGAGTAGGATAATTCCTCTCATATTGTTTGAGTTAATAAGTGGCATAAACTATGACTTTCCCATGTTGCATGAGAACACACCTAAACCTTTGCTCAAGCATCATTTGTATACAACAAATCCCTCCGAACCAGCTGGTATTGTCAAAACAGGTGTTGAAATGAGCCTCCTCTTGAGTTCTTGAAAACGCTTCTCACAATCCTTGCTCCAACCGAATTTTGTATCTTTTCGAGTCAGCTGAGTTAATGGAGTAGCGATTCGAGAAAATCCTTCCATGAACCTCCGATAATAACCAGCTAAACCGATAAAGCTATATACTTCGGTCACTAACTTAGGTTGCTCCCAGCTTTGAATTGCTTCAATCTTTGTCGGGTCAACAGATATTACGTGATTTGATATTATGTGCCCAAAGAATGCTACTTCCTCAAGCCAAAACTCGCATTTCTTCAACTTGGCATATAACTTGTTTTCACGAAGCTTTTGGAGTATCAGCATTAGGTGTTACTCATGATCTTCACGGCTTTTGGAGTATATGAGGATGTCATCAATAAAGACAACCACAAAGTGATCCAAATATTCCTTGAATACTCGGTTCATTATATCCATAAAGGCAACAGGAGCATTAGTCAATCCAAAAGACATGACTAGGAATTCATAATGCCCGTCACTCGAGTTACGAAAGCGATCTTTGGAATGTCATCATTTTAATCTTCAATCGATGATATCCGAGAGCGAAGATCGATCTTTGAAAAGAATTTGGCGCCTTACAAACTGGTTAAACAGTCATCAATGCGAGGCAACAGGTACTTATTTTTATGGTGACATGATTCAACTCCGATAATCAATACAAAGTCTCATACTTCCATATTTCTTCTTCACGAATAGAGCAGAGCACCCCAAGGAGACGTCTTTAGGTCGAATGAAATCGATGTCTAACAATTCCACATGGTTGGGTTTTAACTCCTAAAGTTAAATAGAGTCATTCAATATGGGGCTTTGGAAATGGGTTTTGTACCGTGTTCAAGGTCGATACAAACTCGATTTCACGCCTGTGGGGTAGGCCGGGGAAGTTCTTGAGAATCGTCGGAAAAATTTATTAACAATAGAAATATCATTCAAATCGGCGTATTTTTGTTTAAATCTATGACATGGGCTAAGAAAGCTTGACATCCGTTTTTTTAATAAACGAATAGCTTTATGGCTTGATATGACAGTGATTGACTTTAGTGGTTTGGTTGCTTGAATTCTCATAATAGGTTGGTTAGGAATATGAAATCTAACAACCTTATGAAAACAATCAATTTTTGCATGATGAGTAGTTAACCAATCAATCCCTAAAATCACATCAAATGCAAGTATTTTTAAGGAAATAAGATCGACAGGTAATGTGACGGTACTGATTTGATCCAAACAAGACTTATAAACAGTGGATGTAATGAAGGTTTCTCCCAATGGAGTTTCAATAGATAAGTCAAAGTCTAATTTCTCTGGAGTTAAATTTAAATGTTGAGCGCAAGTAGGAGAAATAAAAGAATGGGTAGAACCGGTATCAAATAAGGTATAGACTTTGCTAGAGTTTATGATTAGCTTACTCGTGATCACCTCATTCGGATTCCTCGCTTTTTGGGAGGTTACGACAAACGCTCTCCCTTGAACTACCGGTTTTGTCTTGTCTAGGACGGCCTTTGATGCCTCCATCCCAGCTGGACTTGACTTCGGTGCATGACAAAATCGGGCAAGGTGGCCTTCTCTTCCGCAATTATAACACGCTTTGGATTGCTACGTACAGTTCGGACTGATATGTCCCTCCCCTCCGCATTTGTAACATACGATTGGTTGTCGTTCCCTTTTCTTAACAACAGGTGCTAGTGATGACGTCTTTCCATCATTGTTGAATCTCCTCTTCTTGAAATTTCCACTTCTATTATCTTGGCCATGATTACTACCGAAGTGGTTACCATTTCTGGTATGTTGATTCCCTCCACGTTTGTTGTCACCGCTTCGATGACTGCTACCACTGGTATTATCATTTTGTCGGCTGCTCTCTCTTGGTTGGGTTGACTCGTTATCGCGCTCCAATAACTGAGCCCTATTTATAACATCTGAATACAAACTGCCAGGAATAAGCATATGAATGTTATTCCTATTTATATATGATTTGATTATGATATATATGAATGAATATGCAAGTATGATTGCATTATGAAAAGCTGTAAAGTCCTTTGATAGATAATAAAAACATGTGTACAAGGACTTAGAATGAATTGATCAAGTATGTTAGGTTGATCCTACATAAGCAAAATAGCTTTGTAAAGTCCTTAAAAAGAAATGATGTACAAGGACTATAAACATAGAAAGATCAAGCATGTTAGGTTGATCTTATGATGTAATAGATAGGCTTGTCTCGATCGTCGAAACCTTTGCACTGAAATCGGAGTCTGCCAGAGAGTCAAGGAAAACTCGAGAGCTATCGAGTCGAATCGTAGTCTGCAAGATAGTAGATCTCGGAGTTAAGTGAGTACCGCGAGAAGCGATGAAGGATCGTAATGTGTCGAGTAGAACTTCCTCGGAGTCAAGTCTGCCGAGGAAGTCGTGTTCGAATCGTGAGACAACCTGCCATGAGTAAATGACCAACATCTGCCAAGCCAAGTCATAACGTAGACTACACTCGTGAGTCGTAGAGTCTACGATGATTGCTAAGCCAAGTCGAGGATTGTAGACTACACTACGAGTCGTGAAGTCTATGATTACATGCGAGAGATCTTAGTCGAAGCAAGATCGGATGAAGAACAAAGCGCAAAGCGTAAAATCGTAGAGTGTCGAGATCGATCTAGGAGTCATAGTGTCTGCACGACCAAAGCCGAATCGTGAAGTCGTAACTAAGACCTCAACTGTTGTGTTCACAATGACAAGGCAGAATCGTAGAGCAAATATGATTCTCAACAAATGAGCACTCCCGGAATATCCAAAGGAATGAAGCCTCTGGTTGATACTACAAAGATACATCCCATCATAAAGGAAACCAGAGAGCACTCAACGAATGGCATGCAAGCTAACAGAAGATCTAAGCACCAACCCAATCAGCATCCAGATTGAGTTGTGAAGCCATTCAGGATGAAGTCTTCCACAAGGAGATCAGAAGAAGACTTCAGTAACTGACTAAGGAAAGTCAGCAAATGCAGTAGTTGTCAAGCAGACGGAAGACAACGATCTTGGAAGAAACTAGGATCGTAGTGTTTGCTAAACAAAGAAAGAACTGATGAAGCGCATACAGAGATACTGGACAGCTTCTGAAGAACAAGGCTAAAGTGATTAAGCATTGGGTCAGTCCATTGATGGTAAGTGAATGGGAGATCACAAGGAGAAAGTGAGCTGGACACGCCACAAATCTGAAGTGTCTTGCTATTCAGAAGGGACCAGAACAAAGAAGTCAAGTCATCAGAATTTGAGAGTTATTGAGGCAAACAGAAGTGTTGTAGCACTGCACAAAAGAAGGGAGAGGTGTTCTACATTGAAGATCCAATCAACACTCTTCAAGATCGTAGTGTTGTCTCTACCAGTTAACATGACACTACGATTAGGTCCTATGAAGACATGCATCAGAATCGTAGAGTTCGAATAGTTGAAGACTGAAGCATTGGCAACGGTTCAATCTGAAGGGTAATATTCGGACAAGAGCTTATTGAGAGCATCGATGCAAAAGGACAACCTCTGATCGAGAAATCAAAAGGAGGAAATAAAGTCTTTGACATGCCCAAGACATTAAAGTAACATCTGTGATGGGGTAGGGGAAACAGTAGACTGTAGTGTCAGAAAAAGTATGACATGTCACATCAGCAGTCTACCTCAGTCAACTCGAGATCTATGAAGATATTTGAATAGCTTTCAATGGCTACTTTCTAACGGAAGGATTAGGAAGGAGTATAAATCAGCAAGAGCTTCAAAGATCGAGAGTTACTGGAGTTGCCGAGTTTGGAGAAAAGGTGGACTGTTCTAAACCATGTGAGATAATGAGTCTGAAAGCTCATTCTACGATCCACCAAGAACACTTAGAGTCAGACAAAGAAAGAACTAGAAGTGAAAGTTCTACAATGTAGAAGTGAGAGTTCTACTATATGAAGAGTGTTCTGAACTACCGAGAGAAAGAAGAGCGTCATGTCATCTTGATGTCCATCGTGAGAAGACTCTAAGTACCATAGAGAAGAGCTCACAGTCATCTTAGTAAGTCCATCATGAGAAGGCAACAAGTATCAAGAAAGGAGATCACAAACGTCATCATGGTGGAAATCATGAGAAAGTTTCTAAGTACCGAGCAGAAGAGCTTACAATCATCTTAGAAACCTATCAGGTGTAGCCATCACGTATCAAGAGGAATGATCTTCAAGGTAGTTCATCAAGGGATCATCAGAGGAGGTTGAGTAACTGAAGAAGCTGAGCATCATGAAACACTCAACTGCACTTCAAGGATGATCACGCCAAACTGATAAGTACAGAAGATGTTCAAAGCATAAAGACATCTTAGCAGCTCAGCACCAACTCCAACAAACAAACAATCAACTCAACAAGTAGCCAGGGCCAGAGGGGTCCTTGTCTGGAGGAACTAAATGAAGTTCCAAGCTTACTGGGCCTGAAGAGTTCCTAAGGAACTAGAGACGTTCCAAGGCTGTTGGCCTTGAAGAGTTCTTAGTGAACTGAAGTCCCAAGGTTGTTGGCCTTGAAGGAATCCTAGTGATTCAGGGTGCTTCCCTTCCTTAGTAGAAATCTTGTTAGTTGAAAGCAGAAGAGTGGATTAGGAGATTGAGTCTCTGAACCACTTAAAACCCCTTGTGTCTTTTATATTATGTCATTTACATTATGTCTATTAACTGCTATAACTTCTATGTATGTTCTAACTGCTTACAACCGAACTAACTCTACGAACAATGTATGTATGATCATGAATATATCAATGAAGGGGATCTTTTACTTATTCTGATGTGCTTGAAAAGATTCTTATGTTTTTCATATGCTAATTTAATAGCAATACAAAACAAAAGAGAAAAGTATTTGAAATTAAAAAGGATCTATTTAACCCCCCCCCCCCCTTCTAGATCTATTGTGCCTACTGGGAACTAACAATTGGTATCAGAGCACGTTCTCATGCCATATTCAAAAGCTAATTGCTTTGAGTCTGATCCTAGGCACAAACATTATTCTAAACTTAGTTTAGTAGTAATTCACTTGTTATATGCAGATGAGCTCACACGTTGGAAATACTGTGTACAGGTTAAATGTGTATATACACCTGAAGCTGCTCAGATTGGTCCACGTTCTCGACTATCATATCAATAAAACCAATCATTTCTTGCAGTCAATCTTGTAGTCTGACGACGAGGCTAGAAAGCTCAAGAGACATCCACAGAAAAGAGTAAAACATCCTCCATCCTGAAAAGATGAAAAGGCCATACATGCAAAGAAATGCTTATTCAGAGAAGAAAGAAGAACTTCTCAAACTTGTGTCTGGCCAACCAGCAGCTGGATGTAAACCTTGTAAACTGAAAGATGTCAAAGAACTAAAGATAATGAGATTCTCCTAGCCTGTATCTTCAAGACCACGACTGTTTGATTAAAGGCCAAGAAGAGCAACAAGCTGTCAGGAGCAAATGTGAAGCTATGAACATCAATACCTAAACTTAGTATATTAAAGATAAATTACTGTTAAGAAACTGACAGTAAAAAGGCACGGTTCCTCACTATTATACTTGTGTACATCATAAATGCACCTTCTTATGAACTATAACAGTATTCTGTCAAGGAGTCATAATCTACCTAAAAAGGTGAAGAGGGAAAGTACCTTGAGGATGGAAACTCAAATGTCTACAAACTTTCTCTCTACCCAAGTTTTAGGTTGAAGATGACATCTTGAAAGAAATCTGAAATAGGTCATAAGCATATCAAAGGTTAAATCAATTTTTATGTGGAGTAATCCTTGCTGATGGGTTAGTATGAATGTACAAACCTATGTTCTAAATGTTTGATAACCCACAGAGTATGATCAGTTCTACAAGTGTATTTTGATGATTTGTAAAAACTGATCACCTCCATAAATCAACAACATACACATAAATCGTAGAGTTGATTTTCACTCTGTGAACACTCAAACATTGTGAACATAACCCAGCAAACGATGAAACCATCAAAGAGAAAGAGTGTGTTATTAAAATGACAAATCTTACACACACTCACCTTCATGCATCTCAAAATGTATTATCTAAAACTAGTTGCATGCATGAATATGACTGTTGGGGATAAATGTGATGATTATCCAAATATGAGGAACAGGGGTTTAGAAAACTAACCTAGCAGGCTCCATTTAATTGTGAGTACCAAAAATAGAAATGTATCTAACCTACATGTACTTGGTCTGTCTGACCACACTAAGGAATCTTTGAAGCGAAGACTTGATCGAAGAAGACTCAACCAAAGAAGGCTAATCTTTGCTTTCGAAGAGATTACGATAAAATTCCTATATGTCCAAGCTCATCCTCTTGAAGACACGCCGTTGAGCTAACTTTAAATGGAGCTCACATAGCTGCTAATCTGTATATGGAAGCAAGCCATTCAACCAAAGATAAAAAGGGTCTTATGTGCTCAAAAGCAAGCAAAGAATGCTATATGAGAAGAATCCTCAAGGAAGCTCACAATAAAGGATCATCGAGCATCAGTCTAGAGGAACTCATCGTGGAAGCAAAACTCAGCAAGCACAAGACTGTCAAAGAAGATTGTGTTCGTAGTGCTGTCAAATGATCATAGAGTGATCAGTCTTGAAAATATCCATGCCTACGATACAAGGAGATTTAAGTGATAATGGTGATTCCAGTCAGAAGAAGATATGCAAGGTTCCTTCTAATGAACATAAAGAAAATGGAATCACATCTATCTGAGAAGACAGCATCAACCATGGGGGAGCAGTGATCTGTTAAGAAACAACAGCACTGAGATTTACTATGAAGAAATGTACCAGCTACAGAGTCCCAAAACTTTATGGCTGATGAACAAAATGAATATCCATAGTCAGTAGGAACGTCTCAAAATGTACTACCGATAACCTATCAGCCACCCAACCCAACATCGTGGAGTGCCTACGATCAAACATCCGATCGTAGTGTAAGAAGTAGGAGGACACCACGATTCTGACAAATCTGTTGTCTCAAAGTTGGTAGAGGACCTCCCACCGGAAAGATCGAATGAGATATCATTGAAAATCACTTCAACGAAGATTTTCATCGGAAAGCGCCTCAGGGACAAACCTGACCCTTAGCTCACTCTAAGAGGTTGGCCCTTCCTGAGCTACCTTGACCCAGAAGGAATGCTAAGTAAAGTTCATCTCAAGGACCAAGTCAGTCAACGATCGTAGAGTCGAGGTTGAAGAGAACTCCATGATCGTAGTGCAACCTCAGCGATCGCAGAAGCAGACTCGACGATCGCAGTCCTACCAGAGAATACTCCAGTTCACAAGGAGCTTGGAAAATGGGACATTTGCTCAACCATTCAGATTATGAGGAGATAAGTTCGAATATATCAGTGATCAAGCTGTGCTACATCAAAATGAGGATAAATGTCAAAACCATCCACTGCAGCATCTCTCAAAAGTTGATCGTTGAGTCAACAAAGGAAAACGTAGAGTCCATAGCTGCCTTACCATGCTACTCTACGAACCAAAGAGGTCAACGGTCAATCCACGTCAATAAAACGTCTACTCTTTTGAAAGAAATATCTAACTAAAAAGTTATGGGGAGTTATAGCTCATTACTGGACATCGTGCAACCAATGGTTGGTTGACACATCACTGATTATGCAGAGTTAGAAGGAACTATCATTAAGACAAATTCAAAATCTGCAAACAGTTATCAAAACCATCGAATTCTCCCTCCTATTTTCAAGCCCTAGAATCCTCATCGAAGCCAAAATCTATTAATCTTGCCCAAATCACAATCAGCCATCTATCATAGAATCCTCTGAATCATATACCCATATTCCTTGAACTATTCAAATGGAAGATTGGTGAGTAATCACTGGCATTCAGCTAGGAACCAAGTCGTTTGAGAAATTTGAAAATAAGTTCAGAAACATTCTCGAACTTGTTAAGAAAGCTGGATTCTCAGAATGTCTTAAGGCAAGCACTCGAGTATATGTTGACCAAGTTAAAGAGTTCTACTCATATGCTTCCATAAACTCCGAAATCCTTTCTACCAAGGTCAAAGGTCAGTCTCTAAAGCTGAAATCTTCTGACATCAATCAATGCTTAGGCTTTTCTGACCAAGGACTGAAGAACCTTGATGATATCGATACGGAACAAGCAAAAGAGATCATGGGGTACCAAAGAAACCCTAATCTGAAGGACATGAAGAAGAAGGAGTTTCTAGAGGAGTTCGAGTTCCTTACAGAGATAGTGGGCAAATGTATATTATTCAAGGATACTGCACATGATATTGTGCTTGATCAGCAATTGAAGATTATGTCAGCAATAGTTCTGAAGAAACTAATTAACTTTGGAGCTATCTTGTTCGATCAGATCTCCAAATGGGTAGAAAAGGCTGAGCTAAAGTGATGTCTCCACAACTATTTGTGAATTGGAAGAAAAACCCCAAGGAGAAACGTAAAGGCGACAACCGGGAGCGATGTGAGAGCCTCTACAAAAGAAAAGGAAGGCAAAAGAAGTAGAAAGCTACGAGTCCGATGACTTCTATGCAAAGCTGAAGAACCACACCGAGAAAGAAATCCAGAGGTGTGAAGAAAGCTCAGACTTCATCAAAAAGTCTCTCCATCAAAGACAAAGATGAAGAAGAAAAGGTTCTGACTGCAGAAATCACAAAGAGAAGAAGCAACAGACTACTTCAAGGGCCATCAAATAAGAAAACTAAGGTGATAATCAAATCAGCCTCAGTTTCCCAATATAGTACATCTGATAAGGAGGAGGATGTAGAATTAGAAGAAGAAAAGGCAACTGACAATCTCAAGGCTGAGTCCTCACCGACCAAATCCAGCAATGAAGGTGAAGCTGGATTAATGAATGAAAATGCAGCATCTGCTGATGAAGAAGAATGCTCAAGCCCTGTGGCTAATCCTCAGAGCATTCACTCTGATGATGAAGAAGAGATTCAAGATGACCCAACTCCATCCCCAAATGAAAATGCCCCAACAAGCCTAGATGATGGGTCAAATGATGTTGTTTCTAAAAAGGAAGAACGTGCCCACTCTAATCCTGAAAACCCCCATGACGGCTCAAAGGGTGATGAGTTCACAGAAGAAGGGACTGCCCCTATCAGTACTGAACCTCAAGAAAGTTGGTCTGATGATCCAGAGGCTTCAGAGTCTGAAGAGGAAGAAGAGTCTGAAACCCCTATAGCTGAACTTCTAACAAGAAGGATGAGCTACAGACTACGAGCCAAATTTGCCTCTAAAAGGAGAAGTGATCACTCTAATGCTGTCATTAACTTAAGTGATGATGAGTCTGTATCACAGGAAGTAAGTGCTGAAGAAGGATCCAGTGATAAAGAAGATGAATCAGAAGAAGATCTTGTTGAAGAAGGTCCTGGAAATGAAATGCAGCAAGAAGGATTCACTGTTGGAAATGATCAAGATGGTTCAGGCTCTGAAAGAGAAAAAATGGAGAATGATTCCAATTCTGAAAATCAGGAATCAGAGAAACCATAATTCTATCATGTCCTCTCTCCAGCAAAATTCACCAGGAGAATAGTGGTAGAAGCCTCGAATGAACCACCAGAAACACCACTAGAAAGATGAGTGAACTATGAAGATGAACAGCTCAAGGTGGTAAGGATGACTACCTTTGATATGGTTAAAAACTGGAACAATATGGATCTAGACTGCACAACCATTCTCTACAATCCTGATGACCTACTAATGAGATGATTCTTTCGATGGATGTCATGGCTAAAGGCCCATACTGAAAGAGATGGAAGCTACTTTAGCTGGTGCTGCTCTCATTTTCCAAGCATGGATCTGGTGGATCAGAACTTCCCAAGGGTAAAGAGTTTTGCTACAAAGATGATCACAAACAAGCCCCACTTCAAAGTCTATCGCCATGAAGGAAATCACTATATTCCCCACGATCGTAGAGTGGACTCTCAAGGGAAAAGGATCATGACCAAGGAGATGATCGTAGAGTCTGTTCACTCTACTACTGATGGTGTTCAAGTTCAACACCAGAAGCCTCCATCTGCTCAAGCACTACTGACAGACATTCCTTCATCCCCTACCAGCGATTGGAACTCAACAATTCTTTAGATTCTCAACACCTTTGAAAATATATCCAAGGATGCAAATCGTAGAGTTCAATCTAATGCTTGATAGGAGACTGCTCAACCAGGTGATCAAGTATCTGTGGAGAAGGATCTGATGAAAAATTCTGATGAATTGATTAAGAAAATATCTCTATTCACGGAAGAGTTATAGAAGCTGACAGCAGCAGGAGATAATCCATTCCAAAACAAACTTCAAGCTACTATAGCTGATGTATCTCTCAAACTCAAAGAGAGAGATAACATCTATTTGAAGGTCATGAGTGATCAGAAGGCAGATGCACTACAAGCACAGAAAGCCAATGAAGAGGAGATCCAAGTCCTCTCTGACAAGATTGACAACATGAAGCAGTCTTTCTCAGTGAAACTTGAGCTAGGCCAACAAGAACTCAAGTTTGAAGTTGCTAACAACTCCTACCTGATGGAGCAGCTTATGTCCAACATGGAGCAGCTCTCCCAAATAATTGATGACAAAAAGGGGGAGAAAAAGAGGCATAGAAAGAGGCAGATCAAGAGGCTTTCAATGAAGAGCAAGAAGAGCAGAAGGAAAAGAGAGAAGAAGTCAAAGAAGAAGATAGCAAAAAAAGAGGCAAAGTCATCTTCTGAGGGGGAGCTGAAGAATGATGAACTTATGTATGTTGAAGCTGAGGGGGAGCCAGAAGGAGAAGAGAAGCATACATCTGAGGGGAAGCAGGAGTGAGCAGAACAAACAGATGAATAGCTGATCAACAAAATCTAGATGAATTGCTGATCAACAAAATCCTAGAAACATACATGGAGCTAAAAGAGGTACATCTCTAACTAGTTAGGTATGTTCTGGATCCAGGATGTAAAATATCAGTGTATTAAATTCCACATCATTATAAATGACATTCATGATTATCTATTTTAGAAATACAGCTGCTCACTGTAAATAAGATTCATTCATAACATGCATATACACTTATTATTTTTGTCATAATCAAATAAAGGGAGATTGTCAGGAATAAGCATGTGAATGTTATTCCTATTTATATATGATTTGATTATGATATATATGAATGAATATGCAAGTATGCTTGCATTAAGAAAAGTTGTAAAGTCCTTTGATAGATAATAGAAACATGTGTACAAGGACTTAGAATGAATTGATCAAGTATGTTAGGTTGATCCTACATAAGCAAAATAGCTTTGTAAAGTCCTTAAAAAGAAATGATGTACAAGGACTATAAACATAGAAAGACCAAGCATGTTAGGTTGATCTTATGATATAATAGATAAACATGTCGATCGTCGAACACTTTGCTGAGAAATCGTCTCTGCCAAGAGAGTCAAGGAAAACTCGAGAGCTATCGAGGTAGAATCGTAGTCTGCAAGATAGTAGATCTCAGAGTTCGTAGACTGCCAGGAGAAACGATGAAGGATCGTAGTGTGTAGAGTATAACTTCCTCGGAGCCGAAGTCTACTGAGGAAGTCATGTTCAGAATCATAGAGACAGCCTGCCTACGAGCCGACCGAACATCTGCCGAAGCCAAGTCAAAAACGTAGACTACACTCGAAGTCGTAGAGTCTATTGATGCCGAAGCCAAGTCAAGGATCGTAGACTACACTCTGAGTCGTAGAGTTTATTGATTACATGCAGAGATCGTAGTCGAGCAAGATCAGATGAAGACAACAAGAATAAGGTAGAAATCGTAGAGTGTCAAGATCTGATCTAGGAGTCGTAGTGTCTGCACAGCCAAAGCTGAATCGTAAAGTGCAGAACTAAGACCTCAACCGTTGTGCTCACAATGCCAAACAAGAATCGTAGAGCAAATATGATTCTCAACAAATGAGCACTCCCAGAATATCCAAAGGAATGAAGCCTCTGGTTGGCACCGCAAAGATACATCCCATCATAAATGAAACCAGAGAGCACTCAATGAATGGCATGCAAGTTAACAGAAGATCTAAGCACCAAACCAATCAGCATCCAGATTGAGTTGTGAGGCCATTCAGGATGAAGTCTTCCACAAGGAGATCAGAAGAAGACTTTAGTAACTGACTAAGGAAAGTTAGCAAATGCAGTAGTTGTCAAGCAGACGGAAGACAACGATCTTGGAAGCAACTAGGATTATAGTGTTTGCCAAACAAAGAAAGAACTGATAAAGTGCATACAGAGATACTGGACAGCTTCTGAATAACAAGGCTAAAGTTATTAAGCATTGGCTCAGTTCATTGATGATAAGTGAACGAGAGATCACAAGGATAAAGCGAGCTGGACACGCCATAAATCTAAAGTGTCTTGCTATTCAGAAGGGGTCAGAACAAAGAAGTCAAGTAATCAGTATCTGAGAGCTGTTGAGGCAAACAAGAGTGTTGAAGCACTGCACAAAAGAAAGAAGAGGTTTTCTACATTGAAGATCCAATCAATACTCTTCAAGATCATAGTGTTGTCTCTACCAGTCAACATGACACTACGATCAGATCCTATGAAGACATGCATTAGAATCTTAGAGTTCAAATAGATGAAGACTGAAGCATTGGCAACGGTTCAATCTGAAGGGTAACATTCGAACAAGAGCTTATTGAGAGCATCGAATGAAATGGACAACCTCTGATCGAGAAATCAGAAGGAGGAAATAAAGTCTTTGAACTGCCCAAGACATTAAAATAACATCTCTAATGGGGTACGTGAAACAGTAGACTACAGTGTCAGAAAAAGTATGACATGTCATATCAGCAGTCTACCTCAGTCAACTCGAGATCTATGAAGATATTTGAATAGCTTTCAATGACTACTTTCCAACGGAAGGATTGGGAAGGAGTATAAATCAGCAAGAGCTTCAAAGATCGAGGGTTGCTGGAGTTGCCGAGTTTGGAGAAAAGGTGGACTGTTCTAAACCTTGTGAGATAGTGAGTCTGAAGGCTCACTCTACGATCCACCAAGAACACTTAGAGTCAGACAAAGAAAGAAGTAGAAGTGAGAGTTCTACAATGTAGAAGTGGGAGTTCTACTACATGAAGAGTGTTCTGAACTTCCGAGAGAAAGAAGAACGTCATGTCATCTTGATGTCCATCATGGGAAGACTCTAAGTACCATAGAAAAGATCTCACAGTCATCTTAGCAAGTCCATCATGAGAAGGCATCAAGTATCAAGAAACGAGATCACAAATGTCATCATGGTGGCAAGCATGATAAAGTTTCTAAGTACCGAGCAGAAGAGCTTACAGTCATCTTAGAAACACATCAGGTATAGCCATCACGTATCAAGAGGAATGATCTTCAAGGCAGTTCATCAAGGGAGAATCAGAGGAGGTTGAGTAACTGAAGAAGCTAAGCACCATGCAACACACAACTGTACTTCAAGGATGATCACGTCAAGCTACTAAGTACATATGATGTTCAAAGTATAAAGACATCTTAGCAGCTCAGCACCAACTCCAACAAACAAACAAATAACTCAACAAGTAGCCAGGGCCTAAGGGGCCCTTGTCCGGAGGGACTAAATGAAGTTCCAAGCCTGCTAGGCCTGAAGAGTTCCTAGGGAACTAGAGACGTTCCAAGGCCTCTCGCCTTGAAGAGTTCTTAGTGAACTGAAGTCCCAAGGCTGCTGGCCTTGAAGGAATCTTAGTGATTCAGGGTGCTGCCCTTCCTTAGTGGAAATCCTGCTAGTTAAAAGCAGAATAGTTGATTAGGAGCTTGAGTCTTTGAACCACTTAAAACCCCTTGTATCTTTTACATTATGTCATTTACATTATGTCTATTAACTGCTATAACTGCTATGTATGTTCTAACTGCTTACAACCGAACTAACTCTATGAATAATGTATGTATGATCATGAATATATCAGTGAAGGGGATCTTTTACTTATTCCGCTGTGCTTGAAAAGATTCTTATGTTTGTCATGTGCTAATTTAATAGCAATACAAAACAAAATAGAAAAGTATTTGAAATTAAAAAGGATCTATTCAACCCCCCCCCCCCCCCGTTCTAGATCTATTGTGCCTACTGGGAACTAACACAAACACAGTTTGTGAGAAATTAAGTATTGACGTATCTCGGGTTTCAAACCTCTTAGAAATATCCGCGTCATTCTCTCCTCATTATCAACCAAGTGGGATGTAAACCGGGACAACTCAGCAAACTTAGCTTCGTACTGTGACACGGTCATATTGTTCTGCTCCATCTTGATGAACTCTACCTCCTTCATGTGATGAATATTTTTGGGAAAGTACTTGTCATTGAATAGTTCTTGGAACTTCTCCCAAGACATCTTCAGTGCGGCAGGTTGAGTACGCTTTACCAATTCCCACCAGTAATCTTCCTCTCCTCGCAACATAAAGGTGGCAAAGGGAACCTTTTTCTCCTCGGAGCATCCTAAGACATCAAATATCTTGGTGATCTGCTTTATCCACATCTCCACCTTAAATGGTTTTGGCTCTCCAATAAACTCTGGTGGTCCCAGCTCCTTGAACTATTTAGCGGTGACCGTCCGAGAGTTGCCAGTGTTTCCACCTGCATTTTGAACAAGAGTCGTTCTTGCCTGATGTTGCATGAATTGCATAAAGCCTCTGAACATTTCGCCGTTCATCATTTGGTCAGCGTTATTATTTTCCTAAGGATTATTTCCATCCTGATGCACATTATCCTGGGTATTGATCGTTGGTGACTCAACGGTCTCATGTGCTTCATTGCTTATCTCAACATTTTTGGATGCCATTTTCAAATACTGCCACAAAACAAGGTTAAATTGATATGTCACATATTATCCCTATACTCTGACCGACCAACTAAATACCAAATAAACTTAGGTAGGTCATACTAGCGAAGGAATTCCTCGTCTATCCCCTCCTAGTTCTTGTCTCACATCTCAGCCAGGGATCATATCCCTAAGCTTTGATACCAACTGTGACGCCCCCAAAATAGGTATACGTCACCCATCTTGAGTCGTCAAATACATGGTACATAATTTAAATACAAACTTCTTTTATACAATACGACAAAACGTAGCTGAGAGTTTCAACACGGATAATGTCTCGTAGAGAGTATCCAAACTCAAATAAAGTCCTCATTACAATTATTATCACACTATTTCACATAATAGTGAGGACTACTAATGTAAACTGCTGGACCATCACTCCGTTCCCTGACTAGTCCCAACTATATTCTTATTTCCTGAACAGAACAATAAAAGCAAAGGGTGAGCTCAACTAGCCCAGTAAGAAATATTATGACTAAGATAATGCAGAATAAATTATCGTTAGCCTTCAACAGTGTTAAACTGATAAAATATAATAAACATCAAGTTTAACTACAGCGGAACAAGCAATCCATTAGAAGAGTCAAGTAGAGCATGATATCTACTATCTTCTATGATTTAAAAGTTTATCATCAATTTTATCATTTGAGACTCGACAATAAATAAACCACATTATCGAATCATCCATGCATTCACGGGCCAAAGATATTCATGTAATCATCAATGGTCATGATTATCTTAGAATAATCCCTAGTCATAATCATACCAACAACAATCGCCCATCAATGCACTTTTCAGTGCCAATGAGGATTTTACCACATCATTTATAACATTACGGTCATGATTATACCGAATAATCCCTGGTCATAATTATACCAATCAATAATACATTTATGCACGTAAGCCACAGATGACCTTTATCACAATATAAGCGTGAGGATGATGACAATGATATATGAATTCAATTAAAATAAAGCAAAGGATAAATTTTTAAAGATTTATAACTTAATTTATCTAGAATTCAATAATGTCCAAATTGTCAACATGATACTGCTTTGTGGACTAAAATTCAAGAATAATATTGTATCAAAAATGATTTGGACAGCAAAGAAATCAATTTTTGTCATGAATAATTCCTCGGGTGAATAGTACCCGAGTGAATAGTACCCCATGAATAGTACTTTGAGAATAGTACCCCGTGAATAGTACTTTGTGAATAGTACTCGTGAATAGTACCCGTGAATAGTACCCATGAATAGTACTTTGTGAATAGTACCGTAAAAATGAATACTACTCATGGACAGTACTCCGGCATGAAAAGCTTAAAATTTAACAAGAATGTGTAGAAAATATCCTTGTGAAATGATACTAGACAAAGCGCAGATTTTAAGGATATTCTACTAATTTCATGAAGTATAGAAGCAATACTTTAACAAAATGAGGGTATAATCAGGAATACGAGAGGAAATAATATTACTCATATACTACAGAATATGGAAGAAAATATTATTCCTATGGATACTGAACAAAATAATATCCCTTACCTTAGAAGAAGACTGGATATGGGAATAATGAAGTAGCAGACTTCTCTTCTACTTTCTCTCTAAAGCTTCTCTTTCTATAATTGCTCTTGTGAGTCTTAGTGAATTGGTGAGAATGAAAGAAGAATGAGCTTCTATATATTTATAGGAAAATATAGTTTCGATCATTGCACATTTTGGGGCTCGAAATATTACAGTATAATACCTTCATCTTTTCCTTTATTTTTAATTTAGTCCTGCAAGTATTATCAAACTTGCACTACCTCCCCTAATAGTACATCTTGTGTGACGCCCCCAAAATTAGGTATACATCACCAATTCTGAGTCGCCAGATACATGGTACAAAATTCAAATACAACTTCATTTATACAACTGTTGAGCTGTTGTATAGAATACGACCATAGTTAACTGTGAGTTTTAATACAAATATATGTAACTCTCATGGTGCCTCGACCACAACCTTACAAAGGTACTTTACATAAAAGTATAGTCAAAAACTATTTTAGAAATTAAAATCTTTAGGAAGTGCTCAAGGAAACCTTCGTACATGGGAGGCCATACGTCTAGGTTATAATAGATATCATATGGCCACAGAATTATCCTTGGTTGACCCAATAGACCCCAAAGAAAAACGAGAAGATTACTATCATCTTCTTTCCAATGGTGAGTCTTCTCTTGACATACAACTATCTCCACTGTCTCCAAGTGAATATTATATTTCAAATAAACTCTAAGATCATATAGGTAGTGCCCGTAGATATACTCAGCAAGTGGATGCGCACAACCTAGTCTTATGATAACATGAGGTTGTATGTCATTAAACATCTTATATGATAGTGGCAAAACACCCTTCCAAAGTTGGGTTCACCTCACCCTATTTGATTCACCAAATATAACTACTAAATATTGTATAGAATACAACACACTTTTCTATACTATTTAGGGAGAACCTCCACAGCTAGAGACCATTGTTCTATTCCCCTATTATCCCCACTCAACCCGGCAACACTCTTATTACCTGAAAGGAATTGTGAAGCATAAAGGGTGAGCACAACTAGCCCAGTAAAGAATATCATGACTAAAGATATTTAAATTATCAATAGCTTTCATCAATAATAAATCAGAGAATTAGAACATATGGTAGATGATAAAACTTTTCAACCATAGTTGCAGCGGAATGACCAATCCATTAAAAGAGTCAAATAGACCATAAGGTCTATTATCTTTTTTATGTTAAAAGTCCACCAATAATGTTTTATCCATGTAAAATAAATCAACAGTTCCTGTCCATAATCATATAAATAACTCATAATCATAATTGTGCTTCTAAATTCCTCTTCGCAACCAGGACGAAGATAATTTTCATCACCTATCTTCACCTGAAACATCAAAAATCATGGTTATACCAAATTAGAATTCCTGCTCATAATCATACTAATAAATTCATCTTTGCACTATGGCCAAAGATATTCATTAATAATTCATCTTTGCACTACAAGCCAAAGACATACAACTGTATTTTAGAAGAGTCAAGTAGAGCATGATATCTACTATCTTCTACAAATTAAAAGTGTATAACCAATATTTTATCGCTGAGACTCAACTTAATAAATAATCCACATCATCGAATTATCCATGCACTACGGCCAAGGATATTCGTTAGTATCACATCCATGAATTATCCATGCACTATGGCCAAAGATATTCATTATTATCACATCCATGAATTAATATTTCATCGTTGAGACTCAGCTCAATAATTAATCCACATCATCGAATCACCCCTGCACTACGGCCAAGGATATTCATTAGTATCACGACCACGAATTATCCACGCACTACGGGACAAAGATAATCGTGTTTTCATCAACGGTCCTGATCATGCCATAAAATAATTTATCTTTGCACCCTTGGTCGAAGAGAATCCATAGCCATAATCATACCAAAAACTGTCCATCAATGCACTACGGGCCAATGAGGACTTTTTCCACATCATTTGTAACATTACGGTTATGATTATCTTAGAATAATCCTCAATCATAATCATACCAAGTTCATCTATGCACTACAGGCCACAGATGACTTTCAACATAATATAAACATGAGGATGATGACAATGACATAATAATTCAATAAAACAAGTTCAAGAATTAATTTATCTAGGAACCAATAATGTCCAAATTGTCAACATGATACTTCTTTATAGAGTAAAATTCAAGAATGCTCAGAAGAATATTTCCATGAAAAGATACTGGATGAAGCGCAAATATCAAGGATATTCCACTAATTTCATGGTGTATAGAAGCCAAAACTTTAACCAACTGAGTATAATAGAATATATGAAACTGCAAATGGTTTTCGTCGCCATGCGGTAATCCACTTAGACAGATCATTTCCATAATTTAATAAGGAATGAATACAAAGGATCATTCACCATGCATGTGGTAATCCACATAGATAAGTTATTCCAACAGAATAATAAAGAATGGAATAACAGGAGGATTCACCATGCGTGCGATAGAATTTACCGCAGACAAGTTATTCCCAATGTAATAATAAATAATGGAACCAATCGGTGAAGAAATTACATTGCACGGGATGTTCTAACGAATAATAATAAAGATGGAACCCGAATTCGGCGTAAAAGCGCGCATGGGATATTCCAACGAATAATAAAAGGCGGAACTAGATGCAGCGTAAAAGCGCATGAGCGAGGATGTTCAACGAGAATAATAAAAATGGAATAACAGAAGAATTTCACCAAGTATAGGGTAGCCCACGTATACAGGTTATTCCAACAGAATAATAAAGAATTGAATAATAGAAGAATTTCATCATGTATGCAGTACTTCGCATAGACAGGTTATTCTAACATAATAATAAAGAATGGAATAATAGAAGTTCTCTTTATGAATGCGAACGAAAAATACCCCTTACTATAATAATAATAATAATAATAATAATATCCTTTACGAGTACGACAATTATATCCCCTACCTTAAAAAGAAAGTATTCCGACTGGTAGGGTGAGAATATACTTGAAGAAAACTTGCACTACGCTCAAAGCTTTCTTAAACTCTAAAGAAATACGCTCAAGATTATAGAAGAAGAACTCTCTATAGTTTCTCTCTCTAGAATTTCGGTGAATTAAGTAAGATATAATGAAGGAATGAGCTTCTATTTATAGAAAAATGGTACGCATAGTAACTAACTCATGAACGATCCAGTTGATTTACTTTAATCGACGGTCCATATTTAAAACAAAATTTTTAAATAAAATATAATATATTCTATTTATAATCTAATAAACCAAGAATAACTTTATAAAAGATTTTACTATGCAAACACTATACGAGGCACTATGCAAATACTATGCATAATAAAATATAATATATTCTAATTATTGTCTAATAAAATAGATAACTTTATAAAAGTATTCTATTTTATATAAAAAGATTTTACTATTAGCCTTTAATAAAACGAATAACTTTATAAAAGTATTACATTTTGTATAAAGCTTTTCCGCTTTTATTACATTAATAATACTAATAAAACAAAACCGAGTGACTTATCACGTAAGCATCAATAATCAATACTGAGTGTCTTCTTGTGCACTACGCATATTCTCGTACTTTTAACAAGGTGTTTCAACGATTAACGGTAAAACTTCCGCCATTATTTTTATTAAAATATTTTTGTCGTTTTCTTAATCAAACAATAATTCCGTTAATGGGGTCCACCAATGATTGTCTTGTCGTCTTGGATATTTCCCGACAAAAGAATATTCGGACTAATCGAATATTCCCAGAACAACGAATATTTTATATCAACTTGCTTACTTTGCAAAAAAAAAATTCACATATTACCCTTAGCTTTAAACTTTTATCAATTTAACTATTTACCAAAATAGAAAAATTGAATACTTTTATTTCATAAAACTTGGGGTCTCACATCTTGTGAATCAATAGTGCAATCATGTGAATCAATAGTACAATCATGTGAAAAAAAATAATTATAATATAGTATCTTCATCTATACCTCCATTTTTAATTTAGTCATGCAAGTATTATCAATATTGCACCACCTACCCTAATAGTACATGCATGTGAATCAATAGTACAAACATGTGAATAAATAGTTATAAGCATGTGAAATAATAGCAATTAATTGCTCATTTATCCGATTAATTACCCGATTGGTCAATATAACCTCCAGACATCCATTATTATCGAAATAAATGTCAATTTCCACTAACACTAATAATCCCAACACAATGGAACTATCAATTTCATCTTTAATCAATACAAACTTTTTCATCATTAATATTATAACTCACAATATTTAACAAAAGAGGGGGCTTTCCGATAAGGATTTCTCCTTATTGGCGCGCAATTAGGTGACCAACCCTCTTCTTGACAGAACTTTCTAGACATTGTCAGTATTGTAAATAATAATATGAATAACTTTGTCATCTCAATTATTGATTTAATAATATAAAATATTATGCAGATGATACTGTGACAATAATTGAATCAATAATATGAAAGATATTATGTAGCAATTACTGTAGCAATAATTGAGTATAACTGAGTGACTTCTCACGTAAGAATCAATAATCAATACTGTAGTATGCTACTTACTATGCAACCACGCATATTCTTGTACTTTTACCACCGGTAGTTCAATGGTTTAACGGTAAAAACTTTAAATCGTTAGTTTTTATAAAAAGATAATTTTGTCGTTTTCTAACTACGACAATACTTTCGTTGTGGGGTCCACCAATGATTGTGTCGTCGTACGAATATTCCCTGTTAAAATAAATATTCCCCGACCAATCGAATATTATATAACCACTTGCTTACTTTGCAAAATTTGTAAATTTTACCCACAACTATAACATTATATCAAATCCACACCATAATATTCAAAAAAAATATTTCAAGAAAAATTAATCTTTATTCATAAAAGTTGGGGATCTTACATCCAACTTTGATCTTATTCCCTTTCTCCATCTTAACTTCTTCGGACTCCGCCTCCTCATCACTACTCAGATACATTTTGGGATAATCGTCATGATCACTCCCCAGATTGATCATAGGTTCATCTTCTCCCACCTTCTCAATTGATTCGCTTTGCCCTGGCACCTCAGCTTCTGGTACTGGTGCAACAGCCGCTATCATCTCTGCACTCATTTAATCTTCTCCAGACATCCTACAATCAGTTTAAACAACTTGATTAGTACTTCACCAGTACAAACTTCTCACACTCTGTGTCCACATATCTCACTATCGATGCCCTTCGGCAATCACTCACTTAGTACTCTAAATGAGTATTCTCTATTTCGGTTATGGTTATAATCCTAGGGTTTTCCCCACCCCACTTAAGGTTTATAACCTACAACTTTGATACCAATCTGTGACACCCCCAAATCTGGGTTACCTGACCCCCGAGTTTGGTGCTCACGATCCACAATATAAATAACATTTAACTACCCATTTAATTATAAATAGGAACATACACTTCATTAACTGCTATAGTTAATACATTACCCCAGGTTCTCTAACCTTAAACATTACAAACATACCCTTTACATGTACAAAAAGGGTTCACAAATAAAACATAATAATAATATTTATTACAACTAATCCAGTACTTTGCCTTTGCCTTTGTTCTTCTTTGATCTGCTGGCCTCTTCGTTCCTAGCTGAAATATTTTATTTAGCAAAGGTGAGCAACAAATTTGCCCCGCAAGTTAAGACATACAATAATTGTATACGAATCATTAAGAACAAACTATCTATTTTGATAGAATAATGCCAAAGATCGGGGAACTTTGAATTAGCTGAATAAAGCTTTAATAACTAACAAGTCTTCTCGTATTTTATGCAACACGATAATCTAATAATGAAAGAGTACAATGCTTTCAAAGTTTCTACGATATTCTAATGAATAATCAAGAATCAAGTCTACGCAATAACAAAGTGGAATGTTTTCCAGATTTATGCTGAGTGATCCATTTGATCTTGAACTTCTCTTCTCGGGTATATATCAAAGTTTTACTTTGACATATACTGTGAGTGTATCGAGATAACCATAAAGATTAAATCATACCCTCTGCAAGTACTTAAGAGAGGAACCAACTCCTTGTACCTATATTATGCATAATATTTAATCACGCATGAAAGTAATATATCGACCAATAAAATGTTTCCCTTTATATAAAAGGTTGTTCTTCTCAGTCTGTGAATCAGAATTTGATTTAACAACGAAATATTATGATTTCAATATTTAGTCACTTCTCGATCTAGCCAAAATAATTGGCATCGGTCTGTCAATAATAATTGAATTATCTTCTCGGACCTATCAAGTTCTAACAATTATTCGTCTAGCTAGAATAATTAGCTCAGACATATCTCAACACAATTTGACAATAAACAAAAATCATATGTACTGTCAATACTAGCTTCTACGGATGTGAATATCCAATAACAGTTATTCTCCAAGTATATTCTCAGAATCAGTAATTCAATTTGAATTATTAAACATGCACTAACTGCGAATAATCAACAATAAATTCTTGGACGTGGTCTAATCAACAATAATTAACCACTATAATAATTAAATAAATATAACTCAAGGTTTAGTTAGGAAACTTGCCTTCTCCGTTGATTACAGCTACACAATAAACTTATATGCGTTTGTAAGACCTATAATCACAATAGTGGTCTCACAATTAGCACAATATTTCATAACACGCAACACTGTAATTCTCAATCAATCTTTTCCTAAACACATTACCACATAGCCATATCAATGTTTATAACTTATATAAACACTTATCAAGTCTAACTAATTCAATCTGGTTGGACTTCGCTCTCATCTCAGTGCCTTTATCCGACAATTTTCACATTTATTGTCACTTAAACTCGGTCTCGAAGCTTCAATATTATTTTAGATAAGTCATATATCATTTATAATATTTTTTGGAACCTTTCAATAATTTATAAACAATTATTATAATTTATAAAAAAAAAATTAAACACTTAAATCATTTTTAAATGATTTAATTATCAAATAATCTTATCATCATTAATATTTAATAATATAAAAATATTAATGTTATACTTGTCAAAATATTAAAGTTATTGTTAATAACTTAAAAATATTTTAAATCATCAATATTCTACTTAAATGATTTTTAAAATAATTAAAATCATTTTTAAATCATCACCATTAATATTTAAATATTAATTAATTCATCATCAAAATATTAAAAGTCATTAATTATAACTTCAAATATTTTAAATCATTTTCTCATTTTAAATGATTTTTAAATCAATAAAATCATTTTTAATTCATTTATTTAATATAGTAATTAAATAAAACTATTATCATTAATATTAATTATTAATGAGAATTCTCCAAAAAATATTACAAATTATATTTTATAATTCAAAATATTTTTAAACACATTATTCTTATTTAAAATGATTTTTATAATATTAAAATCATTTTTAACTCATTTATTTAATATAATTATTAAATAAATCTAATATCATTAATATTTAATTATTAATTAAAATTCTCTAAAAATATTAAAAGTTACATTTTATAACTCAAAATATTTTTAACATTTTATTATTATTTAAAATAATTTTCATAATATTAAAATCATTTTTCACTAATTTATTTAATACACTAATTAAATAAATTAAATATCATTAATATTCAAATAAATATAAATATTAATGAAAAATGTCCCAAATAATTAAAAGTTATTTTTCAGAATTTAAAATAATTTTTAAAACCATTTTTGTAATTTTTAGAATTTATTTGTATTTTTAATTAATTTCCAGAAAAATCAGAAATTAAATATATTTAATCCGTCGATGTAGGTCTTTAGCGACGCTTTCTGTAGGTGTTCTTGAGCTTAAGAACACTGTCAGACCCGAGTTCAAGGGTCATGGTTTGACCGCTTAAAATTTTTAATCCAAAAATGTTTCTAGGCAATCTCTAACCATGACCTTGTAGTGTTTATGTAACACTACAAGAATAAACCATCAACAAAGTCATAACATTACCCAGATGTAAGATCAAAGCCTTGAAACTCACTGTCAGAGTGTTTCTGGGTTTTCCCAGAAATCCAGCAGCTCTAGTGACCACTTGCTAGATTAATTTTCTATACGTTCCAATCATGATTCATGTAATATAATGGTTCAAATATGAAGTCCTTATGTCATAGAACATTCACAAAGCAACATAACAGTTTAACAACAACAGGATCACCATGTATCATTCGGTTAAACTCTGTCAGAAACTTAGTTCATAGAGTTTCTGGAAATTCCCAGAAAGTTCATCCGTGATCAAATGGTCTAGTTTGACCATTACAACCATCTTATGTGTTGTTTAAGAGATCTACTAGCATAGATCTAGAGTCCACATAACCAGCTACCAATATGTTACAACAAAAACATCATAACACTAAATTAAATGACAGATCAATGAGCATAAAAAGGTTTTCATACACTGAAATCAATTTATGGGTACCCAAATTTATACTCGGTCAAGGTCGGTCAACCGACTTTGACCGATTATAACTTGACATCTAGACATTAAAGACTGTAAATCCACATCCAGGTCAAAGACAACATGACAAAGTATAGACTAAAACTTTAAAACAACAAAAACCATAAACGAGCAAGGATCTGTTGACTCTGGCATTCGGTTATCAGACCACATTTCTAGCTCAAGAACTGTGACAATCCGAAAATTTATAAAATCTTGAATGATTAGAATAACGATTAAAGAATAAAACCTAGATGAGAATTTGAGGATTTATTTAAAATTTTCAAGTAAAACATATATGGTTTGCTATTCGAATGAGAATAGAGAAAATATGGGTTACAAAATTCCAAAATCCTAGAAATGAATTGATATGTATTTGAATGGATATCAAGAATAAGGTATTATGATACCTGTAAAATTTGATGTGAATTGAACAAGTATAAAGTCGTTAGTTAACACAATTAGCAATATGAAGGGAGTAATTTAAAACTCAAAATTTGAGTTAGAGATAGTATTTTGAAGCACGGACAGCTCGGTTGCATCCAGAACGTCAAGTTTAATCTGAATGGATAGTAAACACAAAATATGTAAATGTTGACTTTTGGTCAAATTTAAAAGTTGACTTTTTATGGAGAAAAGTCAAAATTAGTGTGAGAAGTGAATTATGTTACATAATGGTATAATATTTAATATTACACCAAATGATGTAAAGTAAAAATATGAGAGGAGATCCAATATGTAAATATGTATATTGGTATCAAGGAAGTTAGTAAATTAAATTCATATTTGAATAAATGATTGAATATATTAAATTATATATTTAATATATAAATAAATTGTTTGAAAACAATTTATGGAGAGGAGGAGGAAATTAAATTTAAGTATACAATATAAATTGTATAGCTTGAATAAGTTATATAAATTAAGTATGAGAATTAAATGACCTAAATGGTTATTGTTATTTAGTGGTCCTAGTATTTTAATTATATACTAGTCTCCTAATCTAAGAGAATTGTGGAACATGTCACAATTTATTTAATGATTATGTGAGTAAATGAATATGAATATTATGTGATGGTTTATATTTGTTTATTATATAAACAAATAAAAGAAACTAGTGTAATCCTAAATATATATTAGGAATGAAGAATTGAATAACTTAAGGGTTATGAGATGAGAGAATACTAGTATTTATAATATATACTAGTTCTAAGAGATTTATTTTATACATCTCAGTTAATTAATTTTATAACCTAATTATAGTAAGTCTAATTGGGTTAAGGAAATAAATGTGCATGGGTAAGGATCTATGTTTTAATGGAGTAAATGAAAACCCTAATTAAATAATTAGGGAATGGTAATATTAAGAGTGTTGGAAATGTGATATTTGTTATGGACCAAAGAAATTAATTAAAAGTCCAAAGAGATTAAATATGGTGGCCCAAGAGTTGGCCCAATCAATAATTTAAAAATCCCAAAAATTTGATCCAAGTATGGGGGGATATTTTTGGACAAGAACATGCATAAGTAAGGAATTTATTTTCTAGTGTGAGGAATAAAAACCCTAATTAAATAATTAGGGTAAAATAGAATTAAAAGTAATGGACTATAATAATATCATAACCCAATAATTTATTTAGAGTCCAAAAGAATTAGATTTAATGGACTAAGGAGGTTATATTATTTAAACAAGTCCGATTAATTAATTAAGCATGTGACTTGTGGATAAAATGATTTAAGGGTGATTAAATTGTTAATCTAGCACAATATATTATGTGTGGGACAAGTATTATAATGACCCAATTACATTTTTTTGGTGGAAGCCCAAATTTATTTTGTTAGTAAGCAAAATAATAAAAGTTAAAGCCCAATAGAATTTAATTAATAAGTGGCCTAATTTTTACCCACTTAAGGAGGGGCTATCTAGTAATTTGTTAAGTAACTTAACAATTAAAATAAAATAAGGAGTTGGAAGATGATAAGGCCACTTGGCTAAATAATAAGGAAATAAGAGATAAGAAGCTAAGATAAGAAGGATAAGAAAAGAGAAGAAAGAAAAAGAAAGAAAAAGAAAGAAACGGGAAAGAGAAAGAGAGAGAGAGAAGAAGAAGTGGCCGAAGCCACGGAGGAGTAAGAGAGGAGGGGCGGCAGCCCATGAGGGAGAAGAAGAGGAGAGAGAAGGTTCTCCATGGAAGAAGGAAGAAGAAGAAGAAAAACAAAGGTATAATTTCTTCCTTTATTTTTGTAATTTGATAAAAAGGGGTTTTGATTTGGATGTTCAAATCCCTATGATCTATGTGTTTTTCATGGATTCAAGTATGGATTTACCCATATTGGGTGTTTATTTTGTTGGAATCAAAAAGGAAAAGAAAAATAATTTTTCTAGTTTTGAAATCAAAAATTTCTATTTACTTTGGAAATCCACCGTTTTAAATCTATAACTCCTTTTTATGATCCGTCAAAGAGGGGTGCTAGATATACGTGTTTACTAGTTAACCCAAGTGGTAGAACTAAAAAATGTTGAGTTTTCATGGTGTAGTGGCTGAAAGCCAAAAAAGTCCCGATTTTGGAAAAAGAAAATAAGACTGTTTTGGGGCAATCTGAAACGGGGGCAGTTTTGTCCACTGTTTGTGCTTTAAAAATTCTGGAAAAGTTTGGGGTGTTAATATCAGAAGATATACAGGTTGTGTAAAAATTTGAGAATTTTTGGCCATACGGTTTGAGAGTTATGGATTTTACAGTGAAGGACTATTTTTGTGAAGTCACCCGAATAACTCTCTGTGTATAAGTCCAAAAATTACCAAATATTTACTGGAAGTACATGTGTATAGCAGGAGCATACAGTAAAAATTTCTGAATGTTTGGAGTTAATCTCGATTTATGAAAAATCAGAGAATATTTGGCTATTATGGACTATTTAAATATAGTAAATGGATTTTAAAATTAAGGAAAAATATATGTTCAATATGGAGCTATATTACATCAAATCCCGGAAAATAAATATTTTTGGAACTGATTTGGTATTTTTCATCTAAATGATGATAAATGGATAAATAGATTTAATTAAATATATGATGTCCAAAAATATGAAAAGTAGGATTTATGACTTGAGACCCTTGAGCATAGCTTATGCAGATTTTTTATGAAGTTTTGGGTCGGGTGTGAAGTGTTGTGATGTTTATGGCATTTTAGAATGCTTAAACAAGTTAATTAATAAAAGGAAAACAATTAAAAACAATTGTTTATTAATGTGATTAATGACTTAACTTATTGTTATATGACTAATAATATTGGATTAAGATATTATTAGTAGTATTTGAATGTAATGTTATTAAAAGGTTAATAACCTTAGCGTAAAATATTATTACATAATTAGTAATATTCGACGGATGATTAAAATAAGAGATTTACGATATTTTTTAATGTAATTGTTGAAATTGATATTTAATGAACTATATTATGTGTTTGGGCAAAGGATATAAAAATAATAAGTGATTTAGTGTTTTTCATGAAAAGGATATGGAATCCAGCTTGCTGGATTAGAAAATTTGATGAATTCAGCTTGCTGGATTGAAAAGAAGCTTACTGAAATTGAAGGATTTAGAATCCAGTTAGCTGGATTGCAGTTTAGGTTGCTGGATTTGGAATCTAGTCTGCTGGATTGGCAGTGTTGTTGCTAGATTTAGAATCCAAGTTGCTGGATTAGTATTTGACTTATTAGATGTTAAAGAATAACTTATGAAATGATAATGAGAGTGTTAAATCATAATGTATATGATACAGTGATTGAAGAATTATCAAAGAATGATAATAATACTGATGTGTTAAGAGGTTATCTAATATTTGATTAAGTGTTAGATAATCTATTAATAAAGTAATTGTATTATGATACAAAGTAGAATATGCTGATTGAAAGACCAATCTTATTATTAATGATAGGTCTTACCAAAAGAAGTTAACTTAAACTGCGTAGCAGTAGTCAAGACAAGTTTCCTTAACTCAAACTCGAGTTATATTTCAAAGTATGTTGGTGAATGATTATTGATGATTATTCATGTCTTAACTGATTATTGATTCGCACTTAGTGCATGTTGCATATGTTCATCAGGTATGAAAGGCTAATCACCTTCATTACTATAAGGTTCAGTTAAATTGTTTATGGTCATTTTTGACCTTCAAACATTATTGATTCAGTCATCAAATTATTGAAACTTGATTCATGTTATTTCACAATTATTATATTGTTGAAAACTTGAAAGCTTATTCATTCTTTTCAATCATGATATATCTTCATTGTATTTAAAACTTGCTGGACAAATTTGTTGCTCACCCTTGCTATATCATGATAAAAATTTTAGATTTAGATGAAAGCTCGAATAAAGACAGAAGCAAAGTCAAAGTGTAAGATTAAATTATGTTGCAGTTAGATCTATTAAATTTTCGGACCAAAATAGCATTGTAAATCTTCTAAGATATTGAAGGTATGTATTAAGTTAAGGTTAATAAACCTGGGAAAATGTTATAGAATTATGTAAAATAAACAATATATGTTTATTTGTTCCGCATTAGATGATAGAATATGTATGATGATGAAGTATCGTAACGTACCAAGTTCGTGGTTCTTGGGACCCGGATTTGGGGACGTCACAGTTGGTATCAAAGCCGTAGGTTATAAAATTTAGGTAGGGGTACCTTAGGCTATAACCACGGAGATGATGATAAGGAATAAACTCAGATCGAGTTTAAGTGATAAGAGATGAATTTAGGAAATTCATCATTAAAGTAAAGAGAAAGATAATTAAGATTCAAAGAAGAATCTTGAAGAGATATAAGGATAAGAATCTGGAGTTACCTGACTCCTATAATAAAGATGAAAAGTGAAAATAAATAGACTATGTCTATAAAAGGAGAAATGTTAATAAAACCATAATATAATATGATTAAAGAGAAGAATAAGAAGATCGTAAAATAAAACGATCGTAAGTATAAGGAGAAATGATTACGAAATAAGATCACGACGTGATCAGACTAAATTGTTGAATAACATATGATATGTTAAGTGATTGGAATGATATAGCTTGATGCTATAAAGAGAAGGTACTATGAAATTTTACAATGTTAACTCAGAAAAGAGTGGTAAATGTTAAGATGCGAATTAAAGAAAATTCGTATTAAGAAAAGAGAAAGTAAGAATGATGAGGGATTTCAATTGAGGACTCGTGTCAGCAGCTGAGTTGTATGATTTCTTGTATGGGTGGGGAATTTGTACTTGGTTTTAGAATCACTTAGCTTCCTAGTCGATATAGTGGTTAGGTTGACCAATTCTTTGTATGGGCGGGGAATTGTGCGCTTAGCTTCCTATATTGATTAGTGGCCGAGTTTGGTTTGACGACCACTTAGTTTCTTACATTGATAATCATTGGAACCTGGTGTCGCACTATTTGTTATATGCATGTAGATAAGGTGATTCTTTTCTCATGTGTATAACGAATAGGTAGAGAATATAAGGTTAAGTATGAGTTCTTAAAACTCATACTTATGGTACGTTTGTGACTCATAATTATATGAAATGTTTATGAACCCCTCAGCGAATGGACGCCAAAGGTCTGACTAGGACAAGTTTTTAAACTCATATGATTATGGAAAGTTCATGAACTCATAATGTGTGGTAAGTTTGACGAACTGGGTATGGGAAAGTTGTGAATGGTGAATTGAGGATGATAGAAATAGATAGAATTCTTAAGCAATGGATCAGTAGAGAAAGTAAAGTTGATGATGGAAACATAGGTATTCCAAATCTTCTTGTTATGCTAGACTTCGATGTTTTTGACATCAAGCTAAATTTGCACTGAGGTGCCTTTAAAAATGAATTTTTGTTATCCTCAACACATGGTGACAAGTGTGTAGGTGTGGACTTCGAACTACTAACACATCGTTACCTGTTGTGGCAAGATGACACCAAAGATGATTTTCAAAAGTTTTTGAATGGTTTAAAGAAGAGTCTATGCTAATTAATTCGGATAGACGAAAATGATTTGAATTATCAAATTGTATTTTTATATCATTAATGCATCATGCAACCCGGTGCAAATATGATAAAAATGATGGAGTTATCAATGCAGAATTACTTAGTGTCGGATGTGATCTAAAGATCGTCAGCCCACTATAGTATGATGTAGTATGACAAAGTCACAAAATGACGGAATCCTCAAATGGACTGTAAATACAGTGCGGTATCATGACGTTATAGAATGATTTTAAGAATTTTAAAGGTAAATTATTGCCAACTGAATTTGGCCAGAAATGTTTCGATTGAAATTCAAATTATTGATATGCGTCTAAGCTATTTGATTCAGCTAGACAAATGTTTATGAAATTCAAAGTATTCTTTGAAAGCTTATGCCGAACCAAATTATTTTGGTGCGGAATCTTATGATAAGTCTGAGGTGAACAACCCTGAAAATGGAGATATACTAATTGGATAAAATACTCCAATCTAAGAACGCATATAGTCGTTCCGATTACTAAGGTACAATAGACTGATCCTCTAAAGTACCCGCATCGGTAGTTTACCTTCTTTGTGATTGTAAACAGACCAGATATGAAATGTTTCAGAGGTAGAGTACCTTTCTTTCGTAATTGAAAGAGGTAGCAGGTAGAAATACCCCTAAACCTCAAAGTTCATAGTTTTTATGATCCCTTAGACAGATATGAAAAATTTTAAACTCTTTAGAGTAATGTGGTGGTAGTATGTGATGATGGATATGAAATAGTGTGAACTCGTTGCGTACGAGTAGAATCTGATATGATTGAATAAAGGTTATTATGACAACCTAGTTTTGATGAATGTTTAGAAGATGTAAACTCATAGTGAGTAGTTATTATAAAATGTGAAGATAGAAGAGAAATCCTCAAATGAGGAAATTGTAAAGGTTAAGTTGAAACCCTAGTTTTGATCAAGAGAATAAGCAGAGATTAGTATGCTTTAATTTCGGGGATGAAATTCTTAGAAGAATGGGTGAATGTGACAACCCAAAAATTTATAAAATCTTGAATGATTAGAATAAAGGTTAAAGAATAAAACATAGATGAGAATTTGAGGATTTATTTAAAATTTTCAAGTAAAACCTATATGGTTTGCTATTCGAATGAGAATAGAGAAAATATGGGTTACAAAATTCCAAAACCCTAGAAATGAATTGATATGTATTTGAATGGATATCAAGAATAAGGTATTATGATACCTGAAAAATTTGATGTGAATTGAACAAGTATAAAGTCGTTAGTTAACACGATTAGCAATATGAAGGGAGTAATTTAAAACTCAAAATTTGAGTTAGAGATAGAATTTTGAAGCACCTGATTTGCTCGGTTACATCCTAACGTCCAAGTTTAGTCTGAATGGAATGATAAACACAAAATGTGTAAAGGTTGACTTTTGGTCAAGTTAAAAGTTGACTTTTTATGGAGAAAAGTCAAAATTAGTGTGAGAAGTGAATTATATTATATGGATAATGGTATAATATTTAATATTATACCAAATGATGTAAAAGTAAAAATATGAGAGGAGATCCAATATGTAAATATGTATATTGGTATCAAGGAAGTTAGTAAATTAAATTCATATTTGAATAAATGATTGAATATATTAAATTATATATTTAATATATAAATAAATTGTTTGAAAACAATTTATGGAGAGGAGGAGAAATTAAATTTAAGTATACAATATAAATTGTATAACTTGAATAAGTTATATATATCAAGTATGAGAATTAAATGACCTAAATGGTTATTGTTATTTAGTGGTCCTAGTATTTTAATTATATACTAGTGTCCTAATCTAAGAGAATTGTGGAACATGTCACAATTTATTTAATGATTATGTGAGTAAGTGAATATGAATATTATGTGATGGTTTATATTTGTTTATTATATAAACAAATAAAAGAAACTAGTGTAATCCTAAATATATATTAGGAATGAAGAATTGAATAACTTAAGGGTTATTAGATGAGAGAATACTAGTATTTATAATATATACTAGTTCTAAGAGATTTATTTTATACATCTCAGTTAATTAATTTTATAACCTAATTATAACAAGTCTAATTAGGCTAAGGAAATAAATGTGCATGAGTAAGGATCTATGTTTTAATGGAGTAAATGAAAATCCTAATTAAATAATTAGGGAATGGTAATATTAAGAGTGTTGGAAATGTGATATTTGTTATGAACCAAAGAAATTAATTAAAAGTCCAAAGAGATTAAATATAGTGGCCCAAGAGTTGGCCCAATCAATAATATAAAAATCCCAAAAATATTATCCAAGTATGGGGAGATATTTTTGGACAAGAAAATGCATAAGTAAGGAATTTATTTTCTAGTCTGAGGAATAAAAACCCTAATTAAATAATTAGGATAAAATAGAATTAAAAGTAAGGGACTATAATAATATCATAACCCAATAATTTATTTATATTATTTAAACAATTCCAATTAATTAATTAAGCATGTGACTTGTGGATAAAATGAATTAAAAGAAATGGACTAGATATACGTGTTTACTAGTTAACCCAAGTGGTAGAACTAAAAAATGTTGAGTTTTCATGGTGTAGTGGCTAATTAAGCCAAAAAAGTCCCGATTTTGGAAAAAGAAAATAAGACTGTTTTGGGGCAATCTGAAACGAGGGCAGTTTTGTCCACTGTTTGTGCTTTAAAAATTCTGGAAAAATTTGGGGTGTTAATCTCAGAAGATATGCAGGTTGTGTAAAAATTTGAGAATTTTTGGCCATACGGTTTGAGAGTTATGGATTTTACAGTGAAGGACTATTTTTGTGAAGTCACCCGAATAACTCTTTGTGTATAAGTCCAAAAATTACCAAATATTTACTGGAAGTACATGTGTATAGCAGGAGCATACTGTAAAAATTTCTGAATGTTTGGAGTTAATCTCGATTTATGAAAAATCGGAGAATATTTGGCTATTATGGACTATTTAAATATAGTAAATGGATTTTATAAATTCCGGAAAAAATATATGTTCAATATGGAGCTATATTCTGTCAAATCCCAGAAAATAAATATTTTTTGAACTGATTTGGTATTTTTCATCTAAATGATGATAAATGGATAAATAGATTTAATTAAATATATGATGTCCAAAAATATGAAAAGTAGGATTTATGACTTGAGACCCTTGAGTATAGCTTATGCAGATTTTTTATGAAGTTTTGGGTCGGGTGTGAAGTGTTGTGATGTTTATGGCATTTTAGAATGCTTAAACAAGTTAATTAATAAAAGGAAAACAATTAAAAACAATTGTTTATTAATGTGATTAATGACTTAACTTATTGTTATATAACTAATAATATTGGATTAAGATATTATTAGTAGTATTTGAATGTAATGTTATTAAAAGATTAATAACCTTAGCGTAAAATATTATTACATAATTAATAATATTCGACGGATGATTAAAATAAGAGATTTATGATATTTTTCAATGTAATTGTTGAAATTGATATTCAATGAACTATATTATGTGTTTGGGCAAAGGATAGAAAAATAATAAGTGATTTAGTGTTTTTCATGAAAAGGATATGGAATCCACTTATTTGGATTAGAAAATTTGATGAATTCAGCTTGCTGGATTGAAAAGAAGCTTACTGAAATTGAAGGATTTAGAATCCAGTTAACTGGATTGCAGTTTAGGTTGCTGGATTTGGAATCTAGTCTGCTGGATTGGCAGTGTTGTTGCTAGATTTAGAATCCAGGTTGCTGGATTAGTATTTGACTTATTAGAAGAATAACTTATGAAATGATAATGAGAGTGTTAAATCATAATGTATATGATACAGTGATTGAAGAATTATCAAAGAATGATAATAATACTGATGTGTTAAGAGGTTATCTAATATTTGATTAAGTGTTAGATAATCTATTAATAAAGTAATTGTATTATGATACAAAGTAGAATATGCTGATTGAAAGACCAATCTTATTCTTAATGATAGGTCTTACCAAAAGAAATTAACTTAAACTACGTAGTAGTAGTCAACAAATCAGACAAGTTTCGTTAACTCAAACTCGAGTTATATTTCAAAGTATGTTAGTGAATGATTATTGATGATTATTCATGTCTTAACTGATTATTGATTCGCACTTAGTGCATGTTGCATATGTTCATCAGGTATGAAAGGCTGATCACCTTCATTACCATAAGGTTCAGTTAAATTATTTATGGTCATTGTTGACCTTCAAACATTATTGATTCAGTCATGAAATTATTGAAACTTGATTCATGTTATTTCACAATTATTATATTGTTGAAAACTTGAAAGCTTATTCATTCTTTTCAATCATGATATATCTTCATTGTATTTAAAACTTGGTGGGTAAATTTGTTGCTCACCCTTGCTATATCATGATAAAATTTTAAGATTTAGATGAAAGCTCGAATAAAGACAGAAGCAAAGTCAAAGTGTAAGATTAGATTATGTTGCAGTTAGATCTATTAAATTTTCGGATCAAAATAGCATTGTAAATCTTCTAAGATATTGAAGGTATGTATTAAGTTAAGGTTAATAAACCTGGGAAAATGTTATAGAATTATGTAAAATAAACAATATATGTTTATTTGTTCCACATTAGATGATAGAATATGTATGATGATGAAGTATCGTAACGTACCAAGTTCATGGTTCTTGGGACCCGGATTTGGGGACGTCACAAGAACAGTTTTAAAAAATCATCATTTTAAGGCACTTTGATGATATGGATCTATGGTATATCACCATAGATCATCATAAAACATCCTTTAACAAAATTCTAAACACATAAACACGAATTTTTACAAAGCATACATGATCAAAGTGTTAGATATGGTTTATACCTTTCTAATGCAAAGCTTTGATTCTTGCTTTCCAATATGATATTATGGCTACTAGGGGTTGTTTATGTGACAGAGGAACTTGATATATTCAAAGGTTTAGAGAGAGAATGAGTTTGGTGAGAGCTTGGGAACAATTGACAATTATTTATGGCTTTCTCTCTCTCTAATTCTCTTATAATACTTAGATTCAATGTATGTTGCTTACATAGCTGCTGAAATAGACTTATTTGTTGGATTTGTAGGTTATGCAAAGTCAACATTAGGTCATCAACTCTTGATATGGTAAGATTTACAAGTTATCTAATAAAAATATACTAAAAGGGCATTTTGGACAATTGCTCTATAATTTTAATGGCATACATAGAATTTACCAAACCCTTAGGGTTTAACCCTAAGGTTCTAACCCTTAGGCTTTACAACTTTAGTTTTCAAGATTTTCAATTTAGGGTTTTGAAAATAGGAAATTAAGATAATTAAAATATAATTAGTGTTTCTTAATTACATTAAATGTTATTAATCACATTAGGGTTTACTAATTAGGATTAGGGTTTCCTAATTAGGGTTTAGGAATCCCGAATTAAAAATTAGGGTTTTTTGACTTTCGATTAGGGTTCCTAACTAGGCGTTAAGGTTTCTAATCCTGAGATTAGGGTTTCTAATATCTTATTAGGGTTTATTAATTTTAAACCTTATCCGATCAATCATTCATCAAAAATCCTGAACAGTACAAACACGTACTCAACAATACAATTATTTTAATTATATTTTCTATCGAATCCCTATCCGGACTTGGGGTTAGGGTTTCTAATCTTGTTAAGCACAACTCTACTCTTAATTTATTAGTCAATACATGAATTGACCCATTCTCGAGACTCGTATCACGGATACTTGTCACTAAATTGATAATTAATATTAATATTAATAAAAAAAATTATTCGTAAAATTTGGATTATTCGAAATCCCGGGTTATTACAAACATACTAGTTTCTCATAACATGAATTAAATTCCAAATCAATAATACTACTAGTTAAAGAGTCTATTCATTTCATACATGGAATTATACACTTACACATAATTAATCTTCCTCTTATTAAACTATTTTTCTTCTAATTCACTTAATGAATTTCTTAGTTCCTCATTATGCCACACTAGGTAATTCTCATAATTTTATGATAAGATCTTCACTAGTCTCATCATAATGCTTCGCTGTCATATATATCTCAATACTTATTTAATTGATTCGAGTTTCTATAACTCATGCTACAACCATACTTAATTATATTCAAATAAATATTTGACTTTCATTAATTTATTCATTAATAATATTCGGAAATTCTCGGGTATTACAGTTACATTTGAATATCTTTGGTGTAGGGTGTAAAGACGATTTGATTATTGAGTGTCTTTAGCCTTTATGGCAAGGACATTGAGTGAAAGTTCTATTAAGCCTTAGTGGTAAGGAGAAACTGTTAATTTACATGATTATAAACATGAATTATGAATTTAACTATAATCTTTGGTGGTTTAGGTGAAGACAAGTGATGAAAGTTCTCTTTGTCTTGGGTATAACAAAGAATTGTTGATGGGTATTACAGGAATAAAATATTAATGATGGACTTTTAATTTGGAGGAGATAGTAGACATTATGTTCTACTTGACTCTTCTAATGGATTGTTAATTCCGTTGTAATTATGGTTGAAAACTTTTATCATCTACCATATATTCTAAATATCTGATTTATTATTGATGAAGGCTATCGATAATTTAATTATCTTTAGTCATAATATTCTTTACTGGGCTATTTGTGCTCACCCTTTTACTTCACAATTCCTTTCAGGTAATAAGAGTATAGCTAGGTCGAGCGAGGATAACATGGGAATAGAGTGATGGTCTGTGACTGTTGAAGTTTCTCAAAACATTATAAAATAGCATGACAATATATAAGTGTATTGAGGACTTAAAATGTGTGTGTCATATTTTATACGTCATTTAATAATTGATTTTGGTAAACAACAATAGCTTGATGAGAACCCAACTTTGGAAGCGTCAAAAATGCACCCCATTAGAATGAGGAGGACAGAATTATACTGAGAGCTTCAAGGGTGTGTTGCCACTATCATACATGATGTCTAACCACATACAAATGTGTGTTATCGTAAGATATGGTTGTGCGCATCCACTTTCTGACTATATCTATGAGCATTATCTATATAATCTTGGAGTATTATTGGAATATTGTTGACTTGTTAATATTCTTGCCTTATTATTTTGATGATGACTTGATAATATGAACTAATTTGTTTATTATGAAATTTCAGGAAGTGGATGAAAGGATTGTTGTCTAAAGACTTTGAAGTTTTGAGTCCTAAGAAAAATATGTAAGGCCATTGCAAATATTTGATTTTTCAATACAAGGCTCTAGGACATTTTATGTGTGCATTAAAATGTGATTAAATATTTTGTGCATGCCTAAGAATTTATATTTTAACTGTTATTATATGACCGATTTTATTTGGTTAGTATTTATATATTATGCATGGGTAAAATGTTAAATGAAATGATAATTGTTGTCTGAATTAAAAAATGACATGTGTTAGAAGATTTTATGAGAATTCTAATACTATATACATGTGCATCAGTTTTGTTGGAAACTTAAAGGTTGTTTAGTTTGTGGCGGCAGAGATGTGATCATTATCTGTTAGTAGATTTATTGCATATTTCTTGGAAATATAAGATAATGATTATACTGAAAAGAATTGGATGTCTATTAGTTGGCACTTTGCAAAGAATTACGGAACTAACACTATGTTAAGTATTTTGTTTTAAAAAGAATACTGTGTTATGTTAGTGGGATATTTCCTTAAGTGGATTATGCTTGAAAAAGTCAATTATATAAGGAATGGAGATATACACGGATATTTGTTTCTAACTGATATAATTTTGAGTGATCAAGTGATATACACTGTTTGAATTATACTGATCTTTTCTATCTCTTTCCAACGGAAATATAATTGGAACGTTACTTATCTTTTTAAGAAAATTTGTTGGCAACGTAAAATTTTCATGCAACAAATCTTTATGAGTAACAGTAACAATTGGGCTATAAAAGAAGAACTAGTATCACTAAAACTAGACACAACACTTGAATCAATTATTGCACTTATATACATGAAAAGCTACTTCATTATTCTTGGAGAAAAAATTTCCAGTTGTGCAAATATATTCAGATTACCTATCAGCTAATTTAGTGGGCTTAATTTTGGTGATATCTCTCTTTTACTACTTGATCATTGCATTCATTAGTTGGGACTTGCATTGTTAAATTACTTATTTCCTTTAATCATTAGACCTCTATATTTGTAATCTTATATTTTTTAGACTAAGTGTTGTCTAAAGGAATTTAATCCATGTGGATTAAGGTTTAGTTACAAACATGTTCAAGGAAGCATAGGTGCTTAAGGGGTGCATTGATGCACAAGGAGCAAGTGTGCTCAAGTGAATTATTTTAATTCAATTTGATAGAATCTATTTTGTAACAAGGGTCAATTTTAAACAAATAAAGTGAGTCTCCAATACTAGTTGGTATTGGACGTGGACTAGGCTATTATTATAGAGGGTAATAGTTGAACCACGAAAAAAATCTTGGTGTTATTTTTATTGCTTGCTTTACTTTAATATCTCTGAAGATAGTTAAATTTCTCAATAATTAAAATAAAAAATATTTGTTTCATCTTGAGATATTTTGTTAACACCAAGTATCCACTTTGACTTATAAATTCATCAAAATATTTTCTTAAACTAAAAGTCAATTCGGTAGACCATATTCATTAAGCAAGCTGCATTCATTAATATAGTAGGCTAAATTTAGTAGTTTAGTTTAAAGTTTAAAATTGGACATAGTTTGGTTCCACACTTATTCAACCCCCCCTTCTAAGTGTGCCTTATCTGAATTTCATTTGGTATCAAAGCTTGGATCTACTTACTTGGTCTTAAAGGTGACTTGTAGGGAAAGATTTTGACATGGCACAGTTCGAGAACAACAATTTAGAAGGTCAATCAACCAATAGACCTCCTTTGCTATATAGAACGGAAAATTACAACTTCTGGAAATTTCGAATGAGGATCTACCTTAAAAGAGATCATTGTGAATGGTGGGTTGTGGAGAATGGACCAGTTATTCCACGAAGAGATGACGGGATACCAAAAACTCTGCTAGAAATGGATTCAACTGAAACCTACATGGTCTCATATGATTCAAGGGCTATGAACACACTACTTAGTGGCATGGTTCAATTCAAGATTGATAAAGTTTCCTCATGCAACACAGCTAAGGAAATTTGGAACACTCTAGTGGTGAGCCATGAAGGAACATCGAAGGTTCGAGAAGTTAAGCTAAGAATGCTAATGCATGATTATGAAATGTTCAAACTCGAGAAAGATGAAACTATAAAGATGGCTCAAGCAAGATTCCTTGTTCTTCTAAACTCCTTAAAGCTTCTGGACAAATCCATTCCACAAAGTGAGATTAATCATAAGTTACTTCGGGCTATGCCCAAGAGGTTTTCTTCTAAAATTACTACTCTTCAAGATTCCTCTACTATTTCTAATATGGATACACTAACCCTTTTTGGTGAACTTGAGGAATATAAACATCAGTTAAAGAGATATGATGATGAGGAGGAAACTACTCGAAGAAAGGTTTTAGCACCTAATGTAGAAAATGAAGAAGAGCTTGATGATGATTCTGATAAAGAGATATCCATGATGTCAAGAAGACTCAAAGGACTACTACGTCTACAAGAAAACTGACTAATTCCGATGGAGCTATGACAGACAGATTCCCTCGTAGATAATATGTATTCCAACGGATTATTCCATCGAAGATACGTCAGTCGAAACTACTTTAATTTCGACAGATGTTCGTTGAAAATATATGTATCCCATTGGCGCCAATGTTCCCGCCAGTGCGAACCTTATTTTCGACTGAATAGTGTTTAGTCCGACGAACGATTCAGTCAAAACTATAGTAATTATGATGAAGTTAAGTACGATGGATAGTCCGTCGAAAATAAGCCTAAAACCTTACGTCTTCTCGCCCCCTTGTTTCTCTCACTTTGCTAGATCTAATTTTTATCTCACTTTCTCTCTCACTTTACGCGATCTCTTAGTCTCTCTTCTCTCACTGCTCTCATCTCCACCATCGCCACCACCACAACCACCTACTGCCACCACCACCACCACCACCGATTCCACCACTACCACCTTTGATTCCACCACTTCGCGCGTACTGCCACCACACACCACCACCACGTACTGCCACCACCACCACCTTCGATTCCAGCACCACCACGTACTACCACCACCACCACCACGTACTGCCACGTACTGCCACCACCACCACGTACAGCCACCACCACCACCTTCGATTCCACCACCACCACGTACTGCCACTATACCACCATGACGTACTGCCACCACCACCATCACTGTCGATTGATTCCACCACCAGTAGATGCCACCAACACCGTCGGTTGAACCACCATCACTGACACCACCACCAACAGCCACCCCCAGGCATCGTCGGTTAGTTTGCACATTAATTCAATTTCAAGGTTAGTTTTCTGCCAAGTATTAGATTTTTAGGGTTAATTTGTTTCAAATTGTGAAATTTGTGGCTTAATTTGTTTTAGTTTTAGTTTGAGTTTGAATATGAGATTAACCCAATTTAATTTGGATAATATGTTGTTGCTGTGAATTTGTGGGTTGAAAATTTGGGTCCATTTGTTGGAATTGGGAGTGATCTGAAATCTGAAATTTGGGTCCTATTCTTCTTGTTTATATTGCTGATTGCTGAAATTGGAATTTTAATTTTGGGTTTGTGGACTGCATATTATTTAGAATTTGAAAATTACAGAATATTGATATTATGAAGTGTATAACATATCAAATTTGAGTTCCTTATCATAATGTAACTGATTTTAGGACTATTTTTAATCTTGATATATTTGCTATTAGGAGGGGTTCAAAGCCGTTAGATTCTGCCACCCCTCTTCCCGATATTGTATTAGATCGGGATGAGGAGCTGAGACTATGGGTCGCGTCTCGGGATCCCCTACTAGCGATGCAGCCAGATATCGAGTGTTGGAGTCCAGAGGATACCCGCATATACACTTCCCCGAAGGTAATATTTTTTATGTTTCACGAAATTATCCGAATTTATCACATTATATAAATTATTATTAGTAAGAATTTGTATCTCTTTATAGGCTCCAGCCAGTGCCAGCGTCTGAGAGCACATGTCGGACCATCTCATACGGGCGCTAGCTTGGATGACGATATCTTCCGGTGGCTGATAGGGGTCGTGTCGGATAGGTTCCATACCGATCCGGTCTTTCGGCGTCAGCAGTTGCCTTCCAATTCTCGTCTTCATCAGATTGCTCAGGATATTATAGCAGGGGCCTCTGCAGAGAGTATGAGATTACCACGGGAGCAGTTTGACGTTTGGAGCGCCGAGATGCTCCGGATAGTGATTACCCACTTGGAGGAGGCTGTCCACCCCCACCTACTCAGGTATTCTTATTGTTTATGTTTTTCAATTAAGGCTAGTTTGTTAATTCTTACATATATATATACGGACTAATAATTTATATTTTGATTCTATCAATGAAATGGCGATGGCGACGGTGGCGATGATGAAGCGAGAACACGAGTCTCGATTTCCATACACCGAGCGATTATCGTTCACTTCCTACTTAGATGATGATACTTAATTTTACTAGTTTATAGTTCATTTGTATATATTCATGTTATTGTAGAACTTTTGTATATATTGTATTGTCTAATTAAATGTCTGTATGACTATTGTAAATTATATTGTTTAACATTTATGGAACATTAGCTTATATTTGTAATTGGTTAGCTTATAATACGTTTTGGTGGATATTTGAATGTGAATGTGAATGTGAATGATAATGAGTTGAAGATTAAGTTTTAGTGCTACGTTGCATATTTGAATGTGAGATACAAGTTTATATTACTGTGTATTGAGTTGTGACAGGTTACAGATACATTAATGGGTTTAAACACCTGGAAACTGAACTTTTAAAATCTGCAATTTAAAAAAAGGATAGTTAATTCCAACGGAATAGGGTATTTGCGACGAAACGTCCCTCGGAACTAACAAATAAGCAATTTTTAATAAATGCTGAAATATCCTAATTTCAGTCGAACATACGTTATCTTCGACGCAACGTATCCGTCGTAAACACTCTATCTCCAACGCAAATTCCGTCGAATTTAATAATTAGCCAATTTTAATGAATAGTGGGCTATTTTATTTTTCAGTCGGACATAAGATAATTCCGAGGGAATACATCCGTCGAAAATAGGTACTGTTATATTCGACGAAAAGTTTCATCCTATATATTCGGTCGAAGATAGTTAATGTTCGACGCACATCCGTCGGAGATACGTTCGTCGAGGATAATAAATTTCCGACAGAACTTTTGACGGATCTTATTTTCGACGCGAATATTTACGACCGAATATCTGACAGATATTTCCGTCGGGAATAATATATTTTCGACCGAATAGGCGTTTGTCCGACGGAATAATCCGTCGGACTTAAGCTTTTTTCTTGTAGTGTACAAAGGAAGAATAAATGGAAAAATATCTTCAACTCAAATAAAGCCAAAGAAAAGCAAACCAAGGAGACATGTTTTGAATGTGGACATCCAGGGCACTTCAAGAAGGATTGCTTTCAACTAAAGAACAAAGGAAAAATAGGCTTCAAGGAAAATAAAAGAAATAGGGCACTTGTCACTTGGAGTGATGAAGAAAAGACCAAAGTTGAGGTTGATGCCAAGGATGAAATAGCTCAAGTATGCTTCATGGGAATAGAAGGTGAATTAAACGAGGTATCTAGTTTTGAGCTTTATTCTTTGAAACAAGAAAATGAAAAATTAAAAGAAAAGAATGCTTATTTGAAAGACTTGGTAAATACATTAATGGGTGAAGTAAACTCCTCAATAGATGAAAAGAAAGATATTGAAAAGGAATCTACATGTAAAGAAGAAAAGGTTTTGATTGCTAAAATTGATTATTTAGATAAGTATAACAAAATTCTTTTCAATAAGGTAAATTTTTTTAATAATGAAGTCCAAAATTGACTAATGAACTAAAAATGAGAGATGTGTGTATTGATGCATTTAGTGATAAAACACCTGCTAAAACCTTTCCAAATAACGAACTTCAAAAAGAAATAGATTCACTAAAATTATCTCTGGCTAAATTCATTCAAGGTGAAGAAAATTTAAATGTCATATTGGGTAAACAAAGACCTAGTTTTGAAAGACAAGGAATTGGTTATAATTCTATGCATAAAAAGGGTAATATAAAAATGCTAAAATAAAAATCACTTTTTAGATTAAATTATTGTTCTCCTTGCACAACATGTAGAAATTATGGCATTAAAGGTCATTTGGACATAAACTGTTTTAAGAAAAATAAGATTAAAAAGGTATGGGTTAAAAAGGATGATTTATGTGCAACTAACATTAAAGGACCCAAAAAGATGTGGGTACCAAAAAGATGAATTATCTTTTATTGACAGGTATGTCTCAAGGCAAGGGTTCCATCTCAAAAATGGATTCTTGATAGTGGATGCTCACGTCACATGACTGGTGACAAATCAAAGTTCATGGAGCTAAAAATCAAGAAGAAAAATGGTACAGTTACATTTGGAGATAATTGAACCTGCGAAATAATTGTAAAAGGTAAAATAGTAAATGGTAAGGTCAATATTGATAATGTACATCTTGTTAGTGGACTTGAATTTAATCTTATTAGTATCAGTCAATTAATGGATAATGGTCATCAAGTTAGTTTTGATAAAGAAAAATGCACTATTTCTCATGGTACTTACAATATTACTCTAGTTGCACAAAGAGAAGGAAATATATATACTATTGATTTTGAGCAGCAGGATGAAGAACTATGTCTTGCATCTGTACAAGATGAGGCTAATTTATGGCATAAAAGGATGGGACACGTTCACATGGACTTAATTAAGAAATTATCTTCAAAGAATCTTGTCAAAGGATTGCCAAAAATAAAGTATGAAAAGAAGGGAATTTTTGTTCCTGGTCAACTCGGGAAACAAGTAAGAACATCGTTTACGGCAAAGAACATGGTATCAACTTCTTCTCCTTTACAACTACTTCATCTTGATCTATTTGGACCAGAAAGGCATCCTAGTATAAATGGTAAGTTTTATGCATTTGTAATAGTAGATGATTTCTCTAGATATACATGGGTATTATTTTTGAGAACTAAAGATGAAGCATTTAGGGAATTTGAGAAATTAATAAGAAACTTGGAAACAAAATATAGTCCCAAACTTGTAAGGATAAGGAGTGATCATGGTACTGAATTTCAAAAAGACTTTATAATATTTTGTGATCAAAAAGGAATCAGTCATGAATTCTCAGCCCCTAGAACCCCTCAACAAAATGGAGTTGTAGAAAGAAAGAATAGGACATTACAAGAAACAGCTAGAACTTTATTACAAGAAAGTAAACTTCCTAAAAAGTTTTGGGCCGAAGCTGTAAACACTTCTTCTTATGTTTTGAATAGAGTACTTATTCGTCCAATCATTTTGAAGACTCCTTATGAACTGTTAAATAATAAGATTCCTAATATAAGTTATTTCAAAGTTTTTGGATCTAAATATTTTATTCTAAATACTAGTGAAAACCTAGGAAAATTTGATGCTAAATCTTATGAAGGAATTTTCATTGGGTATTCACAAAATAGTAAAGCATATCGTGTATTTAATATTAACAAGTTGTGTGTTGAAGAATCTGTTCATATTAGTTTTAATGAAACTCACAATGATCTTCCAAAAGAAAGAGACGAGGATGCAGGTAATTTGGAGATCTCAGTGAATCCAGCAAACCGGAAGAATCTATTCAGCAAGCCGAATGAACAAATCCAGCAAGGTGAATTGGAAAACTCACAAGGTGTAGAACAAGAAACAACAGAAGAGATTGAAGCAGATTTCCCTCAACAGGAAGAGGTGATACATGATGTACAAATGCCAAAGACTGTGAGATATCTCAAGAACCATCCACCAGAAAACATCATTAGAGATATAAACAAAGGAATCACTACAAGAAGAGGATTGCAAAATCAATGTGCTTTTTCTGCATTTCTATCACAAGTTGAGCCAAAGAATGCTAAGGAAGCTATCTTAGATGAAAGTTGGCTAATGGCAATGTAGGAAGAACTTCAGCAATTTGAACGATGCCAAGTCTGGGAACTTATGCCCCCTCCTAAATATGTTTCTATCATTGGAACAAAGTGGGTATTCAAGAACAAGCTTGATGAGCATGGGACTATCACTCATAACAAAGCAAGGCTAGTAGCTCATGGATACAATCAACAAGAAGGGATAGACTATGAAGAAACTTACGTCCCAGTCGCCAGACTAGAGTCCATACGCATCTTGTTAGCATTTGCATGTTACAAGAAGTTCACACTCTATCAAATGGACGTAAAAAGCGCCTTTCTCAATGGATACATCAATGAAGAGGTGTATGTAAAATAGCCTCCTGGATTTGAATATGAGAGGTATCCAAATCATGTCTACAAACTAAAGAAAGCTCTCTATGGGCTAAAACAAGCTCCAAGGGCTTGGTACGAAAGGCTGAGTAAGTATTTACTTTTAAATGGTTTTATTAGAGGAAAATTTGATTCTACATTATTTATTAGGCATGAAAATAAAGATATAATTATTGTACAAATATATATAGATGATATAATTTTTGGTGCTACTAATAATTTCCTTTGTGAGTGGTTTTCTAAGTGCATGCACAAGGAGTTCAATATGAGTCTAATGGGAGAACTTAATTACTTTTTGGGACTCCAAATCAAGCAAATAAAGGAAGGTATGTATATCCATCAAACCAAATATACAAAAAAACTTCTCAAAAGGTTTGGTTTTGAAGGATCAAATTCAAAGGCTACACCAATGAGCACTTCAATAAAGCTTACGTCTGACGAAAAAGGTATAGATGTGGAGGTAAATAAATATCGAGGTATGATTGGATGTTTATTATATTTAACCGCATCTAGACCAGATATTATGTATAGTGTTTGTTTATGTGCACGTTTTCAAGTAAAACCTAAAGAATCTCATTTATAAGTTGTTAAAAGGATTTTTAAATATTTAAGTGGTACAATCAATCTGGGATTATTTTAACCAATCTGCAATCATTTTGTACTAATGGGTTATTCAGATACTGACTATACAGGATGTCAAATTGATAGAAAGAGTACCAGTGGTGCTTGCATATTTTTAGGTCATAGTCTTGTTACTTGGCATAGTAAAAAGCAAACTTCAGTTGCTTTATCAACCACTGACGGTGAATATCTAGCTGCAGAGAGTTATTGCTCTCAAATTTTATGGTTAAAACAAACTCTATGTGACTTTGATGTCTTATGTGATAATGTGCCTATATACTGTGATAATTCTAGTGCTATAGATATCTCTAAAAATCATGTGTTACATTCACGTATAAAGCATATAGAAGTTAGACATCATTTTCTAAGGGATAATGTTTCAAAAGGATTAATTAAATTAATTTTTATTCCAACAGAAAAATAATTGGCTGACATTTTTACCAAACCCTTAAGTGAAGAAAGGTTTTGCATGTTGACAAGAGAACTTGGAATGTGCATGGTGTAAATAATGATCACGTACTAAAATATTTCATATCTGCATGCTATTATTTTAAATGTGTCCTGTTGATATACATTATCTGTTCATAATAGAATGATAAAGGAGACGTATTTGTTTGGCATAATTTACGGTAGATATAATTATGAGTTTTGAAATTTGAAAAGACAAGAGCTGAAGATTTGGTTTACTTTTTCAAGACGTCTGTTCGGAGTCCAACACCTCTCTATTAAACACAGCGCTCATTTTTTTCTCACACATACTCAGAAAAGTATTTTCCATTCTTCAGCGTTCTAGTTTCTGCAATGATAATGAAGACTCGGGCCAACAAACGATCATCTGGCATCACTATCAAAGAAGGAAATCGTCCTCGATCTTCTTATACTGTGCGATCATCGAAGAAATCCAAAAGATAACCTCGCAAGACATCTGTTCATGTCTCTTCCAACGATTTCGATGGGTCCGATTCAAGTTTTTCTTTCTTAAAGACATCCCCACAATCTCTTGGTTCAGAGCCTCCTCCTTCTCAACCAGAATCGCCATCAAATCTGGTAAACCCTTTCTCTGTTACTTCAGATTTGCTAGATAATTTCTTTCGAGGTCAGAGTTTTGAAGCCCGCTTCAAAACCTCTATTGCTACTAAACAGTTTATTTATGAAAAAAAATTGGATCTGTTTTATTTCAAAAATTCATCTTTGGAAAAACTTTTCACCCCTTGTGGTATTTCTGCTATGCTTTTTCCCCTCACTAGGGCATATCCCCGTTTGGTACAACAGTTTTACACAAATTTAGAGTGTAATGGGGATTGTTATACGTCCTTTGTGAAGGGAAAGTCTTTGTTTTTCATGGTTGCTGATTTTGGAAGTATTTTTAATATTCCTTCATCTGGTCCCTGTCCATTTACTCTTAAGGGTGCTGCAAATATACCCTTTCCTCCTCTTGAACAACTCCAAACTGTGATGAACGATTCATCTCTGACAACTCTGTTTACCCCCAAAACTGTTGATGTATGTCCACTTGCATGTGTTTTGCACAAACTACTTCGTTATAATTTGTTTCCATGAGTAGGTGGTGGAGCAGATTTTACTTACTAAGATTTGGTGGTTGTTGCAATGATTTTAAAATGTGTCCGTTTTAATTTTTCTCTTATGATGTTGTCCCACATGATGAGTTGTATTTGACAAGTCAAAAAGTGTTTGCCATATGGTTTGTTTTTGACAAAAATGTTTCAACATTTTAACATCTACCTTGATGATGAAATTGTGGTGTCACATAATGAATTCATTGATTCTGCTAATTTAAAACAATCCCATATCACTTTTGTTGAAGGCTCGTTTGTTCGAATCGTTCCTAATCATATCCCTACTCCACTAAGTTCTATTTCTTCTGATTTAACATCTGATAATCCTTCATCAGTCTATTCTCCAGCAGAAGTCGATATGTTGACTCAAATCCTCAAAAATCAGGAGCTTATGCGTTCTGATATTCTTGATGTAAAACAAAGGCTTTTGGTTTTAGAAAAGAGAAAACTGCCTATTCGGGCAAATGATTTGAACAAATGTTTTTCTCAAATTGAAGACAAATTTATTGATTTACAAGCCGGATTTGAGTTGCACATAATGGCTATGGTTGAGTCTCTTTACAGAAAGATCAATACAAATTCTTGTCAATTAAGTCAAGAACTGAAGTTTGTAAGTTACCAAATTGGAGAATTTGCCAATTTTATGTCTCATCATATGAATGACGTTGGTAGAAAGCTACACTTTGACATAATTCACTCTCCAGTACCTGAATGGCCTAGATGTAATTGGATGGCTGAGTACATTGGAGATTTTCTTGACATGCCTCTACCCAATGAGACCTTTATTCCTCGTCCTCCTAGGTTTGCTCACGACTTTTCTATGGAAGAAAGGATTCATCATCTTCTCCATCGTCCCAATTTCACTACTCGTCCTCTACCTGTGATTCACGTTAACGATATTGATATCTGATGATATTTTTGGTGATGACAAAGGGGGAGACATAATTGGTTGCTGTGTGGGTTGTTATGAAGATTTATTTGGTTTTTGGAATTTTGTGTTAAAAACAATTTGGTTGGCACCAATATGTGTTTAAGTTTTTAAGATTCTATTTTTAATGGGTTGTTTAAAAAAATTTAGCTGGAGCCAGTATTAGATATTATGACTACTATGTTTTGTGTTATAGTTATCTAATATTTGTTATAGCTAGCAATCTTGCAAGTTAAATTATGCCTAAACAAAAGGCATGATGGTAATTAGTTTGGATTATGTTTGTTTTCCTTCTGAAATTTTAAATATGCATGAATTCAGGGGGGGGGGGTTATATTTTTTGGTGTTGTCATCATCCAAAAGGGGGAGAATGTTGACTTGTTAATATTCTAGCCTTATTGTTTTGATGATGACTTGATAATATGAACTAATTTTTTTATTATGAAATTTCAGGAAGTTGAAGAAAGGATTGTTGTCTAAAGACTTTGAAGTTTTGAGTCTTAAGAAAAATATGTAAGGTCATTGCAAATATTTGATTTTTCAATACAAGGCTCTAGGACATTTTATGTGTGCATTAAAATGTGATTAAATATTTTGTGCATGCCTAAGAATTTATATTTTAACTGTTATTATATGACCGATTTTATTTGGTTAGTATTTATATATTATGCATGCGTAAAATTTTAAATGAAATGATAATTGTTGTCCGAATTAAAAGATGACATGTGTTATAAGATTTTATGAGAATTCTAATACTATATACATGTGCATCAGTTTTGTTGGAAACTTAAAAGTTGTTTAGTTTGTGGCGGCAGAGATGTGATCATTATCTGTTAGTAGATTTATTGCATATTTCTTGGAAATATAAGATAATGATTATACTGAAAAGAATTGGATGTTTATTAGTTGGCACTTTGCAAAGAATTACGGAACTAACACTATGTTAAGTATTTTTGTTTTAAAAAGAATACTGTGTTATGTTAGTGGGATATTTCCTTAAGTGGATTATGCTTGAAAAGGTCAATTATATAAGGAATGGAGATATACATGGATATTTGTTTCTAACTGATATAATTTTGAGTGATCAAGTGATATACACTGTTTGAATTATACTGATCTTTTTTATCTCTTTCCAACGGAAATATAATTGGAACGTTACTTATCTTTTTAAGAAAATTTGTTGGCAACGTAAAATTTTCATACAACAAATCTTTATGAGTAACAGTAACAATTGGGCTATAAAAGAAGAACTAGTATCACTAAAACTAGACACAACACTTGAATCAATTATTGCACTTATATACATGAAAAGCTACTTCATTATTCTTGGAGCAAAAATTTCCAGCTGCTATGTAAATATATTCATATTATCTATCAGCTAATTTAGTGGGCTTAATTTTGGTGATATCTCTCTTTTACTACTTGATCATTGCCTTCATTAGTTGGGCCTTGCATTGTTAAATTACTAATTTCATTTGATCATTAGACCTCTATATTTGTAATCTTTTATTTTTTATACTAAGTGTTGTCTAAATGAATTTAATCCTGGTGGATTAAGGTTTGTTTACAAACAGGTTCAAGGAAGCATAAGTTATGTGACGAATGATTTGTTTGAGTTGTGATTCTGGGGACAGAATCTTTGTAAGGAGAGAAGGATGTAACAATCCAGAATTTTAAATTGTAATTTTTAAATATTTATTAAATTATATAAATATTTAATGGATGTGTTTATTGTTGAATAAATATTTGTTTAATTTGATTTGAATTGATTGATTAATTATTTGTTAAATAAATAATTAAGGAGTTAAGGAAATTAATTATTATGAGATAATATTCTAATTTAAGTTAATAATTAAATTAGAGAGTTGATAGGGATTAAATGGGCTATTATAATACTTTAATTCAATTTGGGAATAAAAGTGTGACAAATAAATATGTTATAAATGGGTTATTAAAATAAATTAAAGAAGTTTAATTTAGTTTTGCCAAACAAGGCTTAAAGATTTTAAGTCTTTAATTTTTAAAGAGTTTTGCCAAACAGAGTCTGATGGCTTTTGGATTTTTAAATTTTGAATTATTAATTATATAAACAAAATAAATAAAATATAAATAATATATATTAATTTTGGTAACTGATAACTTATTAGTATATTTATTATAACGTCGATTTTAGACGTTTAGGTGTGTACGTTGAGTTTATTTTACGTATAGTGTATTTGGCCTAAAGCCTGAGCCTAAGAAGAAAAGGGAAATTGTCAGAGAAAAATAGAGAGAGTTTGAGAGAGCCTGAGAGAGAATCAAGAGAGAATTCCTGAGACTTTCAAACAATTATATGTGGTGAACAAAAGGATTAAGCATGAGAAGGTATGTTACATAACCTTTATATCATATATAGATATATATATATATATATATATATATATATATATATATATATATATACATATATTTCTGATATAATTCCTAAGTTTTTGTGTTCTTGAGTTTCACTATAGTATAAAGTCTTTATAAAATTTTCTGTAAACCATGTTTTTTATAATTGGTTATGAAATTATGTGTATATGTAATTGTAATGTTATAACTAGCATATATATATGTGATTGTATGCTAATTTATGTTCAAAAAAATAGTTTTACATTAAAAATATATGCATGAACATGACTGGTATGAGTATAAAATTTATATTTAATTGTGAGCTAATTGTGAAATTGAACCTTGAAAATGTTAATTGGGTAAGAAATAAAGAGAACGTAGTTCAAATGAATCAATTTGGTGTATAATAGGAATTACAGTGTTAATTTTGTTATACAATGTCAAAAATGGAGTTTTGGTTTTCAAATATAGCATTCAAGGATTTAATTTTCTAAGATGTGGTTTAGTTGTTTTGAAATCAGTATAAACTTGATGGGTAAACTTTATGTGTAATTAATATAAGTTATACGTGTTAATTTAGGTGCTAGAAGTTATTAAATAGTCAAAATTAGCTTTGTTACGTTTTCTCGTGCTCACGCTTAGTAACTTTACGTAGCCTCTAAAACTCGTTGTCGCAAATTTCATGACCCCGGACTTGCCACATGACGCTTAAAGTGTGCTACAAATACTAATCGATAAGTAGATTGTATACATACTTATCCGGTATCTGTTACTTAAATTAGTTGCTTAATCTCATGTTTCTTAGTTACTTTTCATGTATTTTGTGTTCGTTTTGTAGATTATATGCTTGGGAGCTGTGATTGCAAAGAATTGGTATGAAATCGCAAAGAAAAGCAATTCGGACATCATTTGGGCTTTCATCTTCATTTTATGTTTTTGGCTTGGAACTTGGATTACATTGTAGAGCTTCTTCTTAGCTTTCCGGAACAACTTGAATCATTCCAATCGGAGTTCGGATGCAAGAGTTATGACATTTGTACCAACGGACGTCGAACATCACTGTTTCGAGTGGTCATTTACATAGCAGCAACTTCAGAGCCGCTTTCAACATATCTCCAGTCCTTTTTTCGAAACACTCAAAGCATGAAAATTGTAGATCTACGTCTCCTCTTTCCGAAACATCTTGAATCATCAAAATCTGAGTTCCGACGAAGAAGTTATGGCCATTTTCCCAAAGGACGTCAGAACAGATAATTTCCGAAAAAGGGCCCAGTGTCGGGGAGCCCAAACAAGGCCTATGACCAGCGCCGGGGCGCTAGGAGGCAGTCTGCCAGTGCCGTGCCCAGCGCCGGGGCGCTGGGGAAGAGTTTAGTCAAGCTTGGACGCATTTTGGGGCGAATTTTGACACTTTTTTTACTCCAAATAGGATTGGGTTTGTTCATAAGCTAAAAATTGGACTTGTAACTTATAAATACATGATGTAAGGCATAAAATAAAGGGGGATTAGAGAGGGAGAGAGCATTCCATTAGATTAGATTAGAGTAAATTAGATCAAAACCCTAATTCTAATTAGTTTTGGAGATTGAAGCAACTTGGAGACCATTGAAGATTCAAAGTAGGAGCAAGGAGGGAGCGTCAAGTCTACAGACAATAGATTATATTTTCTTATATTCTTCTATCTTTGTTTTTTAATGATTATTCAATTGTGGATTCTTAGTTTTAATTCAATAATCATGAACTAATTCTTTGTTTGAGATTACAATGGATCTTATTGTGTAGTTTATTTTAATATGCTTCGCTATCAATTATTATGTTCTATTGTGAGGATTGTCTATTGTGATTTGGACTTAATTGTTTAATTGATTGGCCATTAATTACCGTGATAATCTATATGAACTCGAGAGATGAAGTATAGATTTAGTTCTTATCATGATAGCATGTGTTTGTGATTTCTGCATAGATGGAATTCATGATTCGTGTTTAGGATAGAGATATACCTTTACACCATATGTAATCTTATAGAGAACTTGTGCGTTAAATCTTTTTTAATTATAATTCACATAGAGATATAGTGGATTAGTTAATTAGGGTGTCTTGCTTAATTCTATCATTTGTGGATTTAAGTGAGTATGGGTATTATGCATCGAGAGGTGGTTTTATCTGCTTTAGTGTTCTTGATTAACAATTCAGGATAGAAAATAATTGATGAGAAGTGTGTTAACTTAAATGAAGCAATAAGTGAAGTTGTGATCTTAAATCTCCGTAATCTTAATTTAACTAGTGGTAATTAGAATTAGTTTACTTATAAATTTAAATTCATTCGTTTAAATAGATTGAGTTGGTTACGGGTTAGTATTTGGTGATTTTTATTAAACAATTCCTCGTGGAAATGATACTCTACTTTCACTTTATTACTTGTTGACCACGTATACTTGCGTGTTGTGCTTAATTAGATTTTATCCAACAAGTTTTTAGCGCCGCTGCCGGGGAATTAATTTAATAATTATTTACCAATATTAATTTCAATCAAATTAGTCTTAATTTAAACATTTTTTATTTTTAATTCTCTTCCTATATTTCTCTCTTTTCAGGTACCATGGATGACTTTGCGTATCAATGGCCATACACGAACATGACTCAACCAAGGGAAACAGGGATTGTTGGACTTAATGCATTTTCCGCAGAGTCGGTACAAATTGAGGCAAATTCCAAGACGTTGGAGGTTATCGCAATTTCAACAGAGGCGAAGGATGGCGATTCACGCAGTGACTATTGTCTTTGAAACCATCAAAGTCATCAATGCAATCAATCGATTTTGAACCGAAGACAATATAGTGGTGATTACCTCAATAACTATATTGATCCTAACTATCACCAAGATTGGGGGTATCACCCGAATTTTTCATGGAGCTATAATAATGATGACCAACATTACGCTCTAAATCCATTATACACACCGGAATTTGCATGTCCACCTCCAGTGTCACAAGAGATTGATAATTCAAAGTTGGAGGAATTGTTTTCCAAGTTCGTAACAGCAAATGAGGAGAATATGAGTAATCAAGCGAGGTCAATTCAAAATCTTACGGATCAGATAGAGCAAATGACCAAAGCCATAAGAAACCTTCCTCTAAATACTTGGCTTTATGACATGGATGGCGAAATTGACGAAGAACCCAAACCAAATATGCGACTGGATGAGCCACAAGATATCGAAAGTGTGGAGACAACTGGGAATAATAAAATAGAGGTTGACGAAGATCTAAATGGGTCTCCACCAAAGATCAAAGAGTCGATCAGATTTGCAAAAGCATGCCCACTTGGTAGTCATGTCGTCGGCGAAGCTCTTGATGACAAAAGAGCGAGTACAATTTTGAATCCATGGTGGAACGAGACAGAGAAGATAGATGAAGAGCCCATTGTGTGAGACAAGCTTCCATACCCCAAAATGATCACATTCACAATAGAGAAAACACCTAGCTGTGGGACGTTCTTGATTGAGATCGTACCAAATCAGAGCATGTTAGGTGACTTTAAAGCAATGGCTATCATAATTGGGAACCTACCAAAAGCTACATTATTTCTGATGGATGGAGGGTTCCTTAATTATCGAAGAGGAATTGGATAGCGTTGACCAAACAAAGTCAGGTTGAAAGACTATAATTCAAGAGCTAACTGGGAGGCAACCCATGAATTTTTCTATTTATTTGTTTTACTAGTTTATTTAGTAGATAGGAATTAATTTTCTTATTAAGTTCTCTTATCAATCCAAGTGTTATTCCAATCCATGTTGTCTCTCTTCAGTGTAGGTATTGGAGGTTCAATGGACAGGCAAAAGATTATGAAAAGGTTATTCAAGTCAAATTCAAGTGTGGTGCCCAATTTGTTCAATGCGCCTAATCTATTCTCCAAACTTAGCGAACAAGGAGGACGATTGCTATATTTTCAGGGAAGTCCTCTGCTTTACTTTTTTCTATTTCAGCCATTGAGGACAATGTCTAGTTTAAGTTTGGAGGCATTTTAGTGTCGTATTGCACATAGTTAGTTATTTACATTTAGTTTTTGCATTCACTTTCTTTAAAAAAAATCAAAAATAATAGTTAGTTACTATATTCATCTTGCATGAGTCCAGCTGTTTGATAGTTTAAGTTTATTTTGGCCAATGAAGAGATTGGAATTGGGTAGACAAGTATAGTACTGACTATTAGAGCTTTGATGTGATTTCTTGTTATGAATTGAGTCTTTTTCTGTTTGAAATTGGTATAATAAGGATAGCACAGTAAAAACAACTTATTGAATGATTGAGTTTAAATTGATACATAAAGGACCTCTAAAGGATAATGCTAGTTTTAATAAGAGGATGACAAGAATAGGCAGTGAAGGCAAAGAATTAGGCAAGAACCTAAGTTTGGGGGGAAAAGTGGGGTATATAAGCTTCTAAAAAATAAGATATTGAGTTGAATAAATTGAGTCCTGTGGTGGGTCGAGAAGAAGCGTGAAATGCACTCCTCATAAACACAGGCATGAGATGGAGCGTAAAACTCACTCACTATCCAAAAAGAAAAAGAAAAAAATATAAAAAAAAAGAATAAATAAAACGGGAAATAAGATCAAAAAGTCCCCGTAGATGAAAAATAAAGCATAAGTATCCCATGTTGACCCGTGATATTGGTAATTGTTTGATTTTAGTTGGATCTAGCTTGTTTTTGGATTTCTTGAGTTTACACTGTATGATGCCTTCGAAGAGACTTGTTATGTGTTAAAATTAATTTTATATCAATTAACATTGTTGTGGAGCACACACGCACTATATTAGTGATAACAGTCTAAGATTTGATGATTGATTGAGAAGTTATTGATTGGTTTTGATATGATGTATTATTATGTTTACTTGATTTCTCTAAGGCCGGTTGAATAGACTTGTTTCTGTCATTACTGCTGGATTCGTAGGCATGTAGATTAGTTGCATTGCATAGCATTGTTGTTTAGTGTTTTTGCTTGAGGACTAGTAAATTTTTAAGTTTAAGGGTATTTGATAAGTAGATTTTATACCTAATTATCTGGTATCTGTTACTTAAATTAGTTGCTTAATCTCATGTTTCTTAGTTACTTTTCATGCATTATGTGTTCGTTTTGTAGATTATATGCTTGGGAGATGTGATTGCAAAGAATTGGTATGAAATCGCAAAGAAAAGTAATCCGGACATCATTTGGGCTTTCATGTTCATTTCATGTTTTTGGCTTGGAACTTGGATTACATTTTAGAGCTTCTTCTTAGCTTTCCGTAACAACTTGAATCATTCCAATCGGAGTTCGGATGCAAGAATTATGACATTTGTACCAACGGACGTCGAACGTCACTGTTTCGGGTGGTCATTTACATAGCAGCCACTTCAGAGGCACTTTCAACATTTCTCCAGTCCTTTTTTAGAAAAACTCAAAGAATGAAAGTTGTAGATTTACGTCTCCTCTTTTCGGAACATCTTGAATCATCAAAATCGGAGTCCGGACGAAGAAGTTATGGCCATTTTCCCAAAGAACGTCAGAGTAAAAAATTTTTGGAAAAGGGCCCAGCGCCGGGGCGCCCAAACAAAGCCTATGCCCAGCGCCGGGGTGCTAGGAGGTAGTGTGCCAGCGCCATGCCCAGCGCCGGGCCGCTGGGGAAGAGTTTGGTTAAGCTTGGTCGTGTTTTGGGGCGAATTTTGACACTTTTTTTACTCCAAATAGGATTCGATTTGTTCATAAGTTAAAATTTGGACTTGTAACCTATAAATACATGATGTAAGGCATAAAATAAAGGGGGAATAGAGAGGGAGAGAGCATTCCATTAGATTATATTAGAGTAAATTAGATCAAAACCCTAGTTCTAATGAGTTTTGGAGATTGAAGCAACTTGGAGAACATTGAAGATTCAAAGTAGGAGCAAGAAGGGAGCGTCAAATCTACAGACAATAGATTCTATCTTCTTATCTTCTTCTATCTTTGTCTTTTAATGATTATTCAATTGTGGATTCTTAGTTTTAATTCAATAATCATGAACTAATTCTTTGTTTCAGATTACAATGGATCTTATTGTGTAGTTTATTTTAATATGCTTCACTATCAATTATTATGTTCTATTGTGAGGATTGTCTATTGTGATTTGGACTTAATTGTTTAATTGATTGGCCATTAATTACCGTGATAATCTATATGAACTCGAGAGATGAAGTATAGATTTAGATCTTATCATGATAGCATGTGTTTGTGATTTCTGCATAAATGGAATTCATGATTCGTGTTTAGGATAGAGATATGCCTTTACGCCATATGTAATCTTATAGAGAACTTGTGCGTTAAATCCTTTTTAATTGTAATTCACATAGAGATATAGTGGATTAGTTAATTAGGGTGTCTTGCTTAATTCTATTATTTGTGGATTTAAGTGAGTATGGGTATTATGCATCGAGAGGTGGTTTTATCTGCTTTAGTGTTCTTGATTAACAATTCAGGATAGAAAATAATTGATGAGAAGTGTGTTAACTTAAATAAAGAAATAAGTGAAGTTGTGATCTTAAATCTCCGTAATCTTAATTTAACTAGTGGTAATTAGAATTAGTTTACTTATAAATTGAAATTCATTCGTTTAAATAAGATTGAGTTGGTTACGGGTTAGTACTTGGTCATTTTTATTAAACAATTCCTCGTGGGAACGATACTCTACTTTCACTTTATTACTTGTTGACCACGTATACTTGCGTGTTATGCGTAATTAGATTTTACCCAACACAATCTCATGCTTGCAGTACCACTTGCACAGCTTAGGCATCGTGTGCTAAATACCAACACCGCTGTCAGTAAATGCCACGTCCACGTTGATTAGCAAGCGGTAGGGTCATGAATGATTTTTCTTTTACACGAATTTTGTAAATGCTGACATGATGCAATACCATAACTGTTAAAAATATAATTGTGGTATTGTGGTATTATAGTGCTAAGAATGAGCATATTATTAATACTTAGCGAGTGTTATTGTTATTTTATTGGTGTAACTTGATTATGTGATTAAAATCAAGCCATACATGAAATAGTTACGTATTTGTATATAGAGTATCTGTAGTGACTAATTGTATCCTAATGATATGTGATTAGGATATTGTGAATCAAACTGTTACGGTCTAGCTTACACGCAAGGCAAGTTTCCTTACCCTATCTCGATTATAATTATGCAAGCTCCCTTATTCTTATGTTGAGCAAGTTTCTTGTCTCTAGTTGTTTACGATTATGCAAGTTTTCTATCTCTAAACTTTCGTTGAGCAAGTTTCTTAACTCTAATTATAGTGTGCAAGCTTTTAAACCTTATCTCTATATTGAGCAAGTTTCTCTAATCTTTAACTTGATATTCTAGCATGCAAGTTCCTACATTTTGATATACTAATATTGAACAAGTTTTATCGTTCAATTTACTATTTGTTATGCATGCTCAGTACTTAATTCTAAATAACCTTAGCTTAATATTGTTCAAGCAAGGAATGTTATGTTATTAAGTGTTTATGCTCTTAGATTATTCCTAAAGCATGACATTAGTATACAATGTTGATTCACTTATGATTTATTCCATAACATAATGATATTACCTACTTATTCAACTAATCCTTAGTTGATGTTCGTTGAATTCCAAATTACCTTGAAACGTATCCAAACCAAACTTACTTTGGGGTGGACTTGTATTCTAAATGTTGAGATGAACAACCCTATTATAGGGGATAATTTACGCATAGCGTTGAAATGTTTATGCACAATACATTGTACGAAGGGTTGATCCCCCTAAATACGAGGAGTCCCTATAGTCTTATGACTATTAAAGTTTAAGTTGAAAGATTACTTATAACTATGGACATAGTTTGTCTTATGACCCTCAGATATATGATTCAGATTTTGATTATCATTGATAGAGCATATTGTTCAGTTCTATTGAGCCTACTATTTGGCAGTTGTTGTAAAGTTTTATTCATTATCATTTCAAGTGAGCTTTGTTTGCTCACTCTTGCTTATATAATTATTACAGCTAAAGTTGAGAAGGTCAATGTACCTAGCACCAGTAAAGGAAATGGAAAGATGAACAAGTATTGAAAACTTGTAAACATGTTGACATTTTTGTTGTCAGCCTTTATTTTAATTATTGTAATGAAGTTATTTAATATTTCCATATATGATGTTTGTATTTGAAGGTTAGATAACCTGGGAGATTTTTATTAATGTAATCCTTTAATGGGAAGGTTTATTATTAAATTTTATTATGATTTGGTAGTTAGACATGAATGTTTTTAAAAAGTGAACACCAAATCTTGTGGGAATAAAGTACCCGAATTTGGGGGTGTCACGGGTGCTTAAGGGGTGCATTGGTGCACAAGGAGCAAGTGTGCTCAAGTGAATTATTGTTATTCAATTTGATAGAATCTGTTTTGTAACAAGGGTCAATTTTAAAGAAATAAAAGTGAGTCTCCAATACTAGTTGGTATTGGACGTGGACTAGGCTATTATTATAGAGGGTAATAGCTGAACTACGTAAAAAATCTTGGTACTATTTTTATTGCTTGCTTTACTTTAATATCTCTCAAGATAGTTAAATTTCTTAATAATTAAAATAAAAAATATTTGTTTCATCTTGAGATATTTTGTTAACACCAAGTATCCACTTTGACTAATAAATTCATCAAAATATTTTCTTAAACTAAAAGTCAACTCGATAGACCATATTCATTCAGCAAGCTGCATTCATTAATATAGTAGGCTGAATTTAGTAGTTTAGTTTAAAGTTTAAAAATTAGACATAGTTTGCTTCCACACTTATTCAACCCCCCCTTCTAAGTGTGCCTTATCTGAATTTCAAATATAATCCTCAGTTTGAAACAATGAAGATAATTATATGGCAAAAAGATACACACCATTGGAATGAACATGATAGTAATTTTCTTGTTCTTCTTTGGGGTCTATTGGGTCAACCAAGGTTAATTCTCAAGTCATATGATATCTATTATAACTTAGATGTATGGCCTCCCATTTATAAAGGCTTCTTTGAGCATTTTTCAAAGATTTTAACTCCTAAAACATTTATCGATTATTCCTTTATGTAAAGTGTCATTGGTTTGGAGTGTGAGTATTGTTATTTATTGAAACTCGCAGCTTATGTGTTGTCGTATTTTGCACGACAACTTAATAGTTATAAATATGAAGATTGTATTTGGATTATGTACCATGTATTTGGTGACTCAGAATGGGTTGTGTCGACCTATTTTGGGGGCATCACAGAGAGTGACTTCCTCCCCCTTTATTTTTGTCTTCTTGTTGTTTCTCTTTCTCCCCCTTTTTGGCATTAAAAAATCGGGATGGACGTTGCACAACAACAACAAGTTCTTGCAGATGAGTAGTCGTCATAGCAATATCAGGCCGAAGTTCATTTTGATGAACAGTGGCTTATTCATGTTGTTGAACTACAAAAGCTTGATTGTTAAATGCTTGAGCTTTCATATGGCGCATAAATTCAGAAAGTGTGCCACTGAGTGCAAAAAGCTTATCTGCGGACTTGAGGGAGGACTAATGCGCTTCTTGAAGAGCTACAATGGCTTGTTTATGATTAGCTAAAGTATCGAAAAAGATTCGATCTCTCTCATGAAGACGATTTGACATGTCAGAACTCATTTGTTGAAGTTGTTTGTGAATTTCTTTGCCTGTAACCCCAGGTAAACCACGTATAGTGGTAATGATTTTATCCATGTGATCATTAAGGTCAGCATTGTTTTGGGTAAGCTTGTCCTCAATATCATGAGACATCTGAGTAGTCAGGTGAGAGAGAAATAGTTCAGACGATCTATGACTTGGGTAAGGGTGACCTCTGGAACAGTGTTAGGGCCTTAGGATAAATTTATCAGAGCAAGAGGAATATCAAAGAATTCATTTTGAGAGGAGGAGGGAATATTTGTTGGAATGGATAAATTTGAACGTTTTGGAGAGGAATGAGGACCAACCTTCAATTTACCAGACTTAAGATTGGGGGATTCATTGTTAGGGGAATATGAGGTACATGGAGATGATGTATCGGAGTGAATAGATGAATGATGAGGAGATGCTAGGATACTAGAAATGTGAATGGGTGAGTGTGATTTAACTAGTGAAGCAGATGAATAGATGAATGATTTTGGGAAGTAAATGGATCGATTTCGTTCACAGGAGATAGAAGTTCTACGATCAGAGACTAAGGAAATGATTTGGATTCATTGTGAGATTGAAACTCTACGATTTGAAAATTTTCATTATTTTCAAGAGGATATGATTCTTCATAACAAACAGATGTGGATGTATGAGAGGGAGAAGGCTATTCAGAGATAGAGGAGGGTAGACTCAAGATCTCATTATAATAATCAGAGGATGGAATGAGAAATGTGAAAATGGATAAGATGGGAGGAAAAACATGAAGTTCTTCATTAAATGGTGCATATTAAAGTAATTTATTTGCGTACCTTAAGACTCGTGGAAAGTTTTGAGATACGAGAGGTAGGCTTGGATAAGTGGTGTATGCCCATCGAATAAAGTTGTGATCGTGTTGCATAATAACTCGAAGCAGATGCAATCTTGACATAAAATGGAATAATTGATCACCTTTTGGCTCATACACAACTGTAGCTCAATCGATATCCAGATCATATAAAAGAGTATACAAAGCATCTATGGAATGAACTACTCTCATTCGACTCGCCCCCGTACCTTCAAATTCATTGGGTAGTAGATGAGCAATCTCTGGAACCTCTCTATCAGTGAGAATTACTATGCATATCCCTGGATGGTATGCCCTTTGTGGAGGTTACCAGTAGTTGTCTGATATTGGTTAAGAAGTAGATGGTTGAGGTTCCCTCAGATGCTCATTCTCAGGAATAGAGTTTCCATGTTGCTACTCCCCCTCGGAGGTAGGATCTTCAGGCTTTACGATTGGGTAGTCATAATCCCTAGTTTTTCTTTTATGATAGTAGAGATGACATGAGTCAATTGTAGGGAAACATCCAAAGAATTTGAAGATCTTTAAGCTAAGGCATCCTCATGTTTAGTTCTCAGCTCTTTCCTCTTTCTCTTTTCTTCTCTTCTTTTCTACTTTGCTTCAGCCTTTTTTTTTTTATCGGGAAGCTTCCCATCTTTCTATCTTTTTTTGCCTTTTATCAGCTTTCTCAGTCATCTTAATTAATTTATTTTTCTTCATCGACTTCTTGGACACAGAGCTTGTTCCTTCAGTAATATGCTCCATTTCTGCAACTGTTTGTGGCTCAGGCATAAAAACCGTCTTAGCCATCAATTCATCATTATATAGAGATTCCTGAATGGAACCTTATTTAGTAGGATCATTCTCTGCTCTTAGGCCAGAGGAATCTAATTTCCTCTTTCCTTGATTCTTTCGAATCAGCCTATATTGTTCATCTTCTTCTCCCTCTTCTTCTTTGCATGGATTCTCCAGCTCGTTCTTCGAGTTAAAAAGGAGCTTTCCTTTGACGACTTTGCCTCTTCTTTCTGGGAATCATCTGGGACAGAGGAATATTAACATCTTTGGTATCTTTCATTTTTGCTCAAATGTTTGTACTTCTTTCTGAGCATCCTTTTGATTTTTTGAAATAGCTACTTTTAATAGCTTTCGTTTCTTCTTTTTTGTTGATCAGGAGCTTGACGAGTTTGAGGAACAACTGACCCTTGAGAGGCTTCTTCTTCTTCAACAACCTCTACCCTTCTCTTTCCTTTTGCTTTTGCTTATTTTTGTACTTCACTATCAGTCCTTTCACTTCCACCTTCAGACAGTTTGGAGTTTAAATTTTCCAAAGGATTTCTTTTCTAATGCTCAAACAATTTTGGAGTAATCTTTTTATTTGCATTAAGAGGAGCCCATTCGTCATCTATAATTCTGCTCTGCAGACTGTTTTTCAAAATAATGCTCACTAATCTTTAATGAAACATTTTGGGGGTATGTTTGTCTAACACCTTTGACTTTTCAAAATATTTAACCCATTTACCCAACCAAGTCACAAATATAGTACCAAAATTTATTTTTTTGGACTGAACGATTGTTGTCATGAATGTTAATTGAAGTTCACTTACTGAGTCATGAGCAGTGTCTTTGCAAATAATACATTTGCCCACGATTTTAGCAAGGAACTCATATTCTCGAGGAAATTCCTTTTTCTTCTGCCCCTTCAACTGTGGGTTCTTCTTGTGACCCATTAGCTTCATTCCTTTGTTAAAGTCAACTTTGTCCAGCGACGTGAGACATTTGTTCTTCAAACCTAGGCAAGAGTTAATTTATGTAGCTCCCATATGAAGTGCGACTCCCTTAACTTTAGTCGTTATCACATCATCCTTGAAATCATCATTTATATAGAATTCCTTGATAATATCTGAGTAGATTTTTGTTTTGGAGTTCAGGCACTCAGAGAACCCGGCTTGTTCAACGAGCTTTAAAATATCTCTCATGTTCTGTTTTTGGGCGACGAACTGATCAGAGTATAGCTAAATACCGGTTACAATGTGGAAGTTTGCCATCTTGATTCACCTTTTTTGAAAAATTCACACAAGTGGTTAAGTTTTCTGAGGATTTTGAGATCTAGGGTTAGAAAGCTTTTGGATATTCTGAAAAATACGAATATCCAGATTTTGTAGATATCAAAATAGAAGAGTAAAGGTCAAAGATTGAATTTGAAATAATTTTCTGTAACTTCCCTCTTAGTTGAGTGAAATGGGACACGTGTCATGACACGATATTCTGCACGTCGTTTTTGTTCTGCTGCTTTGTAGTTAACAAGTAGTTACTTTATTCTCCATTTGTTTGCTTGACCGTGAGCAGTACGTGCCTTCTAAGATCACTTTCAGCCTAACAATTCTCATTTTTGTACTTTAGATAATGTTATCTAAGCACATAGTATTATGGATGCAAATTTAGCATTCCTAACTCACTTATTAGTTTGTTAAACCTAGATTCATCTAGAGGCTTAGTAAACACATCTGCTAGCTGATCATGAGTTGGACTAAAATGTAAAGAGATATCTCCATTTTGAACATGATCACTAATAAAATGATATTTGATATCTATATGTTTAGTTCTAGAATGCATGACAGGATTATGAGTAATTGAGATAGCATTAGTATTATCACAAAATATAGGAATAGACTTGAAATAAAACCCATAATCAGCAAGCTGGTTCTTCATCCATAATATTTAAGCACAATAACTACCAGTTGCGATATATTTGGCTTCAACAGTGGAGGTTGACATAGAGTTATGCTTCTTGCTGAACCAAGAAACAAGTCTATTTCCTAGTAGTTGACATGTTCCCCTAGTGTTTTTCTTGTCTATCTTACAACCTGCAAAATCTGCATCTGAATATCCTATCAGATCAAAGGGAGACTCCTTGGGGTACCACAAGCCCAAATAAGGAGTGCCTTTGAGATATCCAAAAATTCTTTTCATAACTATTAGATGCAATTCCTTAGGATTATCTTGAAATCTATCATAAATGAAGGTTGCGAACATGATATCTATTCTACTAGCGTTTAGATATAAGAGAGACACAATCATACCTCTATATTTAGTGATGTCAATACTTTTGCCTTTTTCATCCTTTTCAAGTTTGGTAGCAAATGCCATGGGAGTTTTCATGGGGGTGGCTGATTATAAGTCATACTTCTTCAGTAGGTCTTTGATGTACTTGGCTTAATTGATAAAAATTCCTTCTTCAGATTGCTTGACTTGAAGTCCAAGGAAAAAGTTAAGCTCACCCATCATACTCATCTCAAATTTACTCTGCATTAACTTGGCAAATCTCTCACAATATTTTTCATCGGTAGAGCCAAATATGATATCATCAACATATATTTGAACTAAAAGAATCTTATTTTTATGTTTCCTAAGAAATAAATTTGTATCAACTCTTCCTCTGGTAAATCCATTTTCAATAAGATAATTAGTGAGTGCTTCATACCATGCTCTAGGTGCTTGTTTTAAACCATACAGTTCTTTATCAAGTCTAAACACATAATTTGAAAAAGTAGGATTGATAAAACCTGGTGCATGTTCGAGATATACTTTTTCTTAAAGACCACTGTTAAGAAATGCACTTTTGGCATCCATTTGAAAGACTTTAAATCTCATGTAAGCTGCATAGGCTAGGAACATCTTGATGGTTTCCAGTCTGGTAACAGGTGCGAAAGTCTCATCATAGTCTATTCCCTCTTCTTGAGAGTAACCTTTTGCCACTAGTCTTGCCTTGTTCCTTGTGATTACACCAGCTTCATCCATCTTATTTTTAAAGACCCATTTTGTGCTAACAACTAGATATTCTTTTGGCCTTTGAACCAACCTCCAAACTTTGCTTCTTTAAAACTGATTCAACTCTTCTTGCATAGTCTCGATCCAGCTTGAATCTTCTAGAGTTTCTTCAATATTTTTTGGCTCAGTCTAAGAGAGAAAACTTAGGTAGAAACATTCATTTTGAGTGGCTGATCTTGTCCTGACACGTGCAATTGGATCTCCAATAATTAGATTTTGAGTGTGAACTATTGCCCATCTGGATCTGGATGGAATGTCAGTCATTGTCCCTTCTTGTCAAAGTAGTTCAAGATTTGGCTCTTGTTCTGCATCTTCGTTGGTTCATAGTATTTAAGTATCTAGATTTTGATACTCTACGATTTCTTTATCTGGTACTACGATCGTAGGATCTAGTACATCTTCATCAATCGTAGGCTTCTGTGCAGTTTGAGGTTCCAATTCCACAATTTCTTCAATTTGAGCTGTTTTGTTTGGTTCACCTTCATCTGATTCATGAAATGTGATATGGATAGATACTTCTATGGTCAACATATTCTTGTTGAAAACTCTGTAGGCTTTTCTTTCCAGAGAGTATCCAAGAAAGATTCCTTCATTGGATTTTAGGCTGAAATTTGGTTTGATATCTTTTGCCATTGTTGAGAATGTAGCATGTACAACTAAAGACACGAAAGTAGCTGATTTTTGGTTTTTTTTTCCCCTTTCCATAGCTCGTAGGGTGTCTTTTTAATCGTGGAGTGCATCAAGGATATATTCTAAGTATAGCTTACAGTACTTACAGCCTCAGTCCAGAAGTATTCTGGTAGTCGTGCTGCTGCTAGAAAAATTCTTCCTACTTCAATCAAAGTTATGTTCTTCCTTTCCGGTAGTCGTGCTGGAGGTGTTGAAAAATTATGTTGAATACCATTTTCTTCATAGAACTGATTTACTTCAGAATAGTCGAACTCCCTGTCAAGATCACTCCTTATAACTTTTATCTTTTCACCCTTTTCATTCATCACTACTTTGAAGAATTTGATCAGATGAGTACTTGTATCGTCCTTTGAACTTAAGAAAAATACCCATGTGAACCTGGTATAGTCGTCTACTACTACCAGTGAGTATCTTTTACCTCAAAGACTGGATGCATGTTGGAATAGGCCCAAAGAGATCCATATGAAGAAGTTGTAGTGACTTTTCATTTGAGTTAGTCATCTTGCTTTTGAATGAGCTATTGGTCTGCTTTCTCAGTTGACAAGCTTTGCAGGGTCTTCTTTCCTTGATGAAGTTCAGTTTGGGTAAACCTCAGACTAGATCTTTTGATGCAAGCTTTGACATGTTCTTGAAATTTAGTGAGATAGTCTTATGTGCCATAACCAGCTTATGTCTTCTGACACTTTTGAGAAGAAGCAAGCTGATACCGAGGAACTTGCTTCATAGAGATTCATCACAAACATTTTTTTTCTCTAGATCCAGTTAACTTGACAGAATTGGTTTCCAAATCTTGAACTTGACATTTGGATTAACTTGCATATGCACACATAGAGACAACACATGAGCCATGCACTGAGAAGAAATGGATTGGCAGGTGGCCAAAGAAGAAGTCCAAGATTGTTAGTCATACTTGCTAAAGAATAGGACAAGTGATTATTTGTTTAATAAAATTCAACTATCTAGTTAGTTTTTTTAGCTGTTAGTACCTTATCTCTCATAGTTGTGACCTGAGAATTAGAAATAGTTATTATTTTCTATTGTTATTTAAACTCTTTCTAAATCATCAATAAATAAAGCTTACTCCAATCAAAACTCTTATGGTTAGTTCTCACCTTGAGTAAACTTTATCTTTACTAAAATTTGCATAGCTTTAACTAGGATCAGAATGGAGTAATATACCTAATTATTAGACTTTACAAATTTACAAAAGCACTATTCAATAAAGGTAAATATTTGCAGTTTGAAAAAATAAATTATCCAACATTTTCTCTCTTATTAGGACTGATTATAAGCATATTTAAGTGCTGATAAACAATCTCAAACACCCCTCCTAGACTTGAGAAGAAGAAATTAATAGAAAATTCAATTAAGTACAAACCTAGGGATTCAAATATATATGATTGGGGAAGAAGGAATTGGGGTTTACAAATTAATATAGTCGGGAGTTACCTTATGTAAGGTCATTCTCAATTACCTCGCCTTACATAAAAAAAACTAATAAATTCACAATAAAAAATAATATTTTCATATAAAAATCGTCACTATAGATCCTATAACGACGGTTTTTACCGTCGCTATACATCTACAACGACACTTTTTATGCGAAAATATCAAATTCCTACATAGGTGCACTAGGAGTTACCCTATATAAATGCATATAAATGCACTGCTAAACAAATAAATGTTTATATGTTGGTTTGAAATAATAATATTCTCCTAATCAGTAATTGACGACAAAATAGTAAGGACTAATGAATCAAACAAAAAGCATAACTAGAATAACAATAATTATTGAAAGGTGAAATTATTTATTCTATTCTTAAAAAAGTGTGTTACGTCATAATTTTCGGTATGAAAGAAGTTAATTACCAGAATTTTGAATTATTAAAATGAGCAAAACTACCCACTCATCAAGTCCAAAACTAGATGAATATTGGTAGTAAATAGAATACCCCAAATAAGGCAGGTGGACTAACCCGTACCTAAATAAAATCCTAATATTACCAAAAGTAAAAGAAAAAAAAATTACCTGCACCTAAATGTAATCCTAATATTACCGAAAGAAAAAAAATTAAAATTATAAAAATAACCTGTACGTAAATGTCTTGTGCGAAAATTACCCAATTCAAGCCGCTCTTCGAACAATATTATAAACCCAGCTGTATCGTACAATTTTACACACTGAACCCGAACAACATAGCATTAAAATGGAGAGACGCCGTCTTTGAAAAAGAAATTGAGGGTTGGAGGAGGAGAAAATAAGTGAAGCTCCTGAAATTTGTTTTCCACACAAACTTAACAAAAGTACAAGTGTTCTATGAACATACGCGGTTCACAAACCAGTCAATGAAAATCAGTTTCCAGAGGCGCATCCAATTTCAACGTTGTGCAAAACCCAGAGGATAATTACATGATTGTGCAGCGACTCCCTTCCTCTGTTTGCTGTGGGGCAGCTTGCGGATACCTGTTTGATTCGGATGGGTTGTATGTAAACTCCGAAGTATCAAGCCCATACTGGTTACACGCACAGAAGAAAACACCACAAAAACTTCAAATATTAGAAATCAAGGCATATATAAATCGAGTATTTTTCTTTCAAAAAAAATGAAAAAGTATATGCACAATCGTAGAGTAAATTATGCAAAGAGTATTTAAACCCAACGAAAGTCTGTTTTGATCCAATGGATATCCATTTGGTAGACTATAAAATTTGGTAACTGATGGTGCCCAAACAAGATCAGGAGCTCCGCCCTTATCTGGTGTAAGAAGAATAAGTTGCAGGGGCATTCATCAAAATTAATACTTTCAGTTAAACTCTGTCTGGATATGAGAAGAAATAAAGTACTCGAATTGACTAAACAAGCTAACTGGTTCAACTGAAAGTATGGTAACTTTTAGGCAGGACACTAAGCTTTTACCAAATTTGTGACTTAACAAATCCTACAAGTACATCATGGCAATATTCGGAGAAGGATTTAATTGATGAAAAAAAAAAACCAAGGGTACTTGTTAAAATTGGACCATCAAGGAACTAATACTAAATTTGGTAATTATTTCAACTTGATGAGAAAGTGTGCACAGGAAATACAACGCACGTTTTGAAAGGCAAAAGACATGTTTGCCTTCACGTCTTCGAAAAAAAGATCACCAGAAGTAATTAGGAAATAACTAGAACAATTCTTAAATTCATGAATGAGCCATGAGATATTTAGTATGATACTCATGAAACATTTGTTAATAATTGTTCTTTTTTAGAAGTTGATTGTATTAGAACTTCAAAAATATTCATCTTCTCACATATATATAGTTTCCCTGCATCTCAAGACTCCCATATGGACCATCCCTAATATTTCTAATAGTGATTTTGAGGAAATAGGTTGTACCTTTTCTCGCATACGTGTACTCCAAGCATCACTCCTGCTGGGACGTTGGTCAAGGGTACCGGAAACAGGCACACCTGTAGCTGGAACTGGTTGCCTGTTGTTGATCAATTGCTGGCGGAGTTGTTGCCTGGGACCACCTATATATTCATCATCACTATCATAGTCCGCCGGTTGGTTTGCAGCCCTTACCAAAAGAGCCAACAAGAACACTAGAGCCTGACATTCCACAATTAATCAGGAAAACTGGAATCATAGGCTTCAAAACAATATGAACCAAAAAATCGTTAAGCTATTGGGACACAACATAACACAACACTACACTAGTATTGCTTGTATCATGGTCAATGTATATCTGATGAACATATCCCTAGTTAGAACATTTGTTCGTCTGAGCACACATAACATTTGCTCTCAGCCATTTTTTACAATGCAGGAAAAATCAAACTTTAGTTTGTTCAAGAAAATTGGTATACAATCACTCACGCATACAAGTGGACACCACAAACTATATCCTTGCCTCCGTGTCCTCCGGACATAGTTGTCATGGTGTTGCCATGGCGTCGACTAGGCGACGCCTAGGCGCCCTGGCGCAGGAGAAGACCAACACAACGCCTTGGACGTCGTAGTTGGCCCCAGTGATCAAGTCATTTTTCACCCATGACTCATCATACTTGTTATGTGGTGTAATTTTATTATTTATTAATGTGTGATGAGTGATGACTTGGTTGATTTTTTATTTTCTACTTGTTGTTTGTTAACTTGTTCTACTAGTTTTTAATGTCAAGTGTTTAACTTTTGAATTTTGATTGTCAAGTATTCATATTATTGTGTTTTTAATTGTATTTCATAGTGTTAGTTATTATGTTTTAAGTTTTAATGTATATAAAATTTTATTGCTCAATATACTTTTGAAGTAAAATTAATAATATATAAATTGGACACTATTAATGACTTGTCGCCATACAGACGCCATGACGGACGCCTTGTCGCTTAGGCGTACTGACAGTCAACTATCGTCGCATCTTGTCGTGGCGCTATGACAACTATGCCTCCAGAGAACAAAAGTTTCTGAAAAATTGCAGATAAACTTCCTCACTTTCTAAAACCAAATTGCATAGATGGAAGAAGGGTTTTCTTTGTTTTGCGAGGCAACGCACCATTTATTTATCAACATAAAACCAATATCAGTCAGCCTGCCATAAAAAACACCGGAAGAAGCTTCCAATTTTTTTATTTTTTAATTTTTTTTAAAAAAAAGAAGAGTTATCTTTTTATAGAAAACTAAATCTAAAGAAGGAAAAAAACAGGTATCTCCACAACACAGCTGCAAACTTTGACTGCTTTCCCCAATTAATGCTGTGGAAAAAATCATTAAAGTTAATTGGGGAAGGCTTCTCAGAGATTTGAAGTTATTTGAAAGAAAGTAATTCTAAATGGCATAATGAGATACATAACTCATGAAATCCGACAAATTGACACGTATAGTCATTTGAGAAGTATTTGAAGGAGAGCTGAAGGATTTAATAAAAAAACAAATCAAGAAGTTACCATATATAGCATGACATCCTTAAGTGTTTGATATTGTGCTAAACAGAAATCTCACAGTATTTGCTTGACAGTGGTTTTGATATGTTAAAATGTAACCAACCTAACAGGATTGATAATAACAGCTCCTACAGGCACATACTTTCATCACATATCCCTTTCATTCTCAAATAATGTTTAGACATTATCAAAAATTTAACCTCAATATCGAATACAGATAACATTAAATTTTTAAAAAAACAGTAAAAACTTGAGTCACTAATAACTGCAGTGAACAGTCACAATAACAATTGTAACTTGAATATATGGTGCATATAGAGATGAAATTATGACTGCTGCCATCCTCGTTCTGAAAAAATCCAATCAAACAATTAAAAAAACATTACTAGCATCTATATTATGCACTTAGGCTATATTTGTTGCAAGGATTACACTTGGGATATGACTATTAATCCTAAGTGTCTTGTTTGTTTTTAAATTTGAGCTTGCCACTATTAGTCCTGAGATTATAAATAGCTTAAGATGATGGATTATTTAATACCATATTCTACCATGTATTATAATCCCTACCATTTGGGACTAAATTTTTTTAAACAAAGTTAACCTCTCTTTTTTTAATAATGTTATTTACTGTTAGTTAATTTAAATTAAATCCCTAATTAATTAGATGGCCGATTATTTTAATTATCGTGTAGACCTACTTTTATAGCAGTTTTATGTTGCAATAATCCAGTTTCGGTGACTAAGTTACCTGTTAATTTAATATTAAATAACTAAGGATTACTGTTAGTTAATTTAAATGATTTAAAACATAGTTAATTTAATATTGTTATTTACTGTTGGTTAATTTAATATTGTTATTTATCTTAGTTAATTTACTGTTCATTAATTTAATATTGTTATTTATCTTAGTTAATTTATATTAGTAAATTTATTGTTAGTTAATTTAATATTGTTATTAATCTTAGTTAATTTATATTAGTTAATTTACTATTAGGTAATTTGTATAACTTTATTTACAAGCATAACTAACTTATTTCAACAGTATTTAAAAGTTTATAATTAATTGTTCATCATTTTTGATGTCTAAATAAGTTTAAATTATAGTTTAAAATATGTTATTATTGGTAAGGGTATAATAGTCCAAACGATAATTTTTTATCTAATCCTTTAATTAATCCTGAAAAAAAAAACATAACATGGGATTATTTTAAGTTATCCCATGAATAATCTCATAAAAAAACAAACATGTGATTAGGACTATTTAATCTTAGGATTAATAGTCTTGGGATTATAATCCTGGCAACAAACATAGCCTTAGAGATATACAGAGTACAAGTTCCTGTAGGACAAAAATGAAGCTTACTTTCATCAAGATGCATTACTTAGAATCTCCCTGATTATGCAATTTGCATTGAACTTACAGTTTACGTAAAATGTTCTATGATCTTTCATCTCTAACAAGAGTGAGTGGCCTACCAACTACCTTACTAATTTCTATTAGCTATCAAACATAACACTATTCCCCAATAATTTCCCATAACATAGATAATCCAGTAAAGGCATTAAACTACTGCAATAGAGAGTAAAGTAATCAACTACGGAATAGAAATTTTGTTGTGCACAAAAGCAGTGGAGCCCTATCTTACCTGCAGAATAATAGCCCCAAGAGCAACCCATTTTACAATTTTCCAGTTATCTTCCAGAAACTCATAAATCATATCGAAGTCTCCAGTTTTGTCAGTTGGAATTTCCTGAGACAGATTTGTGAGTCTGGTCAGACAAGTAAATATACTATCAGAAACCAAAACACCATTTATAAGGATACCCACGTCTTTCCAGCTTTTGTCAAAGAATATGAAAGCTGCAGCTCCCAGTTCTAACAAGATCAACAAGATCAACAGTACTGAATACTGCATTGGCTTAAGGAAACCAAGCACACTTGGAAGAAGTCAAACCAGTAACAAACAGAAATAATATATTCCTGAACTGTATTTCATATTCTCAAAGAGTTCCATGTCAAATAAACTGTCAGTAGAAAATACTTGATATATATATACATGGGAGTGATCCATAGCCACAGTTGTAAAAATAGGATTATCCTTGCAACAAATCTAGACCGTCTAATTTATGATCCAACGGTTAAATAGCACCCCCGCCCGCAGTTTAATATTTTTGACAATTGACATAGTGGGCCTCATGCGGACAACTTCTTTTCTTTTCTTACCTTAATGTGGCAGACTCCTCGGTAAAGCAAGGGAAGGCACTGTCTACAAAGTATGCCACAAGAATACTTGGGTTCGTCTCCGCATGCATTAAAGGTCCTTTGTGATGTCCTTCAAGAGATTGAAATACTTGTATATGTAGATTTACCTCTTGTTATTGGATTCCATGAAGCATTAACTCCATGGGGTATTTCAGCATCCCTCAGGTGATGTTGCTATTCTAATGGACTACATGGATGCCGGCACAATCTGGTCAAGACCAATGGTCCCTTTATATTAAGCCATGATCAATAACGTAGCCGGATAGACGCTTATGGGTCTTGAATATCTCCATAACACAAAAAAAAAATTAAAAATATTGTTTATAGCGATATCAAGCCATCCAATTTACTAGTGAATTAGAGGATGCAAATCAAGATTACTGATTTTGAGGTTATCAAGGAGATAAGTACTAGTAGTAGTTTGACCGATCCACACTTTGTACTAAGTATTGCGTATATATGAGTCCTGAGATTTTATTTGTCTGTTGGAAATCTTTATGCCAAGGATTATTCAACGCTAAAAAAAAAAAAAAAAAAAAAACTTCGTCCGCAGTTTAATTATGCGAAAAATTTTTATTTTTAAAAAAGAATATTTTTGACAATTGACATAGTGGGCGTCGTCCACAATTTAATTTGTGATGTCCCTCATATTAAACTGCGGACGGTAACCTCACTTGTCCGTTAGTTTGTTAGTTTGTGAGTTTGTGAGTGATTTGTTGTAAAGATAATTCAATCCTTACACTTGTGGTTACGGATTATTCACCATATAAATTATATGGGGAATGATCCATAGCCACAATTTTAAGGACAATTGTGACTATGGATCATTTTCCATATATATGTATAGGGCAAGGGTAATCTAAGGCAATACCTTAGCCAAACTTGGTCAATACTACATTACTAAATAAAACGATGTAGTTTTGTATAAAAAAAAAAATTAATAAAAATTAAATGAAACCCTAAAATGAAAAACATAACCCTAACGGGTAAATACTATGGCGTTTTGTTAAACAGGCTTAGCCAAGCTTAGTGCCTTAGATAACATTTTCCCATATATATATATATATATATATATATATATATATATATATATATATATATATATTATAATTCAACATAATCTCAGGACATTCATATGACAAACCCCAAGACATGGCAATAGGAACAATCATTCCGTAACCACCAAGTTGAAAATGAGGACATAGCATGACCATCATGACATCATCATTGCATTGCAAATGGTTATGGTGAAGGTCTCAGATCACTTATAAATAAGTCATGATTATCCTCTCAAATTTAGACAACTATTAATTTCATTCATTCAAATAAAGGATAAATTAGTAGTTAGGATACGCAAGACAGACAGCATCCATTCCGTGTTGCTGCTCCAATGCAACCAAAACAAGATATGACGAAGACAGTTACACCAAGACCAACAAATAAGTATATGAACCTGCACAAGCCAAACCTATTAGCCAACAATTTAACAAGTCCTGAAATTACATTTGAACAGTTAATGGGTTTGTACTTTCAATAGTGGAGGTCTGCATTAATAACTTCAGACCCTCTCAATGTTGATAGTTACATATGCTTATGGGTTATGTGAACTTTAATTCTAGTGTGAAAACAAAGAAAAATTGCCAGAAACAGCAGCAAATGATCTGCTTACAACAAAATAAATAGAAGATTCAAATTTGCCTGATGTGCATCATCAGCCTCTTTCTAAGTTTGCATGCCAGGATTCTTGTTGTTTCCTCAAAGAGCAAGGGATTTTAGATAAGATGGTCCACTTTCACCTTTGCTTTTCATTGTCACCACATAAGCTATCAGCCTGTCACTGACTCTTCACAAAGCTCAGGACAACAACTTGGTTGAAGGTTTCTTAGTAAATACGACAAGGGAAAAAGCAATATGTCACTTGCTATATGGTAACTATACAATGTTTTTCTGGCACTTTTATAGATTAATGTTACCTCCTAAGCGGGCCTTTCTTTGTTTTAAGGCAATGAAATTGTGGTATATGTACAATTAATTTTGATCTTAAGGAAGACTTGCATTAGCATGCTTTTGTTGTGAATACAAGTCATCATTTACTAATTTGAATGGATGGTCACTTATGGTGCAGAAAAAATGCATGAGGTTAGAAGAATACACCTACTGATTCTTCTCCAACTTAAGACATAGACAGAAAATGCCTATAAAACCAAAACTCAATATACTTGAACACCAATTGATGCACTAGAAGTCTTGAACTATTGGTGAGGCTATTCCACCAAAGGATACAGCAACAATTCCAAGAAAACAAGAGTTGTTTTTTCCCTTTTCAGTAAGTTAAAAAGGGATGCAACACGAGGGCTTTCCAAGAGGATCAATGTAATATTCCGAACCCTTGCAAGACTTGTAATGTAACCTTATATGATTAATAAAAGATGTTTTTGTGATTGAAATTATGTGTTATGTGATTGAATGTGTATGGTTTCATTATATGTACAAGTATAGAAAAAAAAAATTAAACATAACTAGGAAACCACTATTCATAAAAACTCTAAATCACTATTCATAAGAGAATCATAGTAACATCACTTACTAAATTAAGAGAAGGATATTAAGGACTCGCCTAGTCAAGGATTAAGTAGAGCTTGCAACTACAAGAAGTTTTGCGAATTAGATGAGAAATTAGCGTAAGCATAGAATATGCTATCAGGTAAGTTCTAACTCCTATTTGATTGGCGTATTTGTGCAAGTTTTTTGGAATATGTGCAAGTTTCTAACTGTTTTTATGTGCAACAATGTGCTATGAAACTGTTTTGAATTTCAGTTGTTGTGTGAAGTTAGTTGTCATATGTGAATTACTTGTATAACTTGAGTATTGTGAACTCTATAACTTGAGGATTGTGAACTCATAACTTGGGCAGTGTGAACCCTATAACTTGGGTAGTGTGAACCCTATAGCTTGAGTAGTGTGAACTCTATAATCTGTATAAACTTGAAAAGACTGAAACGTGTAATATGTTAGACTTGCTGAGCATTTGTGCTCATTCATGCAAATAAAATCTTATTTGCAGTTAAGGAAGAATTACCAGCAAAAGCGGGTAATAAAGAGAAAGTGAAAGGAAAATAGTTAGATCAAGAGAAATTATTATTGTTGTCTTTTGATATAATAGAAAGTAAATTGTAATGACTTTGAGAAATGAATAAAGAGAATTATTAAAGAATTCGTTTAGAAATGTATTGTTTGTACTTTACATTCAAGCTAGTAGATGTAGAAGTCATTTAACTGTGCTAGATTAACATTATTGGCAATGTCTAAAAAGTTCTGTTGAGAAAAGGGGTTATCTAATTGAGCACCGCTTAAATGAAAAGCCCCCTCTTTCTTGGGAACTGACTGGTTGCTAATATTGAAAGTCTAGGATAGATAAATGGTGTTGAAGTTGAGAATAAGGGTTTAGTGTTGGATTGGAGTCTATGAAATACTTAGAAGAATGTAGTGGTAATAGAGGATTGTAAAGTTTACGATTCTGGAATAAAGATTGTGTTGGAGGTTTTAAATAAATGAGTTTTTACTAGGCATATTGTTGGTAAATGTTATAGAAGATGTGTGCAAATCAGCACTAGAGCTGGGGTTCAGATGTGGCTTATTAATTTGCTTGTGGTGTTGTCAAGCTAGGAGAGCTGAGATGTGGCCTCTTGCCTTGCAACACATTTGTTGCAAGACACGCGTGGTAGAACATGGCATTGTTGGTCAATTGTAAGTGGTGGGGTTGTTAGGCATTGGTGGTCTTATGTGAACCATGGCTTGGTGGCCTATTGGCCACTTTGGTTAGTTGTGGTGTGATGACCATTATACCTTAAGTCTTGGTTGCCTATAAATAAGACCCGCATGCCATGCTAATAACCTTCATTAAATTCCAAAGCAATTCTAAAAGAAAGCATAGTAAGTATACTTATAATTGAAAGGAAGATCAAGTCTTGCTTATTCAAGATAAACGTAAAGCTTGCAACGTTAAGAGATTGATCGAAAGACACAAAAAATTAGCGTAAACTATAGAAGCGGAATCAAACAAATTTTTCGGACTATGTGCAAGTTTCTGACTGTTTTCTGTGCAACGATGTGCTTTAAACTTTTTTGAATTTCAATTGTTGTGTGAAGTTAGTTGTGATATGTGAATTACTTGTATAACTTGGGTATTGTGAACTATATAACTTGACGATTGTGAACTTTATAACTTGGGTAGTGTGAACCCTGTAACTTGGGCAGTGTGAACCCTATAACTTGAGTAGTGTGATCTCTATTATCTGTATAAACTTGAGAAGTATGAAATGTGTTATCTATTAAACTTGTTGAGCATTTGTGCTTCATTCTTGCGAATAAAATCTTATTTGCAGTTAAGGAAGAATTACCAGCAAAATCTGACAGTAAAGAGAAAGTGAAAATAGAGTAGTTAGGTCAAGTGAGATTATTATTGTTGTCTTATTTTAATGTAATAGAACTTAAAGTTGTAATAACTTTGGAGATATGATTAAAAGAGTTGGGAATTATTATAATAATGTATTGTTTGTGTACTGTACATTTAAGCTAGTAGATGTAAGAGACATTAAACTATGCTAGATTAACATTATTGGCAATGTCTAGAAAGTTTTGTCAAGGAAAAAGATTAGGTTATCTAATTGCGCGCCAATAAGGAGAAATCCTTATTGGAAAGCCCCTCTTTCCTAGGAACTGAGTGGTTGCTAATATTGAAAGTCTAGGATAGATAAATGGTGATGAAGTTGAGAAGAAAGGTTTAGTGTTGGATTGAAGTTAGGGAATACTCAAGACGAAGTAGGGTTGGAGGAGTTGCATATTTAATGTATTAGAATAAGTTGTAATTTTACGACTTTGAGATGTAACCGAAAATTGTAAAGTTTACGATTCTGGAATAAAGAGTATGATGCTAAGTTTTTAATTAAATGAGTTTTTACCAAGTATATTGTTGGTGAATGTTATGGAAGATGATGATTGGTACGCACAAGATCCGTTGTGGAAAGCACTGAAATTTTGGGGGCGTTACATTTTTGAGGAAGAATTACCAGCAAAATTTGGTGGTAAAGAAAAAGTGAAAGAAGAATAGTTAGATCAAGAAAGATTATTATTGTTTTCTTCTTTTGATGTAATAGAAAGTAAATTGTAATGACTTTGAGAAATGAATAAAGAGAATTATTGAAGAATTCGTTTAGAAATGTATTGTTTGTACTTTACATTCAAGCTAGTAGATGTAGAAGTCATTTAATTGTGCTAGATTAACATCATTAAAAATATCTAGAATGTTCTGTCGAGAAAAGGGGTTGTCTAATTGAGCACCGCTTTAATGGAAAGTCCCCTCTTTCTTGGGAACTGACTGGTTAGGATAAATAAATGGTGTTGAAGTTGAGAAGAAGTGTTTAGTGTTGGATTGGAGTCTACGAAATACTTAGAAGAATGTAGTGGTAATAGAAGATTGTAAAGTTTACAATTCTGAAATAAAGATTGTGTTGTAAGTTTTAAATTAACGAGTTTTTACCAAGCATATTGTTGGTGAATGTTATGGAAGATGTGTGCAAGTCAGTACCAGATCAGGGGTTGATGGAGACCCAAATTTAGGGGTGTGACATTTTGTTATCAAAACTGTAGATTATAGCTCTAGGGTAAGAGTACCTTAGGATATAATCTTAATAGAGTTAATAGAAACAGAGATAAACGGACTCAAAGTGTTCTTATGTGAGAGAAGATGAAAATAAGAAATACGTTGTGATTAATTCTTATGCAATGTGATATGTGATAAGTGCATAATATCTGATGATTTTGATTCCTTTATGTTTAATTTTGTTGAAGGTTAGCTGTTATATGAACTGAATTAAGGTGTTTATGAGCTAAGAAAGGATTTGTTATGATTCTGCAAAAATAGTGTATAATGTTGAGTTTTATGATGTTTTGATGATAGACTTTACGATCGTTTAGTAATACTCTACGTTCGTAGTGTTATAACAGCTTGGCAACTTTACGATCGTAGGAATGTAAGGCAGACTTGTTCAACGATTTCCTAAGTGCACTCTACGATTGCCAGTTGCACACTACGTTCGTAGTGTGGGAGCTCTACGATTTGCTGTGAGTTGCTCTATCTTCTTGCTCTACGATTGATAAGACAACTCTACGTTTTCAATTGAGCTGCCAAAGCACTTTACGACTGACGAGTTTCACTCTACGATTCTAAGAGAAGAGTTCACTCTCCGATTTTACACTCTACGTTTGCCTGCTGAGAGACCCTGCTCTACGATCAAATGGGTTGACTGGTGAGTTGACTTTCTGATTCCAAGTCAAAGAAGGATTGGTGATGTCAAAGCTTATGAAGTTGATTCCTAATATGATTTGGAGAAGGAATTAAACATTAAAAAGGAAAGCTGGAAGCTGACTAAAAAGAAGACGAATTTAATAAGGAATCTAATTCAGAACTCAACATGAGATAGGATAAAATCCGGATTCGAATTGGAAAGAAGAGAGATAAAGACGTGGCTAAGGAAACTAAATTCTAATTCAAGGAAGATACTAAAAGTTGGATTGCAGAAGTCGAGAAGGATTAAAGAAGCTACCATATCTACAGATTGAAAGCTGATTAGAGTTTGTCTAAGGTTTTGAAGCATATAAATACCATTGCTTGTAATCAGTTTAGATCATCATATTCCTGATCGTATTACTTTAGTTTATAGTTTAATCAGTACCTTAGCTTAGTTTCTTTTATTCCGTTCTAAGGAGATGCGGAACCATATTTACAGTTAATGGTTAATTGAGTTTTATTATTGATTCCTTCGTGCATGAAATTTATTCTGATAATATGTTCAAACTTCTTATATGTTATTGAGTTGACTAACTTGGTTTCTGCAGGATTAAGTTGGTTAATTGATATCTTCAGCTAGATTAAGGTATGATATTAAGCAAACGATGTTATATCTGATCATAAGTAGTACTTAGTAATACATGATTGCGGACAAGCTTTTGGGTATTATTAAGATTATCAGAAGGCAAGTTAAATAATCTCTGATAGTGTGATCGTTACTTGGAACAGCCTAATTCTCTAACTCCTAATGCTTTTGTTTTATTAAATCTTAACTGATAGTTTAGGGTTATATAACAGTTAGGGTCTAGTAGAGCCGATTGTCACATTAGATTTTAAGGAGAATTCCGAGTAATTAAGCGATTGCTGATTATCTAGGGTTGTCAATTGCATTGAAGAAAAAAATAATGTTAACTTAATTACACTGTTACTAGAAATTGGTGAAACTAAACTGAAGAACTGAAACTTTAATATATTTGGTTATCTTTATTAATTTAATTCTGTTTAATTATAATTGATTCAAAAAAACCCCAATCTTTACTTTTTGTTTATAGTTGGGAACATTAGAATAAATCTGAAACAATATTATTCTCTGTGGGATCGATCCTTATTTGCTACTGTGCTTATTATTCATATTCGTAGAGTAACAGTGAAGTTTAATTTTGGATTGCTTGACAACAGCTTCCAAATATGTGTATATGTATAGCGGTATTTATGTGTTGTTTTCTTTTATGAATAGAAAATGGTGTCGAGAAGATCACAGTAGAAGATAGATAGTGAGGGGGAACAAAGTGAGGTTAACCCTATGCAACAATTCGTAGACTTACAATTAGGGGCACTGCAGAATCGTCTTGTAGTAAACCAGAACCCACCCGCAACACATAGTATGTCGTTTAAAAACTTTAAAGGTGTAGGACCTCCCAAGTTTAAGGGAACCACCGAACCAATAGAGGCTTAGGAGTGGATAAAAGAGAGAGAAATCATTTGTCATATCTAGGGTTAGCGAAGACCAAAAGACGGTCTTTGCCACATATTTAATGAAAGGTGAGGCAAACTTCCGATGGGAAGCTAACGAAGCAAGGGTTGGGGAGAGAGTAGTTTTATGGGATAAATTTAAGGAGATATTCTTCGAGAACTATTTCTCAAGGAGTATACAGAATAGGATGGAAGTACGGTTTCGTAGATTTGAAACAAGGGGACTTGACTGTACCCCAATACGCGACCAAATTCAATGAATTGGCCAGATTAGCTCCGCATCAAGTTGATACGGAGGAGAGGAAGACACGGAGGTTCGAATAGGGTTTAAAACCCTGGATTTGTAACAATTTGTCTATACTGCAAGTAGAAACCTTCACGCAGATTCTGGAGAAGGCCATAATTGCCGAAGGCGGGAATGAAGCTTTAATTAAGTTTGATAAAGAAAAGAAAAATAAAGGGGAGGAAATGAAAAAGTAGGAACTGGTAGCGAAGGAAATGGTAATAAAAGGAAGTGAAATAATAAAGGAGAGGGAGAAAACAAAGAAGAGGATGCATGTAAAATATGTGGTAAGAATCACATGGGGACATGTTGGAAGAGCGAAAATGGGTGTTCGGCAGAAGGGGCATTACTCTACCAACTGTCCAAATCCTAAGAAGAACGGGTGTTTTAACTGTGGGAACCTAGACCATCAGGCGAGAAATTGCCCAAAGAAAGAAACTCAAAAGGAATCAAGAAGCTACGTGGGAGCTTGAGGATAAAATGAAGTAACACTACCCGCATTTTAGTTATTTAGTACGTACTTAATTTCGGGGACGAAATTCTTTTAAGGGGTGAATGTAATATTCCGAATCCTTATAAGAATTGTAATGTAACCTTATATATGATTAATAAAGGATGTTTTTGTAATTGAAATTGTGTTATGTGATTGAATGTGTATGATTTCATTACAAGTATAAAAATAGAAAATTTTGGTAAACTTAACTAGGAAATCACTATTCATAAAAACTTTAAATCACTATTCATAAAAACGCTAAATCACTATTCATAAGAGAATCATAGTGAGATCACTTGCTAAATTAAGAGAAGGGTATTAAGGATTCGCCTAGTCAAGGATAAAGTAAAGCTTGCAACTACAAGAGGTAGTGCGAAAGTCGAGAAATTAGCATAAGCATAGAAGACGCTATCAGGCAAGTTCTAACTCCTATTTGATTGGCGTATTTGTGCAAGTTTTTTGGACTATGTGCAAGTTTCTAACTGTTTTTATGTGCAACGATGTGCTATAAAACTGTTTTGAATTTCAGTTGTTGTGTGAAGTTCGTTGTGAAATGTGAATTAGTTGTATTTGTATAACTTGAGTATTGTGAACTTTATAACTTAAGGATTGTGAACTCTATAACTTGGGTAGTGTGAACCCCATAACTTGGGCAGTGTGAACTCTATTATCTGTATAAACTTGAAAAGTGTGAAACGCGTTATATGTTAGACTTGTTGAGCATTTGTGCACATTCTTGTGAATAAAATATTATTTGCAGTTAAGAAAGAATTACCAGCATAATCTGGTAGTAAAGAGAAAGTGAAAGAAGAATAGTTAGATCAAGAGAGATTATTATTGTTATCTTCTTTTGATGTAATAGGAAGTAAATTGTAATGACTTTGAGAAATGAATAAAGAGAATTACTGAAGAATTCGTTTAGAAATGTATTGTTTGTACTTTACATTCAAGCTAGTAGATGTAGAAGTCAGTTAACTGTGCTAGATTAACATTATTGGCATTTGGCAATATCTAGAAAGTTCTGTCGAGGAAAGGGGTTGTCTAATTGAACACTGCTTTAATAGAAAGCCCCGTCTATGAAATACTTAGAAGAATGTAGTGGTAATAGAAGATTGTAAAATTTACGATACTAAATTAAATATTGTGTTGTAAGTTTTAAATAAACGAGTTTTTATCAAGCATATTGTTGGTGAATGTTATGAAAGATGTGTGCAAGTCAGCATCAGATTTGGGGTTGAAGGAGACCCGGATTTGGGGTTGAAGTAGACCCGGATTTGGAGGCGTGACACACCCATCATAGTACTACTTGCCCAAGCATTAATTACTTAAGTGTTATGATGGGATGTGGTGCACTAGTGGTGGTATGAATTGCTCCCCCTATTTAGATTTTTACATGATTATACTAAAAATGAACAAAAAAGAAAGATGTTTTTTATATAAATAACAGAAAAAAATAAATATTCCAACTAACTGAATCAATAAAAGAGAGTTAATTCTGGTGGTTCATATAGCTTAGGCTTCAGAAGTGAAAAACTCAATGTTGATTGGTGGTTGCTTCTGCTTTCTGTCATCCCCAAAAATACCAATATAGTTAAAGAGCATATGCAGAAGAAAAAAGTGCATAGAATTCACCAAATAAGATATGTATGCAAAACACAGCTCAATCAAATTATAACTCAACAATTTGATATAGAACAAATCTGACAATAACCCAAGAACAGAAAACTAATGAGTGACAAATTTGTCATCTTACCAAGCTTTAGGCAAGTTATCAAAAATGCTGCTAGACAGTGACACAACCATCATCAAAGGACGACCAAGCTGTATCATTTGGTCGTTCGAGGGTGCAATACCGGGATCACTTGAAGATGCATTTTTGTACTCCACAAAAAGGTAGATCCCATAGCCCACCATGGCCAGACCCAGAAGCGTCAGCAAAAAATTCAGGAGCCTCAATAGGCACTCCAAACACCCCTTACATGCCATTCTCTACAAATCCCTTCAATCCCAACTCTTATAAGTCTCCTCTAATTCATCAATCCTTCAATTAGCTACAATAGTAAGTACCCAAATTTTGTAACAAAATCAATACCTTGAACAATTAAGGTAAAACAATTTCCAGAGATGATAACAAAATATAGAAAATCAAAATATTCTCCTCGGAACTCGAGGCAAATTTTGTAATGAGATTAATTAGACCTTTTTAGGAAAATTTAGCAGGAAGTATTTCAGCCAAAATACAACGGAATTCCGATTTGATTATGGTCTAATCGCTCAAATAAGGAAGAAATTCATATGAACATCTGAAATTTTAGAACAAAATTGGATTTGTGTAAGGAAAAAATTTTAAAATAAAGTTACATTTATAATTTGAAGTAGATCGTGGCTTGAAGATTGAACAGATTAATGAAAGGACTTACAGAAGGGGGAATTAATCGCGAGTTTCTTCGGATTTGCAAAGCACCTGCTTCGTTTTTTTTTTAAATCCCGATAAACAAGAAAGACAGAGAGACTAGGAATTGAGAAGTTGAAGGAAAAAGGGTCAGCCTTCTCGGTTATTCACCCAGATGCTTGTTGATTCTAGCGCTCCTAGGAGTGAGCAAAATTCGGTTAAAACCGAATTACCGAACCGAACCGAACTATTTTAACCGAATTATTTCGGTTTTCGGTTTTTTTTTGGAATTTCGGTTATATCCGAATTATTATTCAATATTCGGTTTGGTTCGGTTTTCAAAAATAGACTATTCTTATTATCCGAATAACCTAATTGTAATATTTTTTAAAAAATAATTATTAATTATTAATTATTTGATTTCGGTTTTTTTTTAATGTTTATGTTGGATGTTGCTTCATGCTTAATTTTAATCAAATGTCTATTCGGTTATTATCCGAATTACCGAATTGTGCATTCTATAAATTCTATGATTCTGGTTATTCTGTTAGTTCTAAAATTCGGTTAGCATTTCGGATAGTTGTTTTGTCGATATTTCGGTTTTCGGTTATAACCGAATAGACATTTCGGTTCGGTTATAACCGAATGCTCACCCCTAAGCGCTCCTGTTTTTAATAAAAAGAGCTCATACCTTTTGTACAATGACACTATTATCCTTGGAGTTTGAAATGGCTTAAATTTAAGCTAGTACATAAGCTTTTAACATTTTTTTCACATTAGATCTTCTTTTTAATCTTTCAATTAGAGGATCAAACTTTTAAAAAAAAATTAATTATGTTTAATTGCACCCGTTACAGCATAAATGGGTTAAATGCAAAGTCCACCAGGCACACGTGGCAGTATTTTCACATATGCGTTGACCTGATGACGTGGCACACGTGGCAGTATTTTATATTGTAATTTGACATGTGTTAACTGCTGACGTGGCATCTGTTAAATTTTTTCCAAAAACCTATTCCTCCTTAGATTCAAACTTGCAACCTCTAATTTGGAACATAGGTCATATGACCACTGGAGCACCAAGGGTCATCTATTAATATCTTGCAATAATTAATATTTATATCAAAACATTTCATTTCCCCCATCTTGCCTAACATTAGGAAGCTGCTTTGTTTAACCATTAGAAATCATTACTCATTTTTAAAAATAAAAAATTCTATATTAATTGCAAGTTTCATAAAATATATTAATATATATTGTGACGCCCCAAAATAGGTATACAACACCCATTCCGAAAGTCGCCAAATACATGGTACGTAAAAGCAAACTACAACTTTAATAATACAATTATCGTGTAAAATACGACAACACATACTTGTGAGTTTAAATACAAATATTGTCTTCTGTATAATATCCACACTCAAATAAGTCCTCATTACAATTATTCAAACACTATTTTTTCTGAAAATAGTGAGGATTGCTAAAATATCTTTCTAGAATCATCACTCCGCACCCGACTAGTTCCTCGCTATGTTCTCACCTCTTGAGAAAAATGGAACAAAAAGGAAAAGGGTGAGCTCAACTAGCCCAAAAAAAGAATATTATGACTAAGATAATATACAACAAATTATCGTTAGTCTTCAACAGGAAAAAATCGATAAAATATAATAGACAACAAGTTTTAGATCAACAACCGCAATGAAAATAAGAATCCATTAAAAGAGTCAAGTAGAGAATGAGTTCTACTATCTTCTAAGATTTAAAAGTCCATCATCAATTTTATCCTCATAATAACAATCAATATACATCTTTAATCAATATTCATCTTTGCACTCTGTGCCAAAGATATTCATTTGTATCACTAGTTGGTCATGTTCATCTCAACACTGCTCATCTTTGCACTACGGGCCAAAGATATTCATCGATTAATCATTCATCTTTTGCACTACAGCCAAAGATATTCAATAATATCATCATTTAGGACTAAGGATGATGAAAATATTTTAAAGAAAAAATGAATCCAAAGAGAGACGTAAGGACAAATAGTAAGGATTCAGATAACAGTTTATCCAAGATCAATAATACTCCATAATAACCAATTTTGAAGCAAAATTCAAGAATAAAGATCAAAACATGGATACAATCAAAGATAGTAACCATAATAGACATCTTGGACAAAAGAAGAAAATTTCATTTTTTTGAATAATGTCGATGTTGTATTCGTGAATAGTGTCGTATACGTGAATAGTGTCATATATGTGAATAGTAACCCCGACACAAAAAGTTCTAAATTTGATAAAAAGTTCATACCAACATTTCGGTATAATGATATTGAAGAAAATATCATTTTAAGAAGAATATAACACACCTTACCTCAAAATATCGAGATTTCGATCGGAATATCGGTATAAAAAATTTCAAGAAAACTTGCACTGATGAATAGAAACTCACAAAGTATCTAATACTCAACAAATACACTCAATAATCTAGAGAGAGAAAGAGAGAAAGCTTATGTTTCTGGTGTGATTTTCAATTCTAACTTAGCCCTCTATTTATAGGAAAATGTTAGCAGACTTAACCTGCAACCTGATGGCTTTACATGCTACTATTCCCACCCACCACATTTGAAATAAAATTCATCACATTTCTTCACCAACCACAAGTGGGGCCCACTCAATTTTAGAATTTTCCACCAAAATGCTAAATTCGGATACTTCAATAATTTCTGAACCAGTCACCTCTTAAAATTCATAACAAATCATATGTTCATTTTTAACGGTTCAAAATTTGTGGACATATACTCAACTTATATATGTATAACATATCCAAAAATTACAACGATCCAACGGTCGGATTAAAAATTATAACTCACGCAATATATCTCAAAAACACTGGTTTAATTTTTTAATACCTTCATTCCGACAAAAATACTGATAAAACACCTCAACATTAACTCTTTCATTTTTAACCACAATAAATATATCCAACATTTATATCCACATAAAATAAATATTTCCTTATCATATGAATCAATAATTAATTATTCACAAATAATATTACAGAATCACATTTATGACAACCAAAGTGCCGCTCCTCAGAGAAGGGGCTTTCAATAAGAATTTCTCCTTATCGCACGAATTAGGTGACCAAACCTCTCCTCGATGTAACTTTCTAGACATTGCCAATAATGCTATCTAATAATATTATTCAAATAATATGAATTATTGATCCGATAATGGAAATATCATGCAAGTGGCAATTATTGAAACAACAATAATATAAAATATCAACGCAAAGAATTATTGAATCAATAAAATAAAATATTGAATAAGAACTACTATAACAATTATTGAGTAGTGCCTTCTTACGTAAGGATCAATAATTTATCAATACATGCATCCACGCCAGACATCAGATTTTAACCCACCGGTATTCCAACAAAGTGTTAACGCTAACAACTACTACGCCGTTATTTATAAAAACTCAAACTTGTCGCTTTTTCTTCATCCGACAATTATTCTCATTATGGGCCCACAAATGATCTACATGATGTCGCATTTAATATTCCCCGACAACAAGAATATTCCACGACCAAATGAATATTCCCCGACAACAATGATTATTTTATAATCACTTGCATATTTTGCAAAATTTGCACATTTAACCCATAACCAGGGAATTATATCAAATTAATACCTTATTATTCACAATAATAATTAGAGGAAATTCGATTTTATTTATAATAAGTTGGGGTCTTACAACCTCCCCTCCTTATGAAATTTCGTCCTCGAAATTGACATACGTACCTGGTGTTTCAAAAAGGTGAGGATACCTCGCTTTCATTTCTGATTCTAACTCCCAGGTCATTTCTTCAATAGCATGGTTTCTCCACAAAACCTTAACTTATGGTATAACCTTGGTGCATAGGACATGCTCTTTCCTATCCAAGATCGTAACAGGTACTTCTTCGTACGTTAAATCTTCGGCTATCTCGTTTGGTTCTAACACAATAATATGGTTCGGGTCTTTCACATATTTACGAAGCATGGATATGTGAAAAACATTATGAACACGAGACATACTTGGAGGTAATGCGAGTCTATAGGCCACATTTCCTATTCAGTCAAGAATCTCAAATGGACCAACAAATCGTGGATTGAGTTTTCATTTCTTTCCAAATCTTGTAACTCCCTTCCATGGAGCAATATGTAACAATACATGATCTCCAATATTAAACTCCACGTCCTTTCTATGAAGATCAGCATAACTCTTTTGTCGATCTTGTGAGGTTTGAATACGTTGTCGAATCATTTGGATCTTTTCTGTAGTCATGCGTACTAATTCTGGTCCCAACAACGTTGCTTCTCCCACCTCGTCCCAGCATACTGGAGAATGACACTTTCGTCCATACAACGCCTCAAATGGAGCCATGCCTATACTTGCTTGATAACTGTTGTTGTAGGAGAATTCCACCAGTGGCAAATACTTATCCCAACTTCCTTTAAAATCTAGGACACAAAGTCTTAATAGATCTTCAAGGGTTTGAATAGTCCTCTCTGATTGTCCGTCCGTTTGAGGATGGTATGCCGAACTGAATCGTAAATTCGTGCCCATAGCTTTTTATAAGCTAACCCAAAATCGTGAAGTGAATCTTAGGTTACGATCCGATACTATGGATACTGGCATGCCATGCAATCTCACAATCTCATTCACGTACATACTAGCAAGACGTTCAAGGGAATAAATCTCACGTATCGGCAAGAAATGGGCAGACTTGGTTAATCTATCAACAATAACCCAAATAGCATCTATGCCTTGAGAAACTTTGGGAAGACCTGTAACAAAATTCATAGTAATGTGTTCCCGCTTCCATTTCAGAATATCAAGTGGTTGTAATGGACCCTTTGGCACTTGATGTTCCGCCTTTACACGTTGACAAGTTAAACACCTCGAGATAAACTCCGCGATCTCTCTCTTCATATTGTTCCACCAAAATGTATGTCGAATATCATGATACATTTTGGTACTCCCAGGATGGATTGAAAATGGTGTGTTGTGTGCCTCCATCATGATTATATGCTTCAAGTCAGAATCGTTAGGAACACAAAGTCTGGAGTTGAATCTAAGTATTCCTTCTTCATCGATTCTTGCTTCTGGAATAGCACCTTCTTGCACTTTCTTCTTCATACGCATCAGCTCCATGTCCGTAGCTTGAGTAGCTTTAACTTTATCGATTAAAGTCGGTTCTACTCGTATATTCGCCATCATCATGTGGGTCCCTAGAGTCTTTAATTCTACCTCCATCCTTTGCAAGTCATACAAAATGGGCCTTTGCATTGACAATATCGCACTCGTACTCGCATATGATCTTCTACTCAATGCGTCAGCTACTACGTTTGCTTTTCCAGGATGATATTGAATAGTGTGATCGTAATCTTTCAATAGTTCAAGCCAACGTCGTTGCCACATGTTGAGTTCTTTTTTGGGTGAAGAAATATTTGAGGCTTTTATGGTCCGTATAAATCTCCACTTTCTCCCCATACAAGTAGTGTCTCCAAATTTTCAACGCGAATACGACTGCTGCCAACTCTAGATCATGAGTAGGATAATTCCTCTCATATTCTTTGAGTTGTCGTGAGGCATAAAGCTATGACTTTCCCATGTTGCATGAGAACGCATCCTAACCCTTTGCCTAAAAGCATCACAGATATAATAAATCCATCCGTACCGGATGGTATTGCTGAAACAGTCTTAAAATGAGTCTCCTTTTGAGCTCTTGAAACTCTTCTCGCATTCCTCGCTCCATATAAATTTTGTATCTTTCCGAGTCAAATTTGAGTTAATCTGAGTAGCGATTCGAGAAAATCCTTCCACGAATCTCCGATAATAACCAATTAAGCCCGAAAGCTACGCACTTTCTCCACCGACTTTGGTTGCTCCCTAACTTCTTTGTCGCTTCAATCTTTGTCGTCGTCAACAGATACTCCATGTTTTGACACCACGCGCCCAAGGAATGCTACTTCCTCAAGCCAGAACTCACATTTCTTCAGCTTGACATAAAGCTTATTTTCACGAAGCCTTTCAAGTATTAGCTTCAAATGGTGCTCATGATCATCACAGCTTTTGGAATAGATGAGGATGTCATCAATAAAGACAACAACAAACTGATCCAAATATTCCTTGAATACACGGTTCATCATATCCATGAAAGCAGCAGGAGCATTAGTCAATCCAAAAGACATAACTAAGAATTCATAATGCCCGTCTCGAGTTTACAAGGCGCTTTGGAATATCCTCGCTTTTAATCTTCACCGATGATATCCGAACGAAAGATCGATCTTTGAAAAGAATTGTGCTCCTTGCAATCGGTCAAATAGGTCATCAATGCGAGGTAGCGGATACCTATTCTTGATGGTGACATGGTTTAATTCTCAGAGTCAATACAAAGTCGCATACTCCCGCCTTTCTTCTTTACGAATAAAACAGAGCACCCCAAGGAGATGTACTAGACCTAATGAAACCTATGTCTAACAATTCCTCGTAGTTGGACTTTTAACTCCCGAAGTTCAATAGAGCCATTCGATATGGGGTTTTAGAAATGGGTTTTGTACCCTACTCAAGGTCAATAAAGAATTCAACATCACGCTCGGGGTAGACCGGAAGTTCTTCAGAAATACATCGAAATTCTCTAACAATGTAAATATTATTCAAATCGACTTGTTTTGTTCAAATTCATAACATAGGCTAAAAAGCTTGACATCCGCTTTTCAATAAACGAATAGCTTTATGGCTTTGATATGATAGTGATCGATTTTAGTGGTTTAGTTGTTTGAATTGTATGATGTGCGGGTTGGTTAGAATATGAAAACTAACAACCTTACGAAAAACAATCAATTTTGGCATGATGAGTGGTTAACCAATCAATTCCTAAAATCACATCAAAAGCAAGTATCTTTAAAGAGATAAGATCAACAGTAATGTGATAGTGCCAACTTGGATCATGCAAGATTTATAAACTGTGGATGTAACGAAAGTTTCACCCAACTGAGTCTCCACCGATAAATCAAAGTCTAATTTCTCCTGAGTCAAGTTTAAACGTTGAGCACAAGGAGGAGAGATAAAAGAATGGGTAGAACCCAGATATCTAGTAAGGTATAAACTTCGCAAGAGTTCAAGATTATCTTACCAGTAATCACCTCGTTCGAGTTCCTCGCGCGTTTGGCCGGTCACGACAAACGCCTTCCCGAACCGCCGATTTTGACTTATCCGGATGACCTTTGAGTCACCATCCCCGTTGAACTTGGTTTTTGCTACATGTAACAATCCCGAGCTATGTGACCTTCCTTTCCACAGCTTGTAACATACCTTGGATTGTTGTGGGCGGTTTGGGATGATATATGTCCCTCTTCCCGCATTTGTAACATCTAACCGCGGTCGTTCTCCCCCCCTAGAATTTGTTGTTGGTGCTTTGGTGTCATCTTTGACGATGTCTTCCGTCATTGTTGAATCTCCTCTTTCTAAAATTTCCACTGACTCACCTCTCCTATTATCACGGGCCACGATGACCACCCCCGAGTGGTTACCGCTTTTGTTCGTATTTTTCCCTCCTCGTTGGTTATCATCGCTCGATGATCGCCATCACCCGGTATGACCACAGTTGTGGTCCCTCGGTTGCACATACTCATTATCTCGCTCTAATAATTGAGCCCTGCTTTACAACATCCTAATATAAAGAAAATTTATGAGATATAAGATATCGTCAAATCTCTAAGCTTTAGAACTCTCGAAACATCCTTGTCATTCGTTCCTCATTTTCGACCAAATGAGGTGCAAACCGATAACTCGCAAACTTTGCATCATCTCGACACACCATCATGTTGTTTTGTTTCACGATAAACTCCACCTCCTTCATATGATTTAATACTTTCGTGAAAGTACTTGTCATTGAATAGTTTCTGAAATGTTTCCCAAGACATGCTTTGAGTGCTTTGGTACGCCTATGCTTCATCTCTACACCAAGAGTCTCCTTTCACCGCGAACATAAAGGTGGCGAATGGAACCTTTTGTTCCTCCGCATCCCAAGACATCGAATATCTTAGTAATTTGCTTAACCCACGTTTTATACATGATCGGATCCGGCTTTCCCTTAAATTCGTGGTCCCAACTTTTGAATCGCTTGGTTGTGACAAGTCAGCGCATTGCTAGCATTTCCACCAGTATTCTATGCACGAAGTTCCCTAAATTCGGTTTTTGCATAAAATGCAAAAACTTCTAAACATCCCATCATTCATCATTTGTTCGGTAGTGTTGTTTACAGGAGGATTATTGCCTTCCTGTTGCACGTTCTCCTAGTTTATAACTAAAGGTTGTTCCACAGTCTCATACACTCTATTGTTAACATTCTCAGCAGCCAATCTTAAATACTGCCATAAACCAAGGGTTAATTAAACAAATTAACATATCACATAATATCCCTATATTATGACTAACCAACAAATAAGTTTAGATAGGACACACTAGCGAAGGATTTACTCATCTATCCCCTCCTAGTTCTATTCCCCAATCTCCGCCAGAAACCATATCCCAAAGCTCTGATACCAACTGTGACGCCCCCAAAATAGGTATACAACACCCATTCTGAGTCGCCAAATACATGGTACAGAAAACAAACTACAACTTCAATAATACAATTGTCGTGCAAAAATACGACAACACATACTGTGAGTTTAAATACAAATATTATCCTCTAGATAATATCCACACTCAAATAAGTCCTCATTACAATTATTCAAACACTATTTTACGTAAATAGTGAGGACTAACTAAAACATCTTTCTAGAACCATCACTCCGCACCTCGACTAGTTCCTCGCTATATTCTCACCTCCCGAGAAAAATGGAACAAAAAGAAAAGGGTGAGCTCAACTAGCCCAAGAAAGAATATTATGACTAAGATAATATACAACAAATTATCGTTAGTCTTCAACAGGGAAAAATCGATAAAATATAATGAGATAATAAGTTTTAGATAAACAACCGCAATGCGAAAACAAAGAATCCATTAAAAGAGTCAAGTAGAGAATGAGTTATACTATCTTCTAAGATTTAAAAGTCCATCATCAATTTTTATCCTCAGTAATAACAATCAATATACATCTTTAATCAATATTCATCTTTGCACTACAGCCAAAGATATTCATTTATATCACCAAATTGGTCATGTTCATCTCAACACTGCTCATCTTCGCCTACTACGGGCAAAGATATTCATCGATTAATCATTCATCTTTGCACTACAGCCAAAGATATTCAATAATATCATCATTTAGGACTAAGGATGATGAAAATATTTTAAAGAAAACGAATCCAAAGGAGACGTAAGGACAAATAGTAAGGATTCAGATATAACAGTTTATCCAAGATCAATAATACTCCATAATAACCAATTTTGAAGCAAAATTCAAGAATAAAGATCAAAACATGGATACAATCAAAGATAGTAACCATAATAGACATCTTGGACAAAAAAGAAGAAAATTTCATTTTTCTATGTTAATAAAGTTAAATAGTGTCAGTATCGTGAATAGTGGCCGATAATAAAATAAGAACTTCGACACAAAAAAAGTTCCAAATTTGATAAAAAGTTCATACCAACATTTCGGTATAATGATATTGAAGAAAATATCATTTCAAGAAGAATATAACACCCCTTACCTCAAAATATCAGTACTTCTGATCGTAATATCGGTATAAGGCTGAAGGAAACTTGCACTGATGAATAGAAACTCACAAAGTATCTAAATAATCACAAAATACACTCAATAATCTGGAGAGATAAAGAGAGAAATCTTATGTTTCTGGTGTGATTTTCAATTCTAACTTAGCCCTCTATTTATAGAAAAATGTTAGCAGACTTGACCTACAACCTGATGGCTTTACATGCTACTATTCCCACCCACCACATTTGAAATAAAATTCATCACATTTCTTCACCAACCACAAGTGGGGCCCACTCAATTTTAGAATTTTCCACCAAAATGCTAAATTCGGATACTTGATAATTTCTCGAACCACCACCTCTTAAAATTCATAACAAATCATACGTTCATTTTAATTCGTTCAAAATTTGTGGACATATACTCAACTTATATATGTATAACATATCCAAAAATTACAACGATCCAACGGTCGGATTAAAAATTATAACTCACGCAATATATCTCAAAAACACTGGTTTAATTTTTTAATACCTTCATTCCGACAAAAATACTAATAAAACACCTCAACATTAACTCTTTCATTTTTAACCACAATAAATATATCCAACATTTATATCCACATAAAATAAATATTTCCTTATCATATGAATCAATAATTAATTATTCACAAATAATATTACAGAATCACATTTATGACAACCAGTAGCTCCCGAAAGAGGGGGCTTCCAATAAGAATTTCTCCTTCATCGCACGCAATTAGGTGAGCAAACCTCTCCTCGATGTAACTTTCTAGACATTGCCAATAATGCAATCTAATAATATTATTCAAATAATATGAATTATTGATCCGATAATGGAAAATACTGCATGCAATGGCAATTATTGAAACAACAATAATATAAAATATCAACGTAGTAATTATTGAATTAATAAAATAAAATATTGAATAAGAATTCATCGTAATAATTATTGAGTAGTGCTTTTCACGTAAGGATCAATAATTCATCAATACTCGCATCCATCCGCGTATTACTATATTTTAACCACCGGTATTCCAACAATGTTAACTAATTAACAACTACGCCGTTATTTATAAAAACTCAAACTTGTCGTTTTCTTCATCCGAATAATTATTCTCATTATGGGGCCCACAAATGATCATGATGTCGCATTTAATATTCCCCTCGACAACAAGAATATTCCATGACCAAATGAATATTCCCAACAACAATGATTATTTTATAACCACTTGCATATTTTGTAAAAAATTTGCACATTTCACCCATAACCGTAGAATTATATCAAATTAATACCTTATTATTCACAATAATAATTAGAGGAAATTAGATTTTATTTATAATAAGTTGAGGTCTTACAACCTCCCCTCCTTATGAAATTTCTTCCTCAAAATTGACATACGTACCTGGTGTTTCGAAAATGTGAGGATACCTCGTTTTCATTTCTGATTCCAACTCCCAGGTCATTTCTTCAATAGCATGGTTTCTCCACAAAACCTTAACTTGTGGTATAACCTTGGTGCGTAGGACATGCTCTTTCCTATCCAAGATCTTAACAGGTACTTCTTCGTACGTTAAATCTTCGGCTATCTCGTCTGGTTCTAACGCAATAATATGGTTCGGGTCTTTCATATTTACAAAGCATGGATATGTGAAAAACATTATGAACACGAGACATACTTGGAGGTAATGTGAGTCTATAGGCCACATTTCCTATTCGGTCAAGAATCTCAAATGGACCAACAAATTGTGGATTGAGTTTTCCTTTCTTTCTAAATCTTGTAACTCCCTTCCATAGAGCAACACGTAACAATACATGATCTCCAGTATTAAACTCCACGTCCTTTCTATGAAGATCAACATAACTCTTTTGTCAATCTTGTGAGGTTTGAATACGTTGTCGAATTATTTGGATCTTTTCTGTAGTCATGCGTACTTATTCTGGTCCCAAAAACGTTGCTTCTCCCACCTCGTCCCAGCATACTGGAGAACGACACTTTCGTCCATTTAAGATTATTATAATTATTTTTATTATAATTTTATTATTATTATTTTTATTATAATTTTATTATTATTATTATTATTAATATTATTATTATCTGTTATTATTATTATTATTCTCCTTCAAATAATTAACTGTTATTATTATTATTTTATTTTAATTTAATTTATTTTTTATTTTTTATTTTTATTTTTATTTTTATTTTTATTTTTATTTTTATTTTTATTGTTATTGTTATTGTTATTGTTATTGTTATTGTTATTGTTATTGTTATTATTATTATTATTATTATTATTATTATTATTATTATTATTATTATTATTATTATTATTATTATTATTATTGTTGTTGTTGTTATTATTGTTGTTGTTGTTGTTGTTATTATTATTATTATTATTATTATTATTATTATTATTATTATTATTATTATTATTATTATTATTGTTGTTGTTGTTGTTGTTGTTGTTATTGTGAGATATGATATCACAATGGTGCAAGAACCATGGAGTTCAGTTGCCAGATTCTCTTCACTCTTGATGATTTGTACTGATTGATGATGGATTAATGAGAATCTAATAGGATTATTTCCTCTCCTTAATAATAATAATAATAATAGTACTAATAATAATAATAATAATAATAATAACAACAACAACAACAACAACAACAACAACAACAACAACAACAACAACAACAACAACAACAACAACAACAACAACAACAACAACAACAACAACAACAACAATAATAATAATAATAATAATAATAATAATACTACTACTACTACTACTACTACTACTACTACTACTACTACTACTACTACTACTAATAATAATAATAATAATAATAATAATAATAATAATAATAATAATATATTTGGGATTCCTTGTTTATTTATGGTCAACTTGTTTAAAATTATTTGGGATTCCTAATGCCTAATTCATAATATAGCATCTACGCTTGCATTTTAGAAAAGTTCATGTTTTGATATAAATATTAATCCTTGCAAGATATTAATAGGTAACCCATGTTGGTTCAGCGGTCATATGACCAAAGTTTTAAGAAATGGGTTGCAGGTTCAAATCCAAGTAAAGGTAATTTTTGGAAAAAATTCAAAAGACGCCACGTCAGCAGTGTACACGTGTCAAATTACAATATCCAGTCTACAATGTCAGACATGCCACGTGTGCCACGTCAGCAAGTCAACGCACATGTGGCGCCTAGGGGTTCAAAGTCCAAATTTTTGAATAGAAAGGGGCTCAGTTTGCGTTGACCAGAAGAAAGGGGCTCAATACCCAAATATCAGAAAAGTTCAGTGGTCGACTTTGCATTTAACGCTATCATAAATTGATGATACGAAGTTCTTATTTGGTAAATCATGAATAATGTGTGATTAAAAAAAATTAACTAGATTTTAACATTTCAATTAGAAATGTAGAAAAATAAAATACAAACATAATTAAAGTAACGACGAATACATTATTAAAAGATACCGAAGAAAATAAAAACAAATCAATTCTAGATAAATAATTATGAGTTCAACACTTCAAAACTCTTTGCAAACATATAATCATTACTAAATGAGTCAAGCTTAGGGAAGCTCGAATCTGAGAAGTATGTGTCCATCACTCTAGCAATGGCATTGAAAATGAAATATAGAGTCCCTATATCCTTGTGGTTAGTGGAGAACGGCCGAACTTTCGAGTTTGAGTAAGACACGGTATAATTCTGAGTTTGAGTCGTTTTATTAAACAAATATGATCACTTGTTGAAATCAACTTGATGAACGAATTTGAATTAAATCGAGCCCATGCTTATTATTGAACAACTCGATTTGTTTATAATTCTACTAATCTACCATTTCAATAATTTAGAATGGCATCTTTTCTTATTTTTAATCTTAATTTGATCGAATTTTGTTTAAAGGCTAATATATATGTTGCTCACATATTTTGCAATTAACTCCCAACTTCAAACAATAACATGTCTCCTCCAAGCGTTGTAAGAGTATCCATATTTTAAGTTATGTTCTTCATTTCAAAGTTTCGAATAACTTTTCTTGTACTCCATATTGTAGGAAGAAAATCAAAGAAAAAACATATTTTGAATATAAAATAAGTAAAGTGTTGAGGCATGATTATTTGGGCTATGGTCCATGTGGAGGAATACTCCCCATGTATGAAATTGGGCTCAGTAGATTTGGTGGGCCATAGTCCACGTGGAGGAAGTCTCCCCACGTAGGAATATGTTTGGACAGGTGAAGAACTTTAAGTAATCTGAATTCCTAATTATATTTGATTTCTAACTCCTATGGAAAGTGTCAGGATAGAATCTGACTTCTTTTCTTTAAGGAGATTCAGTTCAATCCCATTAAGGAATTTGACCTAATAGGGAATCCTATTTTCATAGGGAGATGGGCATGCAAAGGAGGTGTGATTACTACAAATACAAGGTTATACCCAAGTTCTCGGACACACACAAATCATTATTATTTTCCAGCACTAAATACTTCCCTTGTTAAATCTTGTTCAGCCTATACTTATTCTCACACCGGAGATATCCCCCGACGGCCCAAGCCGTCAAGCTCTACGTGTGATTTAATTTTTGTGCAGGATTGGATGCACTTTCGGTGATTGTGGCGTTGTTGGTTGTAATCTCCAATTACGCACAACACGCAAGTATACGTGATCAACAAGTAATATAATGATAAGTTGAGTATCGTTCCCACAGAGAATTGTTTAACAAGATTTACCAAACACTAACCTATAACCAATTTAATCTTATTTAAACAAATGATTTAATATTTTAATTTAAAGTAATTAATTGAATTAATACTAATTATCCCTAGAGTGAAACTAGATATTGAAGAATTGAGACTGCAATTTCACCTATTGTTTTATTTAAATTAACAGACTTCATGTTAAGTCAAATTAATTATACTGGATAGTTAATCAAGAACACGAAAGTAAAGTATAGCCATCTCTCAATGCACCATACTCATATCAAATCAAATCCACAGATGATAGAATCAAGTTGAACACTCTAATTAACTAATCCACTATATCTCTATGTGAATCATAATTAAAAAGGGTTTAAGTGCAAGTTCTTATTAGATTACATGCAATGCTTTGGTATATCTCTATCCTAAACACGAATTATGAATTCCAACGCCATGTAAAACATATAAATACATGCTATTATGATCAGATCTAAACCCATAATCCGTTTCTCAATTTCATATGGATTATCAAAGTAATTGTTAGCTAGGAAATTAAGCAATTAAGGGAAAACCATAACAAACAATCCAAAAATAGCTAATAAGACTAATAAGGAAGTATATTAAAGTAAATTACACAACAAGATCCATAGTAGTCTCAAAACAGAGTTTACTTCATAATTAAACTAGAATTCATGATCCACAATTGATTAAGCATTAAGAAGATACAAATAGATAAGAAGAGAAATTAAAGTTGAGCTAAGCAAATCTGAATTCTCTTGCTTCCATATGATTCCCCAATGATGATCAATGACTTTAATCTTCAGTTCTAATCTAATATAGGGTTCCTAATCTAAGAAAGAAATTAAAGATGAATAAAAGAAAACTTATCCCAAGAGGGATTGTATTGAGTCGTAGTACTAATCTCTCCCCTACAAACTATAAATATGCCCATATATATACTAATTCACGAGTGCTTACTTGCCCACGAACAAATCTGATTGGTCAAATTAAATGAAAAGTCAACTGCTAGAATACAGGGATCGGGGCAGCTGCGCTACCCACAAAGCTAAATGGGGCACAACTGCACTACATAATTTCTGAAAAAGGACTGGCGTAATTTATTACTTCTACTAAAAACAAATTGGGCATGTCGTGTGCACACCAAATCATGCTTTCTCCTACTGTAGCATCACTCCTCATGCCATCACTTCATTACTTGTTCTTTATAGCATCCACACCTTCTTCAAATGTTACCAAGAAAGTTCCCAAACATGCAATCTACAAAATAAATCAAAAATGCTTGAAAAACTACTAAAACGTATGAATCTTAGCAACAGTTGAAGTTAATTGATATTAAGATAGGTAGATATAAAACTACTTATCAGGCGCGTGGACGAATCTTGGCGTTAATATTGGCGCTAGAAGTAGGGTAGTTTAAGTGCTAGGAGTTTTCAATCACCCAAAAAATTGATTAGTAGTAACGAAGACAAGTAAGACGGTTTCTAGACGTAGAAAGTCGACTGTAAACCCATCGGCACAACCTAGGGTTTTGGCTAAGGATCGATTGGGGCCAACCGGTCGTATGGAAGACAATAATTATTCGGTGGGTCCAAAACGTCGTTTGTTCTAAATAATAAAGAAAGAAATGGGTCCCAATGCTGGTGTCGAGGATATACCATCCCAAACACAAACCCAGGAGGATCGGGATTCCAAGAGGGGCAGCTAAGACACCAGGTAGAAGATTATTAACGACGAGGTGGCCAAGCTATTATCGATCGATTTTATATTTGAGATAGATTATCCTGAGTGGATGGCAAACGTTGTTCTAGTTCGGAAGTAGAACGGGAAGTGGAGGATTTGCATTGACTATACAGATTTGAATAAGGCTTGTTTGAAGGATTTTTTCCACTTCCTCACATTGACCAACTGATAGATGTCACATCGAGGTATGCATTATTAAGCTTTATGGACGCCTTTTTGGGATACAACTAGATTTTGATGCATAAGGAGGATATCCCGAAGACGACTTTTATCACACATCGGGCAATCTATGCTTATAGGAAGACGATGTTCGGACTTTTGAATGTCGGTGCTACCGACTAGAGAATGATGAATTATGTGATTCGGAAGCAATTGAGCCGAAGCATGAAGGTGTATATGGACAACACGATTGTCTAAAGCATGTCAGTTCGGGAACATTTTGATGACTTGGAGGACTGGTTCCAGACCGTTTGACATTATAATATTTGGTTGAACCTAACGAAGTGCACTTTTGGCCTTGGTTCGGGAAAATTTCTAGGTTATCTGGTAAGTAAGATGGGAATAGAGGCAAATCAAAGAAAATTAAGGCGATCTTGGATATGACGTCTCCTCAATCATTCAAGGATGTTCAGGGCTTAAGAGGTCAAATCGTATATTTGAGAAGGTTTATGTCCAAATTAGCAGAGAGATGTTTATCGTTTTTTGATACACTGAAAGGGCCAAAAAGCGAGAAGACGTTTAAATGGGCTTCGAAGTGTGAGGATACTTTTTTAGGAAATTAAAAGGTATTTGTCCACAGCACCTCTATTAATGAAGTCGGTTCCTTCAGAACCTTTATATTTGTATTTGGCGGCTATCTTATTGGTGGTGGGGGTAGTGTTGATTCGGGAGATTGGAAGAAAAAAATTACCCGTTTACTATATTAATCATACTTTTTGGGATGTAGAGACTAGGTATCCGAATTTGGTGAAGTTTACTTATGCTCTAATAATAGCTAGCAGCAAGCTTCAACATTATCTTCAGGGTCAGTTGATTGTGGTGTACACAGATCAACCTTTGAAGAAGATTTTAAATAAGCCAAACATATCGGGGCGACTTGTAGCTTGGGCTATGGAATTAACTCAATTTATTTTGGAATACTATCCTTGGACAACGATTAAGGGTCAGGCCTTGGCCGAATTTGTGGTGGAGTGTTCTTTTTCCGAACCAGACTTGGTTGATGAACCAAAGGTGGTGGGTTCGATCTTGGATATTCAATCAGTTTAGACTTCGTGGATGTTATACGTGGATGGATCATCGACATCGGATATCAGTGGTGCTGGAGTAATTCTGACAAGTCCAGATGGGTTTAAAGTATAACAAGCTATTCGCTTCGGGTTTAAAGCGACAAATAATGAAGTCGAATATAAGGCAATTTTGGTGGGTTTAAGGTTGGCAAAAAGTCTTGAGGTACAGAGGTTGGTGATCTTCAGTGACTTGCAGCTGGTGGTCAAGCAAATTTCAAGAAAATATGAGGCCGGGGGGTAAAGATGACGAATATGAGGGGGGGGGGGGTAAAGATGAGGCAATTTTGGCGGGTTTAAGGTTGGCAAAAAGTCTTGAGGTACAGAGGTTGGTGCTTCAGTGACTTGCAGCTGGTGGTCAAGCAAATTTTATATTTTAATTTTATCAAATAATTTTTATTGTACTTTTAATTTTATCAAGTAATTTTTATTTTAAAATTATACTTTATTTAAATTTTATAATTTGATTTAATCAAATTTAAAAAATAATTATTTTTATTAAAAAAAATAAAATAAACTGCATTGTTGTGACGGAGAAGGAGAGAGAGAGCGTTGTTTGTTTTTTTTTTTAATAAAAATAATTATTTTTTTATTTTTGTTAAAAAAAATTAAAATGCAGATTTTTTTAATAAAAATAAAAAAGCGCAATTTTTTTTTATAAAAATACAATAAAAAGCACACTTTTTTTTAATAAAAAAAAAACGCAACATTTTTTAATAACATTTTTTTTAGGGTTAAGTTCAGATAACCACCCGGGGTTTGGGCGGTTTCCCACTTAACCACCTGTAGTCAGTAAAGCTACATTTAAACTCCCAACTTTTTAAGTTAAAGTGAATAACTGCTTTCTGTCATAACTCTGTTACTTAAGTTGGATAAAGACTTAATTACCCTCCTTATATATAAACGACAGATGAGAGAACATGCGAGTAATTTCATGTTACTCTCTCAAGAAGCACAAAGATCAGTGCATTCACAAAATTGAAATCACTCGCGAGGATCTTTGATTCTTCCAGGGACATGTAGTAGTAGTAGTAGTAGTAGTCGTGGTGGTGGTGGTGGTGGGGTGAACCAAAAAAATAATAGAAAATGAATGCAAAACAATCATTTCATAAAGTTTAAAGATTTTGAAGGACAAGAAAGACCATATTACAATTTAAGAATAATACCCAACTTGATACAAAGCTCGACTTTTAAATTTCTTATCTTTCAAGAAGCACAAAGAAATTAAGAACAATGACCATTTCATGAAATTATCCAATCTCCACACCATTTTCTCAAGCACGAGCAAGGATTACAAATCAATAAGAATTAATTCCCCCAAATTACATGTCAATTATCCCTATAAGCAATATAATTGGCCAAAGCAATCAAGAGAAGAGCCTTCTCTGGATCAAATTCCATGTCATTGAGTAATGTACACACCACTGCATTTGGAGTATAGATTCTACACTTTAGAATTGGAACATAGAGAAACAAAAGCTTGAAATTTCAACTAGCAAAAAATTGCAATTCGAATTATATGCCAAGGACTCATTTCAATCAAGCATATGAAATGAAAACATATCTTTACAGTAAAATTTTTAAGTCTATATATGGAATTAGAGCACATGTTTCTTCTATAAAGGAATAAACTTTAGAAAGGAAATAGAACAATTGACGATTCTAGGGTTTCTGACGATAATTGAGGAAGGAAATTCAAACTCTTTTAGAAAATTTGAATTGAGTTTAGGGTTAACATGGACGATTCTACTATTGGTGAAGAGAGATTGCAGAAGGCATAAGCATGGGGCAAGGTGGGCATAAGCATGAGAGATTGCAGACCGCCGACACCACCTACATCACTGAAAATTCGAGCAAAAAGGCCGATTAAAGGGAGTGCCCCAATTACCTTATTAGCAAAATCGGAAACAAAGTTTGATTCCTCCATATAACCCTTAACGAGCAAGACCCCATTGGAGGAACTTGAAGCTATGCCAAAATTGTTGGGTTTTGTGGGGGTTTTAGTTCTTCAAACCCCATATACGACCAAAGCTGAGCTCTCGGCTTCACTCATCGGTCCTCCAAAGACCGAGGGCGGAGATGCGGCGGAAGAGAGAGGAGACAGTGGGTTTGAAGGTTGAAGGGAGAAGAAGAACAGAGGAAGAGGAGACAGTGGGTTTGAAGGAACACTACTAGAATACTGGGCAACTGAAACCAATTTTTAGAGACGGACTAAGTTTCGTCTCTAATTCTAGTAATTTGAGACGGACTTAGAAACCGAAATTTTGCTATGTCTTGACATGATTTGGAAGTAAAAAACTGAGACGGATTCTGAAACCACAAGCATCGTCTCAAATTCGAATTTTAAAAAAAAATTAAAGACGGATGTAACCGTCTCAAAAAGTAAATATTTTTTAGAAAATTATAAACTCGTTTTTGAAACAGATTTGAGACTAACTGTGCTCGTCTCAGATTAATAATTAAAAAAAGAAATAAATATTTATGTTTGAAACGGATTAGAGACCGAAATGTCCGTCTCTGACTTTTATTTTTCCTCCAAATATTGGTCTCTAATTCCCTCCTTATTTTTTGAGACGGATTCGAGACGGATATAGTCCGTTCAGTATTTTAGTTTCCCACCAAAAATTCCCTCCAACTATATCAACAAAAAAAGAAAGAAAAGAAATAAGCCCTCGCCTCTCTTCCTTCTTTCTCATCCCTCCGCCCATCCTCTCGTTTCCACCACCGCCATCATATAACCTTCTTTCACATAATCAATTTATCTTTCAAATTCTAGGGTTTATTTTGTTATGTATAGTAGTATACGTGTGTATGTCTAAAAACATATTAGGATTTTATTTATTTGATATTAGGGTTTTTATTGAATTGTTCTCTTCATTCTAGGATAAATAGGAGAGCGGGAGTTCAATGGAAGTGATGGGATTGATCTTTGGGTGAATTAGTGGATGAGTATCTGATTAAGTGTGGTGGATGTGTTTGCGATGCCATAGAATGGTACCGATGTTAGTGTTAAAGTCGGGCGATCATGTTTTTCAGACTAATATCTTTGGATATCTTTGAAAGCAAACGGGGAGATAATAAGTCTTTTTGATTCTATCTTTTTTGATTATATATTATTGTCTGTTGTAGCTTTACTTTTGAACAATCTATGTGTGTATAGACTAGGTTTTTAATTATAAATAGTTTGATTTAGCTATTTTTCGTGGAGGAGCATATCATATATGTAGTTATTTGTTCAATTATGAAAATTTAAGGGACAAGAGTAAGTATGATATGTCTAGCCTCATAGTTATCTGCATCTTTGTTTTTTTTCCGAGTTCCTTGACCAAAATTTTGGCAGTTTGAGAGGTTAATGAAAACGAGGATGAAAGGTTAAGTTAGTTCTGGAATATGGGATTATAAGAATAGCTTAATTGAGCTTATTTAAGGAATCAAAGATAGGAAGCGCTAGCTATTTTAATAGTTTAGAACTAAATATTATATGTAGGTGATGAGAAGTACCCGGTTACTGATTAGATCTTAAATTGTAGAATGGAAGTCCGTCTTAACATGTAACAAGAAAGAATCCACAATTCTATAGAATGGTGTCATGTACATAAATAGAAAAAAGGCCAAGTAATTATAGCTCTGTATGTGTATGAAAGTTTTAAATTGTTTTAACTTTTAAATTGCATAAATAACTTAGCATTTGCCACGAAATAGTTCCCGATCTTCAGTGCTTGGTGTCAATGGTTTGATGTTGTGGCACTTGTCGATGGTTTGATCTTTGTGGTTTGTGTTAATTGTTGGATGTGAAACAAGAGGATCTCGTTTCATGTAGGTGATGATCGTTGAAATGATATATGGGTGCAAGAGATGCAGTTTGTGATGCTTGGCTCGGGGAAGTGATGTCAATTCATTTAAGAAGGTATTTTGTAAATTTCACATCTAGTATCTCGTTCTTATTTTGCACAATAATAATGCCATGAGCTTATGGACAAAAATAAAAGGGAAGGGTATCTGAATTTAGAGGTCCTCAACCTGTTGGAAAAGTTTGAACTTTGTCTCGTCAAATTGAACTTTGACATGTGGCCCATAGTTGGTTAGTAGTCGTCGCTTTTCTAGTTGTTTCTTTTGTCATTGTCCATTGTGAAAATGTAGATCATCTGTTTTGTCATCTGCTTTTCTTGAATAGTTATCTGTTTTTCTTGTTTCTAGAAGAAATTGTAGACTTACTCATCTTCTATTATTGTCTTAGTATATCATATCTCCGGATGTCTTTGAAACAGTTTCTTAACATTAAGTTCAAAGAAATAGGATAGTCTAAATTATACTTTATTGTTGATAGTTTTATGGAGTTAAGTTTAGTGTACTTATTAAAGTATTTCCATTCTTAATGACACTTGAAAGTTGTTTTAAATGCATTTTATGTTATATTTTGGTGTCAGATTTGCACTAATGTGCCGAAGCATCTTATTTTAAAGAAACCGGTCTGCAGACTTTATGCGGGACTCCAAAGATATGCACAATCTTGAGCCTCCATATGCACCTGATGATGTCAAACTGGTAATGTCCTTTTAACACACGTAAAAGGTCACCAAATTAATAAGTGTTGAGTTGAATTCATTATTGACCCCTTTCTGATGGGAATACATAGTATGAAGTTCTTTTCTTCTTTTCTTTTTATTTTTTATGACAAATTTAGTGTGCTTCTAATTTTTTGCATATCATCTTTATATCTCATGAAAACAAACGGGTAGAACCATTCTTCCTATGGTATATTAAAGAAAATATTTGTAATTTCTTTTGTGCAGATTGTCATATTATCATCTATTATAATGACTGTATTTTTTCGTACTCGGATGTCTTTTAAAAGTCAAGAGGAAGAAGGGGTATTTCAGTCTTTTTTAATTGTTAACGCCCCTTTTCACGCGCTTTTGGCGTCTGACATACACGCACAGTTAAGTTGGATGAAAAATGTGACGTTTTCACTTCAACTCAAAAAGTCAGGAGTTTAAATGTAGGTTTATTGACTACAGGTGGTTAAGTGGAAAACCGCCCAAACTCCAGGTGGTCATCTGAACTTAACCCTTTTTTTTATTAAAAAAACGTTGTTTTTTTAAATAAAAATAAGCAGTTTTTTTTAAATAAAAATAATTAAAAACATAGTTTTTTAATTAAAAAAATAATAATTAACTGATTTTTAATTTTAAAATATTTTTAATTAACAGATTTTCAAAACAGTTTTAATTAACAGATTTTTAAAACAGTTTTAATTAACAGATTTTTAAAACAGTTTTAATTGTACTAAACTGCGTTAAAAAGCGTGAGATGGATAACTGAAAGCATGGGTTTTATTACAGTACTAAGCATGCATTTTAAGTTGACAAAAAATAATTATTTCTTAAATTTGATTAAATTAAATTATAAAATTTAAAAAAAAGTATAATTTTAAAATTAAAATTATTTGATAAAATTAAAATTACAATAAAAATTATTTGATAAAATTAAAATAAAAATTATTTGCATGTAAAAGTACAAATTTATTTATCCTAGTTAGAAAAGAAAAAAAAAATTGTCACCAAATTGACTCAATTATAAATTTAATGTCCGAATTTGAAAAGATTTTTAATTTTAAAAGATTTTTAATTTTATAATTTATATTATACTTTAAAATATATTTTTCATTTTCTTCATAAAAACTTTCCTACAAATTCACATAATCACTGTCACGTCACACAAAGGTGCCACATCAGTTTTGTAACGAACAATTCATCAGCTGATGTGTACTGTTCCATTTAAAGTCAAGGCTTTTAACGATTTTTTTAACTTTTTGTTAGAAAAATCTAGTACAGTGAGTTGACTGTAAGAAAAAAAAAAAATTCAGTTATCCATCTGTAAGTTGACATATAGTATAATGACTGAAAAAGCATTTAACCCTTCTGTGATGACTAATTTTACCACCATTATAAATTATTTGTGATCAAATTGCAATAACCAAATCTTATGTGTGACTAATTTTGTTTAGTAAATCAACTCACATATATTTCCGTTTATATTTTATTTTAAAATTATAATCATGGTATGGGTTTTGGTGTACCGCTAATACTTGTTATTTAGTTTGTAAATGATGGATGGTTCGAATCCTACAAGTATCATTTGATATAGTTAAATACAGTGTAATAAATTATTCGTAAAAAGAGATTCACGTTCTTACATTTGATCCCTAAAGTCATATGTTTTTTGTGATGGTTTTGACAATCACAATAAATTATATGTTAATGTGATTGTATTAATCATCACAAAAGTCCTAAGCGTGTGCAAGATTGTCAAAATCATCACAAAACGGTTTTCATAATGGGGGTATAAAAGATGGCATTCGTGACGACTAAAGTCATCAGAATGATTTTTTGAATTTATATGAGATTTGAGCCATCACAAAATTTCATTTTTTTTGTAGTTACTAATGAAGTGTTATATATGAGTATACTGTTTTTTTTTCTTCTAAAGTTTGCATGGTAACTCAAAACCAAAAATAAACATTTTTTACATCAAGCACTTCATCCATTTTATATTATTAATATTTACTTTCTTTAAAAAGTTAATTTAGATATAATCTTTACTTTTAAAAAAATTAATTTAGATATTTACAATTTAAAATTAGTTTGATTCATTCTATTTTCAGAAGTAATAAGTTTATAATTACTAGTACTTTTAAAAGATTATAATTTTTATAATTACACTGTTTAAAATTAATTAAATTAGTATTAATTTGGAATTTAAAATATATTCATTTTAATTCATAAAAAATATGTCAAATTAAATTCATAAATATAATTTCATCTTATTTTTCAAATAAAATATTAATTTTACTTAAATAATTTCAAATCAAATATTAATTTTACTTAAATCTTCAAAACTAGTTTGTTTAAAGGAAATAATAATTTAGAGAAATCTTGAAAGTTCTCTACCCATATGGGCATAGTTTGTCCATCGCATCCATTCTCTCCCTTCCTTATGTTGCCAACTTTCTATCGGTAGGCATTTTTTAAATGCAGTCTTACAACTTTCTACAAAATGACCGATATTTTTCATTTTTGAGGTATAAATGATGAGAGAGATCATAATATAAGTATGATAATTATGTGAATTTAAGGGTATTATAAACAATTAATATTATAGTTAATGCTATATAATCATTTTCTAAGTATGGTAATTATGTGAATTTAAGGGTATTATAAATAATTAATATTATATATAATCATTTTCTTAATTAATTTTTGTGTACAATTCAAAAAGTGTCATATATTATAAACGATTTAATAATATTATTAATTAGTTCGTTTAGACGGTAGGAATAGAAGAAAAGAATAGTTGCGAAGTGTCAAGTTATAAGATTGTAACACGACCCATGTAATTAATTGTGTATAAATTTCAGTTGTAGCATGTTTATTACTTTAATCTTGTTGTAGAGATTTTGTTATATTACACATTTTTAAAAATGAAGTAAGATTTAATATTTTAAACAAACTTCAAGATGTCATGTTTAAATAAATCACAATCAAGTTTGAAACTGCAAGATGTCATGTATAAATAAATAAGTTTGAAACTTATTTATTTGATGTCCAAACTATTTGTTGAAATGATAGAAGGATGTCATAGAAGGCCTTGACGGTGCATGCATGCTCTTGGTGCATGCATACTCAACGCTGAATTTCCTACGCCTTGCGTGTAACTGCCTAGGGTTGATAGGATAATTTCTATATTACCCTTCGAGAGGGGTTACTGTTCCCCCCTAGGACTGATCATTCGGTTATAATCGAACCGAATAGGCTATTCGGTTATAATTGAAAACCGAAATATTCCTATTTTCAATATCCGAACTAATAACCGAATTTTGGTAATAACCGAATAACCGAATACCGAATTACCGAATTATAAATTCGGTATTTCGGGTAATAACCGAATTTGGACTTAAATTCATAGTTAATATGCTTTGACATCAAAACAGCCCCTTGAAGATCATTTAATCAAACAGGTAGTGTGCAGTTTATATACATACCTACAATACATATATCTTTAGCCATTTTGATCCAAATTTTATGGCATTAAAACAACCGAAGCCGACTATATTACCATATCCACACAAAAGCAAAAATCACAACAGTAGTTAAAGCTTCTAACAATTTACATAACAACTGATTTTTGCACATATATTGCTGAGTTTCTCAAAGCCTCCCTCTTTACGAATTTAAAAGCTACTCCAATATTGAAAATAAGCGAGTCTCAAAGCCCAAAGGGATCAGCAAAGAGGGTGGCATTCTCAGCCCAAATTACAGACAAAAATTTGATGCCAATTTGACCAAATCCATATCCAACAAGCCCGGATCCGAAAAGTCACGTGCCTCTTGAGCCAACTGCTTTCTTCATCTCTTCTTATACACAAGATGTATTTGGTATATGTTCGTGTCTCCCCAACCTTCATTCCAAACCCACATATATATCCCACTGGTATATACGTGTTAGGTTTGTAATATTCATGAACGCAATCAAATTGCACAAAATAAGCGGAAAGATGTAAAAATCAGAGTTTAAAATTTTTTACAAACCATATACCCGGATCATCCTTTATGCACAATTATTAATTAAACGAAAAGATATGAAGAACAAGAATCATACCCTTGAAGATTCGAGCTTCCTCAGGTATAAGTTCACCTCCAATCCATTTCGCGTTCAACTTGAATCCACCGGGCGTGGTTCCTTTCTTTGATCAACGTTAGCCACCCAAGTGTTTGGCCTCTAGAGGTGATCCACCAAGAAAGAATAAAGATTCAAGAAGATGGGTATTTGAAAAAACCCTAATTTTTCTATCTCTCATAGAAAAGGCGTACTCTCCAACAATTGGAATCACGCCTGTTGTGAAAAAGTCAACAACAACTCTACACCCATTATAGATGTGGGAAACCCTCCTTAACAATTAAGGAATTGAGTTTTATTTTAATTAATTAAACTCATTTAATTAATTATGCTCCCAATCTTATTAAGAATAATTAATTAATTTTTTTTAATTAATTAGCCTCCTAATCTTATTAGGATATATGAGAGTACTTTTATTAATTAATTCTCAAACTCCTTTAGAAATTTAATAATAATAATAGTAATAATAATAATAAGACTCCTCTTATTAATTTATATTTAATGTTTCCAAAATATTAAATAATAAATATTAAGCTATTTAATTTATTCTATCACCATAGATTAAATTAAATATACTAAACTTATTATTACGATTATGCCATTAACTTCTTAAATAATTATTCTTCCTTTTATGTTGTGACCCTTTAGGTTCTCCATATTAAATCGGTTGTGAATAAATCAATTAGAACAATTCTAATCTTATTTAAATAAATAAATTAAACTATTAATTTATTTAAATAAATAATATTTATTCCACAATAGGGATAAGCCTCCCTAGCAATTAACGATTTTTCAGATAATATAAATTTCAACATTAATCATAAAAGAACCTTTGAGTAAATAGTTACCGTACAATTCAATCCTTCCACCATACAATGTCCCAATTAAATATAAGACATGGAATTACTGTCAAGTCTTATTTTATTTAATTATATGTATTTCGACTCTTAAATGCACAACACCAAATAATGCAAATTAGAAACTCCTTTATAATTTTATTCTGCCTTGGCCAAGGACTACTGGGTTGTCATTTATCGAATCACATAGGACATTTCTCTTCTTTTACTAGAAGCGATAGATTCTTTATTGATCATACATTATCTCCATGTACAACTTATTATACCTAAGCATACCCTTTGATATACCCTAAGGGTCTTAAGGAATAAGTCAAAGTATAATTCATCATACATAAGATACTATGATGATCTCAAGTCTAAGGATCACTTGTACTACTATCACTATAGGAATTCCTATTGACAGGCAAATAAAACTCTATTAGGTATTCCTTAGCGAGCCACTTACATACTTGCTTTAGTGTCTCCACACAAATGATCAAGAGATCAATCATCCTCATCTAATGAGCAAGCAACGTATGTACCAATCTATCCGGATTCACTAATCCTCGATTTAGTAATCCAACGATTGGGAACTATTTTAGTTTTAAGCTTTCTAAGAATTTAGATCTCATTAGAATGATCATCATCATTATTCTAAAAGCATTGCTTAAAACTATGGGTTTATCACATATTATAAAACAGCATCATGTAGATAATTAAAAGCCTTTAATAAATTAATACTTTTTATTAATAAATGAATAAGATTGTTACAAAGTATATGCTTTATCATTAAACATGATTGGCTTTTGTTCATACTACTTTCAATCTCCCACTTGCACTAAAGCCAATCGTCATGGTATCTCATACTCTTCTTCCCTAAGTGACGATTATCCTGCTATTGGATAAGCTTTAGTTAATGGATATGTAATGTTGTTCTTGAGAGTCCACTATCTCTATAGTGATTTCCCATCTTTCAAGATCCAAGATGAGACTTAGAAACTATTCCTAGTTCTGTAATGAACTTTTCATCCAAATAATCAACTTGCAGCTTCATTTATAGTTATATACTTTGTCTTTATCACTAAACCAGCAACTCTTTGCTGTTTGGAACCTTTCCAATTTTACTGCACCACCGTTCAAGGTAATGCTTTACCTTAAAGTAGATTTTCTGTCGTCTTGGTATGTCTAAAAAACTTGAGTCTGTTAAGCCTTCTAGTTTTAATTCAGACCCACCATAAATCTGATCACATACTTAGTGCCGGTTAGGTACTTTAAGATGTTTTTCACTGTCTGACAGTGATCTTCTCCAGAATATGATCGATCAACATCAGGTCTCGTATATTTCATTGTATACATGACAGTTACTCATGCGATCTCTCTTTTATGAGTTTATAGGGACTATTAAGAGAGATACACTCTAGGGCTCATCAACAAGAGACATCCCATGGAGTTTACCATGCTAAATAACTTTATCATCAAATGAATATACCTTTTTTGGGTTAAGTCGAGCATCCTTTTAAATCTATCTATATAGATTTGTATCCCCAATTAAGATATTCTTCCTAAATCATTCATGGAGGAATGTTTAGTCAACTTTATCTTTACTGATTGTAGCATTAGTATGTCATTCCTTATCCATAGTATATCACCATATAATACTAGGAATGTCAAGGCGCTCCCACTGACCCTTTTGTACACACTAGGTTCATTCTTATTTTTGATAAAATCAAACTCTTTTGATTGTCTTATAAAAAATGAATGTTCCATTTTTGAGAAGCTTGCTTCAATATATTTCTCTGAGTGTCTACAACTATTCCCTCATCGTATATTACTGGATCATCATCTTCTATGATGCGTACCTCATCATCATCATCCATGATGAATCCATACCTCCTAGGTATCTTTGGTACTATTCCAGATTTACGATTTGATTGTGGTATAATAGGTCTATCTACAAGTTCCTCTTATTTGACTTATAGTATTTTGTGGTTCTTGAACTCTTCAAGATTCTATTATCCTCCCACTAGCCCTTCAATGATAAACACCTTTATCTTAGAAGGTGGCGTGTTTCGCAATAAACACCTTTTGCTATGTAGGATTATAGAATATATAACCTAAACTTACTTTAGGATGTCCCACAAATCTATACTTGTCAAATCTTGTCCCAAGCTTATCCTTTGAAACCTTTTTCACATAAGTTGGACAACCCCTTATCTTAACATACTTAAGATTAGGAATCCTCCCTGTCCATAACTTTTATGGAGTCTTGGGGCTGGATTTTGAGGTTACCTTTTCGTAGATATGCAACCATTTCTAGGGCATGACCCCAGAGGGATACTGGAATATTGGTAAAATCATTATGGACCGTACCATGTCCAACAAGGTATGGATTTTCCTTTCAGATACATCAATCAATTATTGCGTATCAGGAGGCGTCCATTCCAATTTGTTTCATTTCTGAATTCTTTGAACCTTTCAAATAATTCACACTTGTATTTCAGCAAATACACGCATTCAACTCTTTGAATGATCATCTCATTTTTTTTATACTAGTTTTTTCAATTTGCAAAATTATTTTCACGTATGTCAAGTATACAAAATTCATTAAGTAATATTGCAGTTCTATACAAAATATTATTATTATAAATAGAACAAAAATTGTTCTTAAATATAATACCAAAGATTTCATTGTCCAATAATAAAATGGAAATAATATTTCTAATAAGAACTGTAATACAATAACAACTTATTGACTTAATAGATTTGCCCGTAGGCATTGCTAAACTATAAGTTTCTATGGCTAATGTGGTAACCTTTGCTTCATTTCCCATACATAGGATTACTTATATTTGTTTAGCTTTCTACTTCTGCTTGGTCCATTCATAAATCTATATTTATGATAACCAAAGTCGGTATCCAATACCCAAGTAGAAACTTGACTTAAAGAAAAATTTATTTTAAATCATGAACAAAATTGTATTTGTAACCGAAACTTCATTAAGCTTCTTCTGGTTAGCTCTACAAGATGCTTCTCGCAGTTTCCTTTCCAGTGTCGTGGCTTATTGCAGTGGAAGCAAACTCCTTTGCTATCCATATCAGTTTTGTTCTTATTATCCTTTGTTTATGCCCTTTCTATTTACCTTCTTAGAATCGTTCTTCCTTTTAGAAGATCCTTTGGCCCCTACTAGTAAGACTTGGTCTTTCTTGGTTGGAAAGTGACTCTCAACATTTTTCAACATGTTAAGCAAATCAGCGAGGCTGATATCTAGCTTGTTCATATGAAAAATTCACAACAATTGTGAGAAGGAGTCCGGGAGTGAGTGTAAGATCAAATCTTGGCTCAACTCTCCATCCATGACAAAACCTGTTGTCCCAATTGTTCAATTAAATTGATAATGTTTAGGACATGTGTCTGTACTGTAGTGTCATCGGTCATTCTAGATCGGAAGAGCTTCTTAGATATCTGATATCTATCAGTCCTACTTTCCTCACTATCAACTTCTTGATGTGCAGGAATATAGTAAGAACATCTATAGTTTCATGCTGACGCTGAAGCTCGTTACTCATAGATGCGAGCATGATGCATTGAGCCAACTGTGCATCATCTTCCCACTTTCTAAAAGTAGCAATCTCTTCTTCAGAGGCATTGTCTGCAACAATTGCAGGAAAGATGTATTAAGGACATAAGATAGCTTTTCAGCCATGAGAACTATTCTCAAATTCCTTAACCAATCCATTTAATTCGGTCCGGTTAAATAACATATTATATGCTTCGCAGTGATAGTAATTTAAACATTGTAAAATTCTGTAAATGAATTTGTAATTAACAACATTTTAGCATACATTCTTTTATTAATTACCAAAATAAATTAGGTCTTATTTTAAATTGGTATCTTCCACTATTTTCATAAACTATATTACCCTCACTTATATAGTTCGGCAAAATCTAATTAATGATTTGCTAGTGAGAATAAGGATCCCATTTCAAATATATATAGCCTTGTGGTGACACAACAAACTATATATAAATAAATGGGTAGACAACTCTTGTCAATTACATCAACTATGCAACTCCTTGTATTTTGCCTCTTAGATCATAATGGTCAAGTGTGTGCACATCCGAACTAAAATGATTTAAGTTAAATCCAACCTAGCACTCCATATATTCAAAAAAGAAAAATATTATACTTGTGGTGACACAACAAAATAATATTGTTCAATTTTCTTTATAAGCATCAAATGTGATAAAATTAACATCTCAAAGAATTAAGATAAGCCTTGTGGTGACACAACAAACTTATAATAATTAATTGATAATCTATTATTTTTTATCATGCTAGAAGACGACGTTCGATATTCCAAATATCTTTGAACGCTTAGGACTTAATATATAAAAAATTTGAGGGGTTTGTTATTAATTTGTCTCATCTTGTTTAGCGTGCATGCACACACACACACACACACACACACACACACACACACACACACACACACACACACATATATATATATATATATATATATATATATATATATATAAAATACGCGCCATATTCATTAACATGCGAAGCATGTTTGCATAATATATAATATATAGTATAAGCATGCACATATAGAATACTATATTCTACCTGGATTGATTATGAACTTTTATTCTAGTTTGGTTCACTAGATCCACCAAATGAACCAAAAGGTCAAACCCTAGGGGTGCAAGAATTAATATTTAAATATAACTATTACATTTAAACCCGGGATCCATTACAAACGGGTTTTCAAGCGCTCTTTGCTCCTTGATTTCTAATTTTTTAAAATTAATTCTAACTATTCCTATTACAAAACTATTTAAAATAAATAGAAACCTTGATCAACAGTCAAGGGGAAGTACATAGGAGGGAGTTAGAATTTACATTAAGAAAAAATTAGAGAAGACGAGGTACGCAGACCCCATTTAATAAAACCCATACATTCATGCATCCAACTAAAATAAAATTCAATCACATTGGTCAATAGTCCATAATCAATCCCATATATTATCATACACATCTACATATGCATCAATAAATAACATTCATCACATGAATACTATATATATATTGATATCATTTAATGGGCAAAATTTAGTTAGCATAAAATCTAATTTTGAATTAAAATAAACTCCTTTATTTTAATCCAAATATAAATCAAAATAAACCTCTTTTATTTTAATTTATCCAATTTTGAATAAAATAAACTATTTTATTTTAATCAAAATAAACTTCTTTATTTTAATTAATTATGGAATCCAATTCCAAGTAAAAAAAAACTTTATTAAAGGAAACACGAATTTTCTTTCCTATTCACAAATAAACTCTTTTTTTTAATAATATGAAATCTTATTTCATATCTAAATAAACTCTTTTATTTAAGGAAACATGGATTCATTTTCCTATTCACAAATAAAATCCTTTATTTTAGGAAACATAAAATCCAATTTCAACTCCAATTAGTTATCATGGAATCCAATTTCAACTCTAATTAGTTAGAATGAAATTTTAATTTTAAAATTAAAATAAACTCTTTTATTTTAATATTAAAATAAACTTTTATTTTAATTATAAAATAATTGAGAATTATATATATATATATGTACAGTCCGGATCAAGTGCATACCTCTTATCTTACTCACCCGTGCTTACCCTCCTTTAGCGACGATTTACGGTCATATAATAATCGTCTATACTTTTAGCGACGGACAACATATAGCGTCGCTAAAAGTATGAGCGACGGTTGTATTTAATCAAACCGCCACCTAAAAGGGGTAAAGCACAGCAGAGTAATAAGATAAAGTATGCACTCGATCCTCTCTTCTCTCTCTCTCTATATATATATATATATATATATATATATATATATATATATATATATATAGCAACACATTCCTGTAACCTTAGATTTAGTAGGATTCCTATAGAATCATGTGAATCACCTTCCAATCTATATATACTAAATCACAGTACATGACACAATAATTTGACATCTGTCCTTCTACTAATTTAACACCTGTCTATCATATTTAATGCTCCTAATTACCTTTAACAGAAACATATGAGCCACTAAAAAACCTAAATTCATTTCTCAAATCCCTTAAATCTGGGATAATATATTCAAAATTCAAAATCTATATATACTAAATCACAGTACATGATATAATAATTTGATATCTGCCCTTCTACAAATTTAACACCTGTCTATCATATTTAATGCTCCTAATTACCTTTAACAGAAACATATGAGCCACTAAAAAACCTAAATTCATTTCTCAAATCCTTTAAATTTGGGATAATATATTCAAAATTCAAAAATGGCAACTAATTTAATTTCATATTCATTCAAATTCTTTCAAGCTCAACCCTAGATTACTATCCCCAAATATGGCATTTAATCTATCTCTCTCGACGCATTGATTCCTGCGACCTTGATCGATTTTCTGAAAGATACCATCGAGGAAGGCGGAATAGGAAGAACACAGACCACCACCGAGGCGGCACCCATATCCTCTTCCTTTTCCTCTCGATTCACGTCGCTCAAAAACCGAGCGGATCTCTTTTCTCGTGTTGAAATCAATTCTCGATGGATTCTTCCGGCGAAGGTTTCGGAGGTAAACTCCTTTATCTGTCTGCATAGTATATTTTTACCTTGCATTTCATAGCATACGCCAGATGTTGTTAACGCATCTCGGATATCTGGCCGATTTTGGTAGTACAATGAAAGCAATTATATATCATGTATATATATCATGCACGTATTCTTTGATCGTTTATGTTTTGATTGTTTACATTCAACGAACATTCATCATCAATCTGTTGATTTTGACCGGTACAATGAAATCAATTATTTGTGTTTTTAATTGTTTGTGATTGAATTTAAGTCGTAATCGTAATGAACGAGAATTTTGTAATTAATTTTAATATTTATTGAATTAAATAAATATTTTTCGATGATTTAATTATTAGATTAAATAATTAATTGATGCAATTGTGGTAGATTAATTTAATTATATGTGTTACATTTATTAAATTAATGTGAAAATAATTATTATTCAAATATGTAATTATGTGAGCTTATTGAATTAAATAAAATATTTAATTAAGCATGATGTTATTTAATTAATTTAATTATTAATTAGAGATTTAATAATTTGACATTATTTATTAATGAGAAATTTAATTATGTGAATTTATGAGAAATTATTATATTTTATTTAAAGTAAATTAAATAAGATATTTGATTTATTGTGCAAGTGGGTGTGACATGATTTAAACTATATGATAAATGAGTTTATTAAATTAATTGGGTATAAGGCTTTAAGGGTAGCCAAATGAGGCCTTAAGGGGAGTTGAGGGCAATTAAACCACGTATGGAGCAACTGACCTCAACTCTGCACATAAAGGCTCAGTTGATATTCTATGTATTCTCCTTTTATTATATTTGCTAAGTCTATAAACTATAACAGAGAGAATTCAGAGAGAAAAGTTAAGAATTTTGAGTGTGTGATTGAAGAAGAGTTTGAGAAGAGTTTCAATTCATCTCCTACATTACACTCTACGCTCTGAGTAATTTCTCTAAATCCAATTTCTAATTCACGTCATTAGTTTTTATAAAAATGGCTTTCATACATTTTGTAAAATCTCTGTAATTGAGAAAGGATTTGATTATGAGTTTATATATGGGTTAAAATGTATCAAATCGTATTTGATTATATATATATATATGTGAATTATCATGTCATCAGTTTCATAATACTATGAATTGCTATTTCAAAAATTTACAGAGTATGGGTTTGGCCTTATGGCCTTATACGTGATATTTTATGTATTGATCGTATATTATCCCTAAATTTTACACTCGTATATTATTATACATGTTGATACGAAGAGACCAAACTTTAAACGAACGGATTCGGTGTTATAACGAATCCGTAGTATCAATTTTCATGTTTTATTTATAAAACCTTCAAGAACATCAAAGTCAGAGAAATTATAGATTTTAACTCTGTGATTATGTGTTTTAATGGGTTAAAACCATTCTATAAATGTTGGGTTATGTTTATGCATGAATTATAACATGTGTATATGATTAATTTAGTAGTAGTAGTAATTTAATTGGAAATTTTGAGGCATGTTATGCAATTTTATGCAAATTGCGAGAACAATTCTGGCTTGGCAATGCATGCCGATCGGTAAGCATGCCATGAGTGTCAAGTCAGATAGCATGACGGCCATGCAAATATGACCAAAGACGATATTATAAGCGTGGCGCCATGAGAGCCACTCTCTGAGAGAATGGTCCAGAAATGTAATTTTAAAGTGTTAAAGTTCATGAATGTGATGTTAACTTAATGTAATGAACATAAAAATATGTTATAAGTATAATGAGATGTTAAAATAAATACTTAACATGTAAATAACATAATTACATGTGAATTGAATTATTGATTTCATAAGTAGCTTATTATTCATGAAGTGTTATTATGTGACAATAAGTGTGATATTTGACTAAGTATAGTCATAACCAAAGTTTAGATAAAAGAATGGGTTTATGATGATTAGTTAAAGTGATAATTGACTGGTATTGTGAATGTGAATGGTATGTAGGATTAAATTTAAAGAACGTGCTTAGTTAAAGTATAATCTACGCATGAGGCAAGTTTCCTAACCCTACTTGTCATTATTGTTCAAGTTTATTATTTACCTCGAGTAAATTATCATTACTATTATTCATGTTCAAATGTTATATTAAAGATTGATTATCTTTTCAAAGCATGATTCAGTTATACAATAATTGTCCTATTGTATACTTCCTGAGATTATTATTCAATTTGAATATCATTATTATTGAACCTTATTAGACTAGAGAACCCTTATTGATTCGACTAGTCCATAGTTGATGAGCATTCTAAATTTCAGAACCCTTGATGAATTATCCAAACCAAACTTCCTTTGGTGCGGACTCGAATGTCAAACTGAGATGAACAACCCTGCAAAGGGATTTACTTATCTTGTTAAGCGTTAAGATATTGTGCATTATGGTACTAAGGGTTTGATCCCCTAAGTACGAGTAGAAAGGTCCATAGTCTTATGATCGTATTAAAGGTTTCAAGTATAACCCTTGATAACCTAGGACATAGTTCAAGGTCTTATGACCCTCAGAATTCTTTTGATTCTTGTTATTCATTCTTGATTCAAAAGTTGAGCTTTTATTCAGATGTCTTTGATTTACTCGCATGTTATTATATTGTTATTTCATTGTTATACTTGTGGGCAATAGTGCTCACTCTTGCTTAATAATAACATTGTAGTTAAGAACGAAAGAACCGATGAACCTTCCACTAGTAAAGGCAAGGGCAAAGTTAGCAAATGATGAAGACTTGTTATTTGTTTGATGATGTATTTATATTAGACATGAGTTAATGATTGTTGTTTAAGACTTATTATTTATATTTCCGCACAGATGTTTAAGGTTAGTTTAACCTGGGATTATGTTTATGATTCAGATGTTGTAACCCTTTAAAGGGAAGATTTTATTTCTATCTATTGCATGGATTGCATTTATTATGGGTAGATAGATAGATGATATTTGTAAAGTGAACACCAAATCCCGTGGAATCGAAGTACCCGAATTTGGGGGAACAACCTTAGGTAGTAGCCTTATAGAAAGAAGATAGTGATGGAAAACTCTTATCGAGTTATAAGAAATGAATTTATGTAATTCATTGAAGATAATAAAAGACCTTATGTGTTTATGAGTTATAGTATGCGTTAGATGATACGATTTAGTAACTAAAACTTAAAATTTTGTTGTCAGGATGTCGAATGTTGGAGAAGCTAGTCAAGCTGGGGAGGAAGAACCTCGGGTACCTATAGTACCTCTCTTGAGGAGGAACCCCCGTATACTGTAAAATGCAAGAGGAGGAGGAGCCCGAGAAATTCATGTCGTTAGGGAGGCGGCTAGTACAGAGGAGTTATCTCCATTGATCACCGTTGTTGGTCGGGAGCATGAGCAGGGACCCGATCCTGAGGAGGATCCTGAGGAGGAATTTGTTGAGGAAGAGGAAGAGGAAGAGAAAGAGGAAGAAGAGGAGTTACCACGGTACACCGTTGATGCTGAGATGTATGACACATTATACGACCGTAACGTGGAGTTACGAGATGAGGTGCAGGATCTGAGTGAAGCGAGCTATTATTCGATGAGATTACTCTCTGAGGAGAGAAGAGAGGAGATTTCGACTCTTCACTCATGACTTGGAAATGTAGAATGGGATTTGGTCCATGAGAAGGGTCAAACTGAAGATAAGACCGAGGAGATAGAGAAGCTGAAGAAGGAACTGAAGGAAACCTCTGAAAGACTGAACATTGCAGAGGAAGGCTGGGTAAGAGAATCACGTCTAGCTGTGATAAGTGGATTTTATATACACGAATCGCTATTCATTTCAAGTTTAAATTCGTAGTTATCTTCGTGTTTTGTGTTCGTTTTTACTTGTTTCATGTTATTTTATGTGTAGGGTGGTCATGGATGCAATTGGTGAGGATATGAGGTCTTTTTGGAGCAAAAGTGGAAAAAGTGGAAGTAAGAAAATCTTGAAGTCGATAGCTTTAGCCCGCCGAGGTGGGCTTGTTATACTGAACCCCTCGTGGAAGGGGTCCCATTTTCTATAATTTGTCTGTTTTGGTTTGACTTACATGCTAGAGCTTCGGTTTGTGGGATTGGGATGATGCGTTTGGACTCTTAATAAAAGAAGAATTCGGCTAGAAGAGAGGAGAGCTTGCTATTACGTAGAAAAACAACAATCTTACAACACACAAGGCAAGAATTCAAGAGCGATTTCAAGGATTGAAGAGCGAACGTTGGAGGAGTAATTTTTAGAGATTATCACGACGGTTGTGAATCAAGGCTACGTGAAGGGGTTTTCTTTATTCTTCTTCTTTTTAGTCCTATTTGTAATTGGGATGATGTTTTTAACAAAGTATTCAGTTTTTAATTCATTCGTTATGAACTAATTTACTTATTAGACTTGTGATGGATCTTTGGGCGAAACGATGATTCTATAACTTTGATTTCCAATTTAATAAGATATTTTCAGTTTATCTATGTTAATTTGAGCGTAAATTTATGAATTTCCTGATCAACAGTTCTTTGTGGATTTGAAAGGAATCGAGAGAGGAGATTGAATCTAGACCTAGTTAATATAGCATGTGTCATGAATTTTGTCGATAATGATTTGTGATTATTGTTAAGGTAGAGATACACTTGACATCACATGTAATCGTATAGAGCTTAAACTTAAACCTTCTTTGATTGCAGTTCACATAGAGATATAGTGAGTTGGTTAATTTAGGTGTTTAACAGTTTCTATTTTAATTGTGGATTGATGTTAATATGGTATTAGTGCATCGAGAGGTGGCTCTTACTACGTTCGTGTTCTTGATTAATAAACCGGAATATTGAATTGAGTTGGAATAAAGGTTGGAAAATCGAGGAAAGCTCGGGGTGAAATCATAAGTCTAATTCTCCATTAATTATTTGAAATTTGATTTATTATTGGTGATTTTTTTTGTGATAGTTTATTTCTTTATTAATTTTGTTTTTTTATATATAATTTAAAACCATTGAATTGATTAGTTTAATAAAATTAGGGTTAATATAAAATTGATAATTGTGAAGTTAAGATTCTTGATATTTTGTCCTCGTGGGAACGATACTTATTCACTACTATATTACTTGTTGACCACGTGCACTTGCGTGTTTTTAAAGCGTATTGATTTTCACCAACAAGTTTTTGCCGAATTCTTGAAACAATTTTGCTTAGAGATTTTAATATTTGTTTTTACAATATCGTTTTAATTAGTCGAGTTTTACTTAAACATTTTTATTTTGTTTTCTATTTTTGGGTTTTGACATTGGTTTATGCAAACACGATCTAAACATCGGACTTGCTTCCTTTTGAGGAAGACATTGTGAGCGATTTCAAAAGTTGAGTAAGTGGATTGAGGAAGCGAGGAACGAATTCAAAAAATTCGATAAGGAAGAAACGATGGTCGCCGAAGACCGAGAAAGCGTTGAGGATTTTGCCACACCTAGGGTGGTGATCTGCGATCGAGCATTACTAGGCTGCAATTCTTTGCGAACACTTTTGAGATAAAGCTTGGGACCATCCGGATGATCACGAGAACTCATATCGGTTTGGGGAATGGCAAACGACGATCCGAATGAGCATTTGATCGGTTTTACGGAAATGTGTGACACGTTCAAGTACAATGGGGTGTCGGATGAAGCGGTGAGACTTCGCTTATTCCCATTCACTTTACTGGGACAAAGCGAAGAGTTGGTTACATTCTTTACCACGGGTTCGATCACTACGTGGGAGGATTTGGCTCAAAATTTCTTGCCAAATTTTTCCCACCGTGAAAAGACTGCGAAAATGAGGAATGACATCACAATGTTTGAAAGCGTGAGAATGGGAGTCACTATATGAGGCATGGGAGAGATACAAGAATTACTCAAAAAGTGCCCACATCATGGATTGCCCAGTGGTTACAAATGAACACCTTCTATAACGAAATTTCATGGAAATGTCAGAACTAGCATTGATGCGGCATCAAGCGGTGCATTTATGGCTAAGAGTTACGAGGAAGCCTACAATTTGATAGAAACAATGTTGACAAATAACTACCAGTGGCCCACAACAAGAATGACACAGTAATGCTAGCGGGTCTTCTTGGAATTAGATGGAGTAACAAATATACTAAGCACGACTTTTCTGCATTATCCATGAAGTTTGATACGATGAATGAGAGGGTAAATATGATGGAAGGGGCTCAAGTTCAACAAGTTCAGCAGGTTATGGTAGTATGTGAATTGTGTGCGGGTGATCATCCGACAGAGCAGTTTGCAATAAATCCAGCATCCGTTCAGTTCATAGGCAACTACAATAGAATTCCACAAAATACTTACCAAAACACCTACAACCAGGGGAATAGGAACCACCCAAACCTTTCATGGAGCAATAATCAGCAAACTCAAGCTCCTCGACCATCATATCCCCCTGGTTTTCATAGTCATCCACAACAGATTCAACAGCAGGACAGGAAATCCGATGGGGGAGGAATCCTGGGCAAGGTACATGACTAGCAACGATTTGGCTATGAAGAATCAAGCTATTGCTATCAAAAACATAGAGAATCAGATAGGTCAAATTGCATTGGCATTGAATAATAGACCACAAGGAACATTACCTAGCGACACCGAAAGAAATCAAGAAGGGTAATCATGAAAGCGATGTCAAACAGATTACGTTGAGAAGTGGAAAACACCTCGGTGGGAATAGTGCGAGAAAATTCAAAGACAACACCGGGGAAAAAGTTGATGATGATGATAACGCGAATGGAGGTAAAAAAATGAGGAAACAAAGTTAAACATCGAAATGATTGTTTATCCTCCACCGCCATTTCGATTAGAGGGTCCAAAAACAAAAAATCGGATAAGCGATTCATGAAGTTTTTAGATGTGTTCAAAAACTCCAGATTAACATCCCATTCGCAGAGACCTAGAACAAATGCTTTGAGTTATCGAAGTTTATGAAGGAATTACACGAGGAAGAAGAAATGGGAAAACATCGAAATAGTGGCACTAACAGAGGAGTGTAGTGCAGTGTTACAGAAAAAGCTTCCACCAAAACTTAAAGACCCGGGGAGCTTTACTATCCCGTGCATGATCGGGAAGATGTCGTTTAACAAGTGCTTATGTGATTTGGGGGCGAGTATAAACTTGATGCCATTATTAGTATATTCAGAATTGGGTTTGCCCGCGCCAAAGCCTACGAATATTTCATTGCAGTTGGCGGATAGGTCAGTCACATATCCGAGGGGCATTGTAGAGGACATTTTGGTAAAAGTGGATAAGTTTATATTCCCCGCGGACTTTATCATACTAGATTTCGATGAAGATAAGAACATCCCGATCATCGTAGGTAGACCTTTCTTGGCCACGGGAAGGACTCTCATAGACGTGCAAAAAGGAGAACATACAATGAGGGTCCAAGATCAAGAAATAAAATTCAATGTGTTTGTAAGACCCCAAATTATTAATAAATGAAATTTAATTTCCTCTATTTATCATTTTGAAATAGTAAGGGTTGATCTGATTAATGTGGTTAGTTATGGGTAAAATGTGCAAATATTTCAAATAAGCAAGTGGTTATAAAATACTCATTGTTGTCGGAGAATATTCGTTTGGTCGTGGAATATTCTTTAACAGCCGGGGAATATTCGTGATGCGACAGCGCGACCTTATCTGGGCCCCATAACGTAAAGCAATTGGATGAAGAAAACGACAAGTATAAGTTGTTTATAAATAATCTTGCCTAGCGATTGTTATCGTTAATCTCTTGTTGGAATACCCGGTTAAAACACAAACACACGATGTCTGCGTTGTTGCAGACAAGAAGACACGGTATTGCACCAATTATTGATTCTTACGTAAAAGGCACTACTCAATAATTGTTACGATGAATTCTTGCTCAAATATTTTATTTTATTGATTCAATAATTGCTGCGTTGATATTTTATATTACTGTTTTTTCAATAATTGTCACTACACAGTATTTTCCATTATCGAAGCAATAATTCATATTATCTGAATAATATTATTGGTTAGAAATTTTTATCAAATTTAGAACTTTTTCATGTCGGGGTTACTATTCATGAGTTACTATTCACGAGTTACTATTCATGAGTTACTATTCACGAGTTACTATTCACGAGTACTATTCACGAAGCGTGATGATGTTTTTTTATGAAATTTCTATCTTTTGAGGTTGGAGTTACTATTCATGTATACGACACTATTCATGAATACGACACTATTCACAGAAAAATTAAATTTTCTTTTATGTGTCCAAGATTGTCTGTTCTGATTCCTATCTTTGATTGGATCTATATTTTGATCTTCATTCTTGAATTTTACTCCAATCTGGTTATTTATGAAGTATTTTTGAACTTGGATTATTTAAAGTACGAATCCTTAATACTTGTTCTCTTGTTTCACTGGATTCGTTTTCTTTAAAATATTTTTCATCATCCTCAGTCCTAACTGATGATATAACTGAATATCTTTGGCCCGTAGTGCAAAGATGAATGATTTCTTGATGAATATCTTTGGCCCGTAGTGCAAAGATGAACAAGTGTTGAGATGAACATGACCTACTGATTAATATCTTTGGCCCGTGGTGCAAAGATGAGCAGTGTTTAGATGAACATGACCCGGTGATGAATATCTTTGGCACATGAGTGCAAAGATGAATATTTGATTCCAGATATATATTGATTGATGTTACAGGGATAAAATATCGATGATGAACTTTTAAATTCATAAATAGAAGATAGTAGTTTGCATTCTCTACTTAACTCTTCTAATGAATTATTATTTCCGCTGCGAAGATTGATTTAAAACTTGTTGTCTATTGTATTCTATTAGATTTTTTCCTGTTGAGGACTAACGATAATTTGTTCTATATTATCTTAGTCATAATGTTCTTTACTGGGCTAGTTGAGCTCACCCTTTTCCTTGTTGTTCCATTTTTCTTCTCAGGAGGCGAGAATGTAGCGAGTACTAGTCGGGGTGTGGAATGATGGTTCTAGAAGTTGTTCTAGTAGTCCTCACTATTCTATAAAATAGTGTATTAATAATTATAATGAGGACTTATTTGAGTGTGGTTATTGTCTAGATGACAATATTTGTATTTAAACTCACAGTTTTTATGTTGTATTAATAAAGTTGTAGTTATTTCCGTACCATGTATTTGGCGACTCAGAATGGGTGTTGTATACCTATTTTGTGGGCGTCACAGTTGGTATCAGAGCTTAGGGATATAGTCTTTGGCGGAGATCAGGGAATAGTACTAGGAGGGGAGAGATGAGTAATCTTTCGCTAGTATGTCATACCTAAGCTTATTTGTTGGTCAGTCGAACTATATGGTTAATATGTGATATGTTAATTTGTTTAATTAACCCTTGTTTTATAAGCGATTTAAGAATGGCGGTGAGAATATTAACGGTGGAGTTAATGAGACCGTGGAAACACCTTTAATCACCACCTAGGGGCGTGCAACAGAAGGTAATATTCCTCCCATAAACAACACCACCTGAGCGAGGCGATGAGCGAGCGAGATGTTTAGGAGCTTTTTGCAGTTCATGCAAAACCGACGAGGGAGACTCGTGTACAAAATACCGGTGGAAATGATAGCAACGCGCGGGTTTTCACGGCCAAGCAGTTCAAAAAAGTGGGGCCACCAGGAATTTAAGGAAAAGTCGATTCGATCATGGCGGAAACATGGGTCAAGCAAATTACCAAGATATTCGATGTCTTGGGATGCGGAGAGAACGAAGGTTCCATTCGCCACCTTTATGTTCCGTGGCGAGGCAGATTACTGGTGGGAGTCTGTGAAACGTACCCAGCCTGCCGCACTCCGCATGTCTTGAGAAATGTTTCAGAAACTTTTCAACGAAAAATACTTTCCTGAAAGTATTCGCCATATGAAGGAGGTAGAGTTTATTAGACTAGAACAAAAGAACATGGCGGTGTCCCAATCGAGGCGAAGTTAGCGAGTTATCCAGTTTTGCACCTCATTTGGTAGAGAATGAGGAGCGAATGACGAGGATGTTTCGAGGTATAAAACCCGAGATTCGACGATATCTTATCTCTTATAAATTTTTTTATATTCGGATGTTGTCAACGAGGCTCAATTATTAGGCGAGATAAGCGAAATCACGTTCAACGAAGAGACCGCAACGAGATCATCTGGGTGATGGTGATCATCGAACAACGATAACCAAATGGAGAAAGAAAAATCTGACAAGAAGCGACAACCACTCTGGTGGTAATCGTGGCCATGAAAATAGAAGAAGCGAGTCGGGGTGAGATTTTAAAAAGAGGAGATTCAATAATGACACTGCGAAGACATCAGCACCAGTAGCAACTGGTTTTAAGGGAGGAGAACGACCACCGGTCGTATGCTATAAATGTGGAAAAGAGGGACATCATTGAAACCGTCCACAACAGTTTAAGGTATGCTATAATTGTGGAAAGGAAGGACATATCGCTCGAGATTGTATGGTAGCGAAACCAAGCCCAGTGGGGATGGTGACTCAAAAGGCTGTCCCAGAAAAGTCAAAGTCAACGGTTCCTGGAAGAGCGTTTGTCGTGACTAGTCAATATGCGAGGAACCCAAACGAGGAGATCACGGGTAAGCTAATCATAAATTCATGCAAAGTTTATACATTACTAGATACCGGTGCTACCCATTCATTTATCTCTCCTGCTTATGCTCAACGTTTAAACTTGACCCCAGAGAAATTAGACTTTGACCTATCTGTGGAAACTCCATTAGGACAAACTTTCATCACATCCACTATTTATAAATCTTGTTTGATCCAAGTTGGCACCATCGCATTACCTGTTGACCTTATTTCTTTAAAGATACTTGCTTTTGATGTGATTTTGGGGATTGATTGATTAACTACTCATCATGCCAAAATTGATTGCTTTAAATAAGGTTGTTAGTTTTCATATTCCTAAGCAACTGTTATTCAATTCAAGCAACCAAACCATTGAAGTCAAACAGTTTCATATCAAGCCATAAAGTCATTCGTTTATTGAAAAACGGATGTCAAGTTTTCTTAGCCCATGTTATGGACTTAAACAAAAATACGTCAGATTTGAATGATATTTCTATTGTTAGTAAATTTCCTGATGTATTTCCTGAAGAATTTCTTGGCTTACTCCCAAAGTGTGATATTGAATTTTGTATCGACTTTGAACCCGGTACAAAACCCATTTCTAAAATCTCATGGCTCCTATTGAACTTCAGGAGTTAAAAATTCAACTATAGAATTTGGAACCCGAGCCTTTATCTGGTGACTTCCTTTGGGGAATGCACCGAAGCCAGACTCTCCGTAGGGGATGCCATATTCGTGCGGTAGTAAATTGATAGGTGTCATTGTGACGTGCGATCCAAGATTGGGATATGAGTCACAGTTGAGAGCAACCTAAGTCGATGTCGAAATCGTAGCTTTACATGCTTAAATTGGTTATTATCGAAGATTTTGTGGAAAGATTTTCTCGAATCGCTACTCCATTAACGCAGCTGACTCGTAGAGATACAAAATTTGAATGGAGCATGGAATGTGGGAAGAGTTTCGTAGAACTCAATAGGAGACTCATTTCGGCACATGTTCTGACCATACCATCCTGGAAAAGCGAATGTGGTAGCTGACGTGTTGAGTAAAAGATCGTATAAAAGTACGAATGGGATATTGTCAAAGACCCATTTCATATAACTTGCAAATGATAGATATAGAGTTAAAGACTCTAGGGACTCACGTGATGATATACAAGTAGAACCGACTTTAATCGATAAAGTCAAAAACGTTCAAGCTACACACCGGAGCTGATGAATATGAAGAAGGAGGTACAAGAAGTTGTTATTCCAAAAGCGAGAATTGGCGATGTGAGGAAAGCTCAAACCTTCGATTTATTAGGCCATTTAAAATCCTAGATCGAATAGGAACTGTGGCCTATAGACTCGTTTACCGCCAAGTATGACGCATGTTCATAACGTTTTTCACGTATCGATGTTACGTAAATATGTGGACGACCCGAACCATGTTATTGAGTTAGAACCGGATGAGATAGCCGAAGACTTAACGTATGAAGAGTTACCTGTCAAGATTTTGGATAGGAAGGAGCATGTCCTACGCACGAAGGTCATACCACAAGTTAAAGTTTTGTGGAGAAACCATGCTATTGAGGAAATGACCTGGGAGTTGGAAACGAAAATGAAAGCAAGGTATCCTCATCTTTTGAAACACACAGTACGTCGTCAATTTCGAGGATGAAATTTCATAAGGAGGGAGGTTGTAAGACCCCAAATTATTAATAAATGAAATTTAATTTCCTCTATTTATCATTTTGAAATAGTAAGGGTTGATTTAATTAATGTGGTTAGTTATGGGTAAAATGTGCAAATATTTCAAATAAGCAAGTGGTTATAAAATACTCATTGTTGTTAGGAGAATATTACGTTTGGTCGTGGAATATTCTTCTTTGTCGGGGAATATTAAATGCAATGCGTAGCGATCTTAATGTGGGCCCCATAACAAAAAGCGATTGGATGAAGAAAACGACAAGTATAAGTTGTTTATAAATAACGGCGCGAGTTATTCACGAATTAATCTTGTTGGAATACCCGGTGGTTAAAACACGATGTCTGGCGTTGTTGCATAAGTAGCACACCAGTATTGCACCAATTATTGATTCTTACGTAAGAAGGCACTTACTTCGATAATTATTACGATAATTCTTGTTTAGTATTTTATTTTATTGATTCAATAATTGCTTTGCGTTGATATTTTATATTCTTTGTTGTTTGATAATTGTCACTACTGCGGTATTTTCCATTATCGAAGCAATAATTCATATTATCTGAATAATATTATTAGAAAACATTATTGGCAATGTCTAGAAAGTTACATCTAAGGAGAGGTTTGGTCACCTAATTGCGGCGCCCACTAAGGAGAAATTCTTATTGAAAGCCCTCTTTCTTGGGAGCGGCACAGTTGCAATCTTGTGATTCTGTAATATTATTTGTGAATAATTAATTATTGATTTATATGATGAGGAAACTATTGATTTTATGTGGATATAGATGGAGAAAATTTTTAAAGTGACAATTGTTAAAAATTGATATTTTATCTTTTCTGATAAAATAATATTTTATTATATTATTATAATATGATAATGATGATATTTTTACAATGAATATGGGATATATGAGTATATGAGGATGAGGAGTATTTTTGTTGCAAAAGTTGTTTAACACATGTTTTGTGTGTCGGTGGACCCCATTTCTTGACTGAAATTTGATTATAGCCTGTAAAATCGTCCGTTTGTGGATATCGGTCAATTTGTGTTTGGAATTTGGAAAAACTTTTTTCTGCGAAGTTGTAGAGAATTGAATTTCCTATAAAAATTCGCGAGATTCGATTTTTCTGATAAAAGGGCTATTTATTGTGAATTATTGAAGTTCCGAGGTTCCAGAATAATTGATTTTTGGAAGTTTTAATTATTTTAAATAATAAAAATGTTTTTTATACTTGGTTGACATCATTAGCATGTGCAAGGTGTCTGAGTTCAGATCTTAAAATGTGTGCGTAGGAATTTATATATAATATATTAATATTATATTAAATTTTCTGCTTTGGTGTTCTAAGCATTTTCCTATAAATAGGGTGCTTAGGTTAGAATTGAAATTTATACCAGAAACTAAAGATTTCTATCTCTTTATCTCTCTATAATATCGAGCGTATTTTGTGAGTATTTTTATACTTTGAGTGTTGCTATACGGTGCATGTTCCTTTAGCACTATATCTGATATTCCAACCAGAAGTACTATTCTAGCTAAGGTAAGGGATGTTATTTTATTCGAAAATGATATTATTTCTTCAATATCATTTTGCCGAAATATTGGTTAATTTTTTTTTTATCAAATTTAGAACTTTTTCATGTCGGGGTTACTATTCATGAGTTACTATTCACGAGTTACTATTCATGAGTTACTATTCACGAGTTACTATTCACAAGTACTATTCACGAAGCGTGATGATGTTTTTTATGAAATTTTTATCTTTTGAGGTCGGAGTTACTATTCATGTATACAACACTATTCACGTATACGACACTATTCACGAATACGACACTATTCACAGAAAAATTAAATTTTCTTTTATGTGTCCAAGATTGTCTGTTATGATTCCTATCTTTGATTGGATTTATGTTTTGATCTTCATTCTTGAATTTTACTCCAATCTGGTTATTTATGAAGTATTTTTGAACTTGGATTATTTAATGTATGAATCCTTAATACTTGTTCTTTTGTTTCACTGGATTCGTTTTCTTTAAAATATTTTTCATCATCCTCAGTCCTAACTGATGATATAATGAATATCTTTGGCCTGTAGTGCAAAGATGAATGATTTCTTGATGAATATCTTTGGCCCGTAGTGTAAAGTTGAACAGGTGTTGAGATGAACATGACCGACTGATTAATAACTTTGGCCCGTAGTGCAAAGATGAACATGTGTTTAGATGAATATGACCAACTGATGAATATCTTTGGCCTGTAGTGCAAAGATGAATATTTGATTCCAGATACATATTGATTGATGTTACAGGGATAAAATATCGACGATGAACTTTTAAATTCATATATAGAAGATAGTAGTTTGCATTCTCTACTTAACTCTTTTAATGAATTATTATTTCCATTGCGAAGATTGATTTAAAACTGGTTGTCTATTGTATTCTATTAGATTTTTCCCTGTTGAGGACTAACGATAATTTGTTCTATATTATCTTAGTCATAATGTTCTTTACTGGGCTAGTTGAGCTCACCCTTTTCCTTGTTGTTCCATTTTTCGTCTCAGGAGGCGAGAATGTAGCGAGTACTAGTCGGGGTGTGGAATGATGGTTCTAGAAGTTGTTCTAGTAGTCCTCACTATTCTATAAAATAGTGTATTAATAATTGTAATGAGGACTTATTTGAGTGTGGATATTGTCTAGATGACAATATTTGTATTTAAACTCACAGTTTTTATGTTGTATTAATAAAGTTGTAGTTATTTCTGTACCATGTATTTGGCGACTCAGAATGGGTGTTGTATACCTATTTTGGGGGCGTAACAGTTGGTATCAGAGCTTAGAGATATGGTCTCTGGCGGAGATCGGGGAATAGTACTAGGAGGGGAGAGATGAGTAATCCTTCACTAGTATGTCATACCTAAGCTTATTTGTTGGTCAGTCGAACTATATGGTTAATATGTGATATGTTAATTTGTTTAATTAACCCTTGTTTTATGGCGATGTTTAAGAATGGCATTGAGAATATTAACAATTGGAGTTAATGAGACCGTGGAAACACCTTGAATCACCACCCATGGGAACGTGCAACAGGAAGGCAATATTCCTCCTATAAACAACACCATTGAGCAGACGATGAACGACGGGATGTTTAGGAGCTTTTTGCAGTTCATGCAAAACCAGACGAGGGAGACTCGTGTACAGAATACGGGTGGAAATGATAGCAACGCGACTTGTCATCACAGCCAAGCGATTCAAAGAGTTGGGACCACGAAATTTAAGGGAAGCGGGATCCGATCATGGCGAAACATGGGTCAAGCAAATTACCAAGATATTCGATGTCTTGGGATACGGAGAGAAACGAAGGTTCCATTCGCCACCTTTATGTTAAAATGGCGAGGCGATTCTTGGTGGGAGTCTGTGAAACGTATCCATCCCGCCGCACTTTCCGCATGTCTTGGGAAGCGTTTTAGAAACTTTTCAACGAAAAATACTTTCACGAAAGTATTCGCCGTATATGAAAGAGGTAGAGTTTATTAGACTAGAATAAAACAACACGGCGACGGTGTCCCAATCACGAGGCGAAGTTCGTAGAGTTATCGAGTTTGCACCTCATTTGGTAGAGAATGAGGAGCGAATGACGAGGATGTTTCAGAGAGGTTTAAAACCCGAGAGATTCTAATAATATCTTATCTCTCATAAATTTTCTTTATATTCGGATGTTGTCAACGGGGCTCAATTATTAGAAGCGAGATAATGCGAGTACGTTCAACCAAGAGACCGCAACCCGAGGATCATACTGCGTGTGCGATCATCGTAACAACGATAACCAAATGAGAAAGAAAAATACGGACAAGAGCGACAACCACTCTGGTGGTAATCGTGGCCATGAAAATAGAAAGAAGCGAGTCGGGGAGATTTTAAAAGAGGAGATTCAATAATGACATCTGCGAAGACGTCGGCACCAAAGAATCGGTTTTAAGGGAGGAGAACGACCACCGGTCGTATCTTATAAATGTGGAAAAGAGGACACATCATTAAACTGTCCACCAAACAGTTTAAGGTATGCTATAATTGTGGAAAGGAAGGACATATCGCTTTCGAGATTATGCGGTGGCGAAACCAAGCCCAGTGGGGATGGTGACTCAAAAGGTCGTCCCCGTAAAAGTCAAAGTCAACGGTTCTGGAAGAGCGTTTGTCGTGGTCGTCAACATCACGAGGAACCCAAACGAGGTGATCACGGGTAAGCTAATCATAAATTCATGCGAAGTTTATAAATTACTAGATACCGGTGCTACCCATTCATTTATCTCTCTTGCTTGTGCTCAATGTTTAAACTTGACTCCAGAGAAATTATACTTTGACCTATCTGTGGAAACTCTGTTATGAGAAACTTTCATCACATCCACTGTTTATAAATCTTGTTTGATCCAAGTTGGCACCATCGCATTACCTGTTGACCTTATTTCTTTAAAGATACTTGCTTTTGATGTGATTTTGGGGATTGATTGATTAACTACTCATCATGCTAAAATTGATTGCTTTAAATAAGGTTGTTAGTTTTCATATTCCTAAGTAACATGTTATTCAATTCAAAAGCAACCAAACCATTGAAGTCAAACAGTTTCATATCAAGCCATAAAGTCATTCGTTTATTGAAAAACGGATGTCAAGTTTTCTTAGCCCATGTTATGGACTTAAACAAAAATACGTCAGATTTGAATGATATTTCTATTGTTAGTAAATTTCCTGATGTATTTCCTGAAGAATTTCTTGGCTTACTCCCAAAGTGTGATATTAAATTTTGTATCGACTTTGAACCCGGTACAAAACCCATTTCTAAAATCTCATGGCTCTCTATTGAACTTGAGAGTTAAAAATTCAACTATAAATTTGGAACCCGAGCCTTTATCCGGTGACTTCCTTTGTGGAATGCAATCGAGCGACTCTCCGTGGGGGACGCCATATTCGTGCAATGCGGTAGTAAAGCGATAGGTGTCATTGTGACGTCTTATCCAAGATTGGGATATGAGTCACAGTTGAGAGCAACCTAAGTCGATAATCGAAATACGTAGCTTTCTATGCTTAGCTGGTTATTATCGAAGATTTTGTGAAAAGATTTTCTCGAATCGCTACTCCATTAACGCAGCTGACTCGTAGAGATACAAAATTCGAATGGAGCAAGGAATGTGGGAAGAGCTTCGAAGAACTCAATAGGAGACTCATTTCGGCACATGTTCTAACCATACCATCTTGGAAAAGCGAACGTGGTAGCTGACGTGTTGAGAAAAAGATCGTATACGAGTACAAATGCGATATTGTCAAAGACCCATTTCATATAACTTACAAATGATAGATATAGAGTTAAAGACTCTAGGGACTCACGTGATGATATACAAGTAGAACCGACTTTAATCGATAAAGTTAAAAACGTTCAAGCTACACACCTGAGCTGATAAATATGAAGAAGGAGGTACAAGAAGTTGTTATTCCAAAAGTGAGAATTGGCGATGTGAGGAAAGCTCAAACCTTCAATTTATTAGGCCATTTGAAATCCTAGATTGAATAGGAACTGTGGCCTATAGATTCATTTTACCGCCAAGTATGACGCGTGTTCATAACGTTTTTCACGTATCGATGTTACGTAAATATGTGGACGACCCAAACCATGTTATTGAGTTAGAACCGGATGAGATAGCCGGAGATTTAACGTATGAAGAGTTCTCTGTCAAGATTTTGGATAGGAAGGAACATGTCCTACGCACGAAGGTCATACCACAAGTTAAAGTTTTGTGGAGAAACCATGCTATTGAGGAAATGACCTGGGAGTTGGAAACGGAAATGAAAGAGAGGTATCCTCATCTTTTGAAACACCGTGCGTCGTCGTCAATTTAGGATGATGAAATTTTATAAGGAGGGGAGGTTGTAAGACCCCAAATTATTAATAAATGAAATTTAATTTCCTCTATTTATCATTTTGAAATAGTAAGGGTTGATTTGATTAATGTGATTAGTTATGGGTAAAATGTGCAAATATTTCAAATAAGCAAGTGGTTATAAAAAACTTATTGTTGTCGGAGAATATTCGTTTGGTCGTGGAATATTCTTCTTTGTCGAGAAATATTAAATGCAATGACAGTGAGCGACTTTTATGGGGGCCCATAACGAAAAAGCGATTGGATGAAGAAAACGACAAGTATAAGTTGTTTATAAATAACTTGCGTAGTTATTACCGATTAATCTTGTTGGAATACCGTGGTGGTTAAAACACGATGTCTGGCGTTGTTGCATAGTAGCACACGATATTGCACTAATTATTGATTCTTACGTGAAGGCACTACTCAATAATTATTACGATAATTCTTTATTTAGTATTTTATTTTATTGATTCAATAATTCTTTGCGTTGATATTTTATATTACTTGTTGTTTCAATAATTGTCACTACACAAGATTTTCCATTATCGAAGCAATAATTCATATTATCTGAATAATATTATTAGAAAACATTATTGGCAATGTCTAGAAAGTTACATCTAAGGAGAGGTTTGGTCACCTAATTGCTGCGCGCCGATGAGGAGAAATTCTTATTGAAAGCCCCTCTTTCTGAGGAACGGCACGGTTGCTCAGATCTTGTGATTACGTAATATTATTTATGAATAATTAATTATTGATTTATATGATGAGGAAAATATTGATTTTATGTGGATATAGATGGAGAAAATTTTTAAAGTGACAATTGTTAAAAATTGATATTTTATCTTTTACGATAAAATAATATTTTATTATATTATTATAATATAATAATGATGATATTTTTACAATGAATGTGGGATATATGAGTATATGAGGTAGGAGTATTTTTGTTGCAAAAGTTGTTTAACACATGTTTTGTGTGTCGGTGGACCCCATTTCTTGGTGAAATTTGATTATAGCACAAAAATCGCCTGGTTTGTGGATTTCTTTGTCCAATTTTATTTGGAATTTGGTAAACCTTTCTTATAAAAAGTTGTAGAGAATTGAATTTCCTATAAAAAAATGCGAGATTTGAATTTTCTGATAAAAGGGCTATTTATTGTGAATTATTGAAGTTCCGAGGTTCCAGAATAATTGATTTTTGGAAGTTTTAATTATTTTAAATAATAAAAACGTTTTTTATACTTGGTTGACATCATTAGGATGTGCAAGGTGGCTGAGTTCATATCTTAAAATGTGTGCGTAGAAATTTATATATAATATATTAATATTATATTAAATTTTCTGCTTTGATGTTCTAAGCATTTTCCTATAAATAGGGTGCTTAGGTTAGAATTGAAAATCACACCAAAAACTAAAGATTTCTCTCTCTTTCTCTCTCTATAATATCGAGCGTATTTTGTGAGTATTTTTATACTTTGAGTGTTGCTATACGGTGCAAGTTCCTTTAGCACTATATCTGATATTCCAACCAGAAGTACTATTCTAGCTAAAGGTAAGGGATGTTATTTTATTCGAAAATGATATTATTTCTTCAATATCATTATCATTAAAATATTGGTTAGAAATTTTTATCAAATTTAGAACTTTTTCATGTATCTTTACTTATTCATGAGTTACTATTCACGAGTTACTATTCATGAGTTACTATTCACGAGTTACTATTCACGAGTACTATTCACAAAGCGTGATGATGTTTTTTATGAAATTTCTATCTTTTGAGGTTGGAGTTACTATTCATGTATACGGCACTATTCACGTATACGACATTATTCACGAATACGACACTATTCACAGAAAAATTAAATTTTCTTTTATGTGTCCAAGATTGTCTGTTATGATTCCTATCTTTGATTGGATTTATGTTTTGATCTTCATTCTTGAATTTTACTCCAATCTGGTTATTTATGAAGTATTTTTGAACTTGGATTATTTAAAGTACGAATCCTTAATACTTGTTCTTTTGTTTCACTGGATTCGTTTTCTTTAAAATATTTTTCATCATACTCAGTCCTAACTGATGATATAACTGAATATCTTTGGCCTGTAGTGCAAAGATGAATGATTTCTTGATGAATATCTTTGGCCCGTAGTGTAAAGTTGAACAGGTGTTGAGATGAACATGACCGAATGATTAATATCTTTGGCCCGTAGTGCAAAGATGAACAGGTGTTTAGATGAACATGACCCGGTGATGAATATCTTTGGCTTTAGAGTGCAAAGATGAATATTTGATTCCAGATATATATTGATTGATGTTATAGGGATAAAATATCGACGATGAACTTTTAAATTCATATATAGAAGATAGTAGTTTGCATTCTCTACTTAACTCTTCTAATAAATTATTATTTCCGCTGTGAAGATTGATTTAAAACTGGTTGTCTATTGTATTCTATTAGATTTTTCCCTGTTGAGGACTAACGATAATTTGTTCTATATTATCTTAGTCATAATGTTCTTTACTGGGCTAGTTGAGCTCACCCTTTTCCTTGTTGTTCTATTTTTCTTCTCAGGAGGCGAGAATGTAGCGAGTACTAGTCGGGATGTGGAATGATGGTTCTAGAAGTTGTTCTAGTAGTCCTCACTATTCTATAAAATAGTGTATTAATAATTGTAATGAGAACTTATTTGAGTGTGGATATTGTCTAGATGACAATATTTGTATTTAAACTCATAGTTTTTATGTTGTATTAATAAAGTTGTAGTTGTTTCTGTACCATGTATTTGGTGACTCAGAATGGGTGTTGTATACCTATTTTGGGGCGTCACAGTGTTCAAGGCCATGAAATATCCTACGGATGAGGAAGAATGTTTTCGAATGGATTTAATTGAGCAAATTACCAGCGAAGATATTAACAAAAGTTTGATCAATGATCCGTTAGAAACAACCTTATTGGGGGATGAAGAAAAAGGCGACCCGGAATTTGTGGATTTACTACAGATGCTAGACTCGTTGCCAAGAGTTAGCCGATTCAGAGCACCTGTTGAACCTCTGCACACCGAGGAGACAGTTGCAGAAATATTAAAACCATCATTGGAGGAGCCATCGACATTGGAACTTAAGCCACTCCCTAAACATCTCAGGTATGCATATTTAGGAGATTTAAATTCTTTACCTGTATTTATTTCTGCTGCACTTAACGAATTGCAGGAAGAAAAGTTGCTGAGGGTGCTTAGGGATCACAAATCAGCAATTGGATGGACGATTGCGGATATAAAAGGCATTAGCCCATCATTTTGCATGCACAAGATTACGATGGAGGATGATGCAAGTCCATCGATTGGAGCATCAACGTCGCCTTAATCCAATCATGAAGGAAGTGGTCGAAGGAAATTAAAATTATTGGATGCTTGGGTCATATATCCAATTTACGACGATAAATGGGTAAGTCCGATTCATTGTGTGCCTAAGAAAGGGGAATGACGGTAATTCGAATGAGGATAATGAGTTAATTCCAACAAGGACGGTGTGAGTTGGAGGGTGTGCATCGATTATAGGAGATTGAATAAAGGCAACCCGAAAGGATCATTTCCGCTACCTTTTATCGATCAAATGTTAGACAAAGTTAGCGGGACATGAGTTTTACCGCTTATTGGATGGATATTCGGATATAATCGATTGCTATCACTCCAGAGGATCAAGAAAAGACAACATTCACTTGCCACTTACGGCACCTTTGCATTCGGAGAATGTCATTCGGATTGTCTGATGCACCGCAACTTTCAAATGATTATGATGATGGCTATTTTTTCGGATATGGTGGAGAAGAACGTTGAAGTCTTCATGGACAATTTCTCGGTCTATGGGGACAATTTTGACACTTGCTTAGAGAATCTGGTCATGGTATTGCAGCGATGTAAGGATACAAACCTCATACTGAATTGGGAAAAATGCCACTTCATGGTTGAAGAGGGCATAATTTTGGGACATAAGGTGTCGGCTCAAGGATTGGAGGTGGACAAGGCAAAGTTGGACACGATCGAGAAACTACCTCCACCGGGCTCAGTTAAGGGCATTAGAAGTTTTATGGGGCATGCTGGGTTCTACAGGAGGTTCATAAAAGACTTCTCTAAGATTGCAAAATCTCTATGCAGTCTTTTAGAGAAGGATGCCACTTTCAGCTTTACTATGGAATGTAAGTCCGCGTTTGACCTATTGAAGAAGAAATTAACTACAGCCCCCGTGATAGTTGCACCGGACTGGAAAACGCCATTCGAACTTATGTGTGATGCGAGCGACTATGCGGTCGAGGCTATTTTGGGCCAAAGACGAGACAAGGTGTTTCACGCCATATACTATGCAAGCAAAACACTCACAAAGACTCAAATGAACTACACTACTACGGAAAAGGAATTGCTTGCGATTGGTATCTGCGTTCAACAAATTCCGGGCATACTTGATCGGGACTAAGGTAATAGTCTACCACGGACCATTCGGCGATTCGGTATTTAATAGCGAAAAAAAGATGCTAAGCCACGCCTTATCCGATGGATTCTCCTACTTCAAGAGTTTGATTTAGAAATTAAAGATAGAAAGGGACGGAGAATCAAGTTGCTTAGATCATTTATCAAGGCGGAAAATTCAAGAAAAAGGATGAAGATAGATGCGTGATCAACGAGACATTCCGGATGAGTAGTTATTTGGGTTGAATCTGAGAATTTCAGTGGTATCTGCGAGACTTAGCGAATTATGTGGTAAGCAAGATGCTTCCCGGATCTTATACATGACGAAAAAAGAAGTTTCTTTACGACATCAAGTGGTATATGTGGGATGAGCCGTATCTGTTTAAACAATGCGCCGATAAGATGATTCGACGATGTATCCCATACAGTGAAGTCCACAACATATTACAAGAATACCACTCATCGGCATACGGTGGATATTACGGGAGTGAGCGCACCGCGGCAAAAGTGCTTCAATCTGGGTTTTATTGGCCTATAGTGTTCAAAGACGCCCACCAATTTGTGAAAACATGTGATAGATGACAAAGGGTGGGAAACATATCGAAACGAAATGAGATGCCCCTACAAACAATTCTTGAAGTGGAAATCTTTGATGTATGGGGCATCGATTTCATGGGACCATTCCCGTCGTCTTTGAGCAATCAGTATATTCTGCTCGCGGTGGATTACGTCTCGAAATGGGTTGAAACTGCAGCGTTACCATCTAATGATGCCAAGGTGGTCCTCAAGTTTCTACATAAAAACATTTTCACGAGGTTTGGCACGCCAAGAGCAATAATTAGTGATGAAGCCAGTACTTCTGCAATAAGTCGTTTACAACTCTTTTGGCTAAGTATGGGGTAAACCACAAGGTGGTTACAGCGTATCACCCTCAAACTAATGGGCAGGCGGAGGTTTCGAACAGAGAAGTTAAGAAAATTCTGGAGAAAGTCGTAAATCCGAGTCGGAAAGATTGGTCACTTCGATTGGACGACGCATTATGGGCGTACCGGACTACATACAAAATGCCAATCGGGATGTCACCTTATCAACTCTTGTGCGAAAAGGCATGTCACTTACCGGTGGAGCTACAGCACAAGGCCTATTGGGCAATACAAAAATTGAATTTTGATCAAGCCGCGGTAGGAGAAAAGAGGCTACTTCAACTAAATGAGCTTGACGAATTCCAACTCCAAGCCTACGAGAACGCCAAGCTATACAAAGAAAAGGTTAAAAGATGGCACGACCAGAAAATTGTGCAACAAACATTCGAGACGGGCCAATCAATCCTCTTGTTCAACTCACGGCTGCGATTATTTCCAGGAAAGCTTAAGTCGAGATGGTCGGGACCATTTACTATAAAAGGAGTATTTCCTCATGGCGCCGTTGAACTCTACAGTCGCAATCCGTTATAAACGTTCAAGGTCAATGGTCAACGGATAAAGCATTACTGGGGTGGCGAGTCGAACTGGGACGCCGACAACATTACCCTCGCCGGTACATAGTAAAACAGGGAGTAGTCAGGCTGAACGACTTAAAATCAAGTGCTAATTAGGAGGCAACCCAATTTTTCTTTATTTTTTCATAGTTCATGTTTAATTTGTTAGGATATAGTTTATGAAGCAGTAGTTAGGACTTGTCAATTATAAGTTTTGCTAAAAATCTCTGAAAAGTACTAAAAATCTCATTGAAACTCCAAGTCGTCAATAATCTAACGTATTGCATGTTTTTGGTTTCAGGAGAGGTCCAACGTGAGTCAGAGCACCAACGACTACAAAATGGAGGAAAATCGGAAAATTTGCATCTCCACAATTTTTGGCCAAAATATTTTAACAGTGGGCATGCCCGCCAGGGCAGGCCTCTTTGGCCTAGCACCCCCCGCCGGGGCGGGGGTCCTAAATCCTGGGCAAATACGCCTATTTTAAAATGCACGCCCCTTTCTTCTCTCCCTCATACATACACCTGGTGCTATCTCAACTTTCTTTCCTAAATCCACGTCTGACATCAAACCCTCATTCCCCACTACTACCACTACCTAAACCCATAACACCCACATCCTACCCCATAAATTCCATCACTTTCACCATTTCCTCTCTCCCACATCCCTCCTATATAAACCCTATCTCATACTTCCCATATTCAACACCATTAAATTCAAATTCTTTAAGAAATTGGGATACCCACACTTGAGAGTAGGTTGCTATAGTGTCAAATTTTCATCTTTTCTCAACTCCATAGAACCAACCTAAGTTTGGGGAATCCGAACGAGCTGTGCACGCCAAGTGTTTGACAGATTGACTGAACCAAGTTTTCGGGAGATGAAGTGGTTACTAGCAAGAGTTCATTCTTTGAAACTCAATGGCATCTCAACCAACACCCAAACGCCAACGGCGCGAGTTCAAGCGCCGCTCCACCGCCAACCATCTATGATGCCGAAAAATTTGTGAGTCTTGCCGCCGCCACTGGACCGTGATATTATGTACATGCAATCTAAGGCACTTACGCCAGAAGCGTGGTTTGGCCCCGAGGGGAACGACGGGAGATGATGTCCCAAATTCACCAAAAGGGTGGATCAAATTCACTTCAACATCCGACACCGTAGTGGTTAATATTGTCAAGGAATTCTATGCAAACGCCGAAGACAAAGCACCTTTCAAAGCATTTGTGCGGGGTCGAATGGTTCCGTTCAATGACGATGCAATCAACGCTTACTATCAGTTGCGGGTGCCACGCCATTGTTAGTATGTCCAAATGAGGGATTTTGACCCGGATTATGAGGAGGTTATTAAAAATTTGACAAAGCCAGACACATCTTGGACCAAAGGTAGGAAGGGAGGAACAGTGTTCAATAGCAAGGACTTAAGTCGGTATGGAATGATATGTTACACATTTTTATGTACGAAATTGCTTCCGTCCCAACACACTTCTGACGTCACCAAAGAGAAGGCATTACTATTATACGCCATTGTGCAAGATTTCATTATCGACGTCGGGGCCATCATCAGTTTCTCCATCCGCTGGTGCTTACGTGGAAATTTTTCGGGCGGTTTGCCGCACCCTTCACTTATATGTGCGTTGTGCCGCAACGCCAAGGTGCGTTATTCTGATGATGAGCCAACTCAACCGCCGCTTGCTTTGCTTGATTCACGAATGATTGCGCGGTATTCAGTGTGGGGTGGAGGAGAGTCACATCCAAGGGGTTTGGGTTTTATTTTTCCATCGGCGTCGGAAGACGAAGTCGATGCCGAAGATACCTCGGGGGATGAGGATGAAACAATGCGAAATCAAGGAACCGAGCAGGTTCCGCAGACTGAGGCATTTTCTAGTACTCAGTTCCTTGAGTTCCAAAATCAAATGAATGCGCATAATAGGGCAGCATGCCGGGAAATACAGCGATAGGTGATGCGCTAAGATCACATGTTTGATGCCATGAACGCATCTTTTGCCTCATTCAACACAACGCTTCAAAGTTTCAACCCAGCGGCTCAATTTCCATATCAACAACCCGATCCTTTACCTTGATTTCCTCCTAGTGATTCTGATGAGGAAGAGCACCAACCACCGCCCCAGACTTAGACGATTCCAGGGAAGTCCTATTGCACTTTATTGTTATCCAATGAGGGCATTGTCTTATTTAAGTTTGGGGGAGTAATTTGTTTAGTTGCATACATGCATTTTTAACTTTTTGTTGTCATATCTAGTTTTGCATTATAGAATAGGTTTTTGCATAGTAGTTAGGATTTTGCATTGTTTTCATTTATCTAATATATATATATAAATAAAATTAGTTAAATAGTGTGTTTGCATATGTCCAACGGTGTCGCATTTTTCATGTTATTTTTGTGGGCCAATGATGAGATTGTGAACAAGTTAACCAATATAGTATGGATTATTAGAACTATGATATAATTTCTGTTATGAATCGATTCTTGGACTTGTTTGAAACTGTTATAAAAGTGGTAGCACTAATAACATCTTTGTTGACCAGTTAGTTCAAATTGATACATAAAAAGTTTCTAAAGGATAATGTTAGGGTGAACTAAAAAATGACAAGGATAGGCAGTGAAGGCTTAACTTAGGCACAAACCTAAGTTTGGGGGAATACATGTGGGATATAAAAAAAAAGAAAACATGTTGAGTCTTGTGGTGGGTTGAGGAGAAACACTCCCCATAAATACAAGCGTGAGATGAGCGTAAAACGCACTCACTATCCAAAAAAAAAAAGAAAAGAAAAAGAAAAGGGAAGTAATCACGGAAAAAAGAGCAAAAAGCCCCCGTGTAAAAAAAGAAAAAAAAAGAGAAGGAAGAAAAGAAAGTATAAGTATCCTACATGTACCCTTAAATTTGGTTGAGTTTAATTTTAGTTGAATCGTGCCTATCTTTGAGATTTTTGAGTTTGCACTGTATGATTCCTTTTAAGAAGTTGTTTATGTATTGAATTTGGGTCCTTATCAGTTATCTTAGATGTTGTTCACACACGCACGCTATACCAGTAATAGTTGTTCAAGAATTGAGAATTAATACGTAATTGTGGATTGGTTTTGATAATTTGTTTTGTTAAGTTGCTTGTTTTTTATGAGGCCTATGGGATAAGTCAGTTTATGCGATGTTGTTGGATTTTTAGGCATTTAGATTGTTATTGCATTTCATTGCATTACATAACATGTAGTTTGTTTTGTGCTCGAGGACTAGCACGGTTTAAGTTTGGGGGAATTTGATAAGTGGATTTTATATACACGAATCGCTATTCATTTCAAGTTTAAATTCGTAGTTATCTTCGTGTTTTGTGTTCGTTTTTACTTGTTTCATGTTATTTTATGTGTAGGGTGGTCATGGATGCAATTGGTGAGGATAGGCGGTCTTTTTGGAGCAAAAGTGGAAAAAGTGGAAGTAAGAAAATCTTGAAGTCAATAGCCTAGCACTGCCGGAAATGAGCTTGTTTATCTATTACCCGTAGGGCGGGGTCCGTTCTAAAATTGTCTGTCTGTTTGGTTTTGACTTGTTTAGAACTCGGTTTGTGGGATTGGGATGATGCGTTTGGACTCTAATAAAAGAATAATTCGGCCAGAATAGAGGAGATCTTGCTATTACGTAGAAAAACAACAATCTTACAACACACAAGGAAAGAATTCAAGAGCGATTTCAAGGATTGAAGAGCGAACGTTGGAGGAGTAATTTCCAGAGATTATCACTACGGTTGCGAATCAAGGCTACGTGAAGGGGTTTTCTTTATTCTTCTTCTCTTTAGTCTTATTTGTAATTGGGATGATGTTTTCAACAAAGTATTCAGTTTTTAATTCATTCGTTATGAACAAATTTACTTATTAGAATTGTGATGGATCTTTGGGCGAAACGATGATTCTATAACTTTGATTTCCAATTCAATAAGATATTTTTAGTTTATCTATGTTAATTTGAGCGTAAATTTATGAATTGCCTGATCAATAGTTCTTTATGGATTTGAAAAGAATCGAGAGAGGAGATTCGAATCTAGACCTAGTTAATATAGCATGTGTCATGAATTTTGTCGATAGCAGATTTGTGATTATTGTTAAGGTAGAGATACGCTTAACATCACATGTAATCGTATAGAGAGCTTAAACTTAAACCTTCTTTGATTGCAGTTCACATAGAGATATAGTGAGTTGGTTAATTTAGGTGTTTAACGGATTTCTATCTTAATTGTGGATTGATGTTAATATGGTATTAGTGCATCGAGAGGTGGCTCTTACTACGTTCGTGTTCTTGATTAATAAATTGGAATATTGAATTGAGTTGGAATAAAGGTTGGAAAATCAGAGGGAAGCTCAGGGTGAAATCATAAGTCTAATTCTTCATTAATTGTTTGAAATTCCGGATTTCGTTATTGGTGACTGTTTTGTGATAGTTTATTTTTTTATTAATTTAGTTTTTTTTATATAATTTAAAACCATTGAATTGATTAGTTTAATAAAATTAGGGTTAATACAAAATTGATAATTGTGAAGTTAAGATTCTTGATATTTTGTCCTCGTGGGAACGATACTTATTCACTACTATATTACTCATTAACCACGTGCACTTGCGTGTTTTTTAAGCGTATTGATTTTCACCAACAAGCTGATCGTGCAGAGGATGATAGTCGTGCAAAGAAAACGAAGATTGGGGAAATGTACTCTACACTTAACAAGGCAATGAATGAGACCCAAGATTGAGTTTTGAGGTACCCAATCCAGTTCGAAGGATTACCATTGTACATGATGGATCGCAGGATGATTCATCGCATCTTAGAAGAGGAGCGTAGCAAGGCTAATCAGTACCTTGCCCGACAGTGATATGATTTGTTTAGTTATGTGAAGAACTTATATTAGTTTTAGATGTAAATTCTGACGTGTTTATGAACGAAGGAATATTTTAATATTTTAAATCCTGTGGATTCTTTATTCCAGGATAGTTGATGTAAATAGCAGTGATGCTATAGTTTGATGTTAAAACTTTGATTTGAATGGAAATATATGAAGTTGTTTGAGATGAGGTGTTAATTGATATACTAAATTATTGAGTAATGCCTTAACTATTTAGAGAAATAAATAAAGTTCTAATAAAGCGTTTATTTATCAGAAAAATGCTGCCAAGGAGAAGACAACAACGTCAACCGGCTCAGGAAGAGTCAACCAATAATAACAATAATGCCAACGCTAATCCCGTGCAGCAGTTGGTTAACTTACTGACTGGAGCCATGAATAACCAACTTCAAGCTCCACCAAACACAGCGTTTAAGGACTTCAAGGCGGTGGGACCGCCAGAGTTCAAAGGTTCCATGAACCCAATCGAGGCTCAAACATGGGTTATGGAAATGGAGAAGGTTTTCGACGTTGCTAGGGTTAGAGAAGATCAGAAGACCGCTTTTGCAACGTTTATGCTGAAGTCTGAGGCTAGCTAATGGTGGCAAGCAAACAAAGTGCGAGGAGGTGAAGGTGTAATTACGTGGGAAAGATTTAAAGAGATGTTTTTTGAAATGTATTTCCCAACTAGTTCACAGAACCAGATGGAGGTTCAATTTCTGGAACTGAAGTAGGGAAACATGAGCGTGCCTGACTACGCGGCTAAATTCAACGAGTTAGCGAGGTTCGCCCCGTATCAAATACACACGGAGGAAAGAAAAGCCAGGAGATTCGAACAAGGACTAAAGCCTTGGGTGTACAGCAAGGTATCAATGTTTCAGATAAACACATTCGCCGGAGTTTTGGAAAAGGCCATCCTCACTAAAGGTGGAAGCGATGTGGTGACCAAGTACAATCAAGATCAAAAGAAGAAGAAGAGTGAAGGAGAAGGAAATAACAAGGCCAGTGGAAGTGGCACAGGAGGTGGAAATTTCAATCAGAAGAAAAGATGGAATGACAGCTTATCATCGGGAAATCAGCAAGGTAATCAGAAGAAAAGAATTGAAGCATGTCCGACTTGCGGGAAAGCCCATCTGGGAGTTTGTATGAAAGGAAAAAGAGTGTGCTACAATTGTGGTCAGGAAGGCCACATAGCACCAAACTGTCCAAACCCAAAGAAGGGTGCTTGTTTTACTTGTGGTTCGAAGGACCACCTGGCAAGAGACTGTCCCAAGAAGGGATCGGGAGGGTCAGGATCAGGAGGAAACTGGGGAAACAATAGTGGAAATGCCTTAACCATCACCGGACCTACCACAACAAACCGACTGACCGCCCGAACTTTTAACATGATGGTGCAAGATGCAGTTCAATCCCGTGATGTGGTGTCAGATATCATTCCAATCAATAAAGTTAATGCTTATGTTTTATTTGATTCGGGTGCTACTTGTTCCGTTATATCCGATGATTTTGCCAAGAATTTAGATTTGCCTAAGAATGAATTGGATTACCCCGTGAATATAGAAATTGCGAATAGAGAAATAATCCCTGTTAAGTACGTACATAAGAACTGTAGAGTGCATATTAAGGGTAATATCATGAACGTAGATCTTATCCCTATTTGACTTGGGAAATTTGACGTTATATTGGGAATGGATTGGTTATTCAATTACGGTGCTGTAATTGATTGCCAAAAGAAGCGTATTAACCTTATGACTCGTCGCCAAAGGTTGTGTTTTATAGTAAGAAGTCGCCTGATGCAAGCGAGTTGTCGATCGATGATGTAGGCCAGGAAGTTGTTAAGACAAGGCTGTGTGGGATACTTAGCTTACATAGTCGACAGTCGAAAAGAGAATCCTAAGGTAGAAGAGATACCGATTGTGAGGAATTTCGTCGACGTATTTCCAGATGATTTGCCAGGACTTTCACCGGATAGGGAGGTAGATTTTGAGATCAATCTGGTGCCCGGAACCGCTTTAATACTGAAGGCACCATACCGAATGGCACCAGTAGAGATGAAAGAATTAATGGTACAATTACAAGAATTGTTGGACAAGAAGTACATTCAACCGAGCGTATCGCCGTGGGGAGCGCTGGTGTTGTTTGTGAAAAAGAAGGATGGATCGATGCGGCTCTACATTGAATACAGAGAACTGAATAAGGTCACGATTAAGAACAAATATCCATTACCGAGAATCGATGATCTGTTTGATCAGTTGAAGGGAGCAAGATACTTTTCCAAGATAGACTTGAGAAGCGGTTATCATCAACTGAAGGTGAGGCCAGAGGATGTACCGAAGACAGCGTTCAGAATGCGATATGGTCACTACAAATTTTTAGTAATGTAGTTTAGTCTTATGAATTCTCCTGCAACATTTATGGGACTAATGAATGGTGTATTGAAGCCATTTTTGGACAAGTTCGTAGTGGTATTTATAGATGACATTTTGGTATATTCAAAAACCAAAGAAGAACACGAAGAACATTTGAGGTTAACGTTAGAAGTATTGAGAAGGGAGAAGTTGTATGCCAAGTTTTCGAAATGCGAATTTTGGATTGAACGGGTACAATTTCTTGGTCACGTGATCGATAAAAATGGAATTTCGATAGATCCATCTAAAGTCGAAGCCGTGATTAACTGGGATCAGCCGAGAACGCCGTTAGAAGTAAGAAGTTTTCTTGGATTTGCAGGATATTATAGAAGGTTCATACAAAACTTTTCCAAGATCGCAACTCTGTTAACGAATTTAACTCGAAAAGCTGTGAAATTTATTTGGACGGAGAAGTGTGAGGAGAGCTTTTAAGAATTGAAGAAGAGATTGAGTACGACACCTGTGTTATCCCTTCCGGATGATATATGAAATTTTGTTGTTTATAGTGATGCGTCGCATAAAGGACTTGGCTGTGTGCTGTGATAAGTGATATTTTTACTCACTTATTGTATACGGATCCATGCGAATTGTGCCCACCTTGAGCACATTTCATTGTGTTTTAGTTGCATTTCATGTTATTTTGCATTGCATGTATTTAAACTCCTTTTGGTGAATAAGTGCAGGAATCGGCGTCATTTTGGTGGGAATTGAGGTATCGGTGAGCGGATGCATGAAGGCTATTCGCAAGGCGAGGATGTGCATGGCATGGGGGTACAATAAGGCATGGAAATCAAGCAAGAAAGCGGGATTAAGCAAGAATGAACAAGTAGCAGCAGCAGCAGACCAAAAACCAGACTCAGGAACTGCAGAACACAAGCCGCACGGCCGCGCGACATAACAAGAGAAGACTCACATACGCCATGCGTGAAAGCGTGGCTTTACATAGTGAACCTTCACCGTCACGCGCTACGAGCAGGCATGACCGCGCGCCCGAGAGGCAGAAGCGCGTGACCGCGTGATAAGACGTCTGGGGAAATCCGAAGCTTCTTTGCAAGTCTCGCGGTACCGCTAGACAGATACATACTAGAGCTAGCGCTGCGGCATGCTGATCTTGATCTTGTAATTTGTTTTATTTTTAATTAAGCAATGTGATGATGTGTAATTGGTATAAAGCGATTCGGCGTATATGTCGAGGGGGACTTGACTTTTATTATGTAACTTTCATAGTAGCAATTAGGGTTTACACCTTGGGAGAGAGTCCAACGGAGAACGAAACCACAACGTCTTATTTTCTTCTTCTTGGAGTTCTTCACCATTGTGGATTTTGATTATTGTTAATGGAATTCTTTGGGGTTTTCATAGTTAATCATTGATTACTATTCAACGTTTGGGTTTGATTGTTCTTTCTCTCTTAATCTCATTTGCTTGATTATTGATCATGTTTAGTCTTGATCCCATAATGGTTTTTGGTTCCTTACGTGAATTAAACTCCATTATGGGATCCTAACGGATTTTAATATATCGTTTGGTTGCACATCTAAATGTTAGATTTATTTTGCATATCATATGGATTATCTATCATGGTTGGTTTGTATGTATGAATGACCTGATAATCTTCATGTTAGTATTTGTATGGAATTGAAATGAACATATGAATATGGATGAAATCATGATAGCATGCGAATATACGGGATTGCATATTTTGTGAAACGGTAGGAATATCTTTGTTTTGTAGTATGAGCTAGAATAAGGGTTGTGTTTAAAGTCAATAGGATTGCAATTACGCATAGGAATATGGTAATTGTGATGATATTGGTGATCACATAGATTCTAACATCTGTAGATGATATGTGAGTTGGTTATAGTGAATTGGAAAATAGTTATAACTCGCTTTTGTGCCCTTGGCTATTATCCTGTGATATGTGAACACTTCTTGCATGACATATGGCGATTGAATGAAATATTGAATGAAGTTAGGATCCCATTGTTTCCACATCATATTTAATTCGTTTATATTCTTATTTTTAGTTGGTAATTATAAATGATTTAAATCAACAATTGAGTCAATAGTCTTAGCATATAAATATAGTGAGTTAATTAATGCATAGTAGTCTAAGGTTAACAACTTTCTATGTGGGATCGATACTTTACTTACTCTGTATTACTTGTTGACCCGTGTATACTTGCATGAGTTAGAGCTCTTTTATAAGAACTATAAAAGAGGCAACAAGTTTTAAGCGCCGCTAAAGGGATAGGCGTTAATTTAGATAATTATCATTAGTTTAAAAGTCATGTATTGTATTACTTAGACAATTACATTTCATTTCTCATTTCTATTTTATTTTGTTTTTGTTACGGTACTTGTAAAGTTTTATGCACACATGATCTTCCAATTCAGAGTTAACACCAAAGACAAGATAATATAAACGAAAAAGGTTGGAAAGCAAGAGTGCGCATAAATTTACAAGCACAGTTAGAGGGTACCATGGATGACTTTGCTTATCAATGGCCTTATGAAAATAGGATTCAACCAAGGGACACAAGACCTGAAGGACTCAATGTATTTTCTATATTGTCAGCACAGATTGCAACACTTTCGGAGAGGTTGGATGTTCTTGCAGCCCAACGCACTCGAGAGATAGCAGTTACATGTGAATACTGTGCTGGCGAGCATCCGAGTTATCAGTGCAACATCAAGGTTGGACAAGTGCAGTTTGGGGGTGATTACTTCAACAACGATGTTTATCCTAATTATCAACAAGGATGGGGTTATCACCCAGATTATGAAAGGGGTTATAACTATCAAGGTCAATACTGCATCTCAAGTCCAACATATCCATCAAATTTCTCATATCCACCTCCAATGCAACAAGAAGAAAATGCAGAGTTGAAGGAATTCATGTCAAAAAGCATAGCAGACCATGGAGAGATAATGATGAGTCAGGAGTTATCAAGCCAAAATCTTAACAGACAGATGGAACAACTCATTAACTCCTCAGTGAATGGTCCTCAATACATGGATTTTGAAACTGAACAAGATAATTCAAGATCGAAGGATTTGTGGTTCAAAGTTGTAGCATCAACTGAGGAGAAGATGATTGAGCAAGAGAGGTCAATTTGAAAGCTTCAAAATCATATGGATCAAATGTTCGAAGCCTTGAACAATCGCCCTCCAAACAATTGGTGCTATGACATGGATGATGAAATCGATGGAGAGCCAGAAGTGTACATGCCACTGAATGAACTGAAAGGAGTGGATATTGAGGAGACAACTGGGGGTATGGAAAATAAAGAACATGAGCTGACTTGTATACTACCCCAAGTGCCTCCTCAATTAGAGTTGAAAAATTCAGTGAACTTTACACACCCATGTCCCCTTGGTAGTCACATCCAAAGAAATAATTTCTGCAATTATGAGGCCTCTTACAAGCCATGGTGGGCTACGGAAGAGATAATAGAAGAATAAAATCCCGTTGAATCTTTCATGCCTCAATGCAAAAATCTATTCACAGATACAACGGGAGAAACACCTGGCATTGCAATGGAACTAGGGACATCATGTACAGGAAATATGCTAGGTGGCTTCAATTCACAAATTCTCATGATGGGGAAACTACCAAAGCACATAGCGGTTCTAATGGATGGAGGGTTTTTATCTTATCGTAGAGGAATTGGATAGCGGTGTCAAGAAAAGAGTCCAGCTAACGGACTATAACTTAGCTCTGGATGGGAGGCAACCCATCAATTCTTCACCCAAGAATTCAATTATTGTCGTTATTTCCTTTTGATTATTTTAGTTAGTAGTTCAAATTCAGTGATAACAAGTACAATGATTAAAGATCATCACCGATGGAAGAGTAAATCAAAGCAGATTGGCTTTACTTGGAGTCTCGCGGCCGCGCGTCCCAAACAGTATCAACTTGTGCGCTCGCGCGTTAAGCTAGTTAATCCACGAGCCTTTCTGCAAGTCTCGCGCCCGCACGCCCAAGGAAGCTTATCATCGCTGCTTGCAAGCATGCAAGTCAGTCCAAATTGGATAAAAATAGTTCAAAACAAAAATTGGAATCAGTTGGACTCTTATGTGCGATACTAACAGAAGCGGAAATCTCTCACTCTCCCCAACTCACGTCACTATCTCTCTATCAGTTACAGATTGAGGCATATTTCTCTCCCTCAAATCTCTAGGATTTCCTCCACGATTCCGTGCTCATCCCCATCTCCTTCATGATATAAAGCTAGGGCTCTCTATTGGGATAGCACAAACAAGAGTGAATTTCATCAGTTTGCAAATACATTCGTTCCTTCAGTAAATTCATTTGAGATCTCTATCTCCAATGGGTCCAAAGAGAATAAGGGCAGCTTCATCCTCTTCATCTTCCTCTGACGGTTATGAAGAGGATATTGTCGATCATAGCAAATTTCTATTTTTGGAGGCCCAGCAGGAGTACTATCACATTGTCGCGAAGACATTCATCAAGGAAAGAGGATTTAGGCCAGAAGGTCAGGATGGGGAACAATGTGCCATGATTCGCGAACGAGGTTGGGCTGGACTGACTGCTGCACCCACGCCAATTCCCATGAGCATAGTTTGAGAGTTCTATGCTAATGCCAAAGCCATCATGAACGATACCTCTATGGTTCGTTGTACAGAGGTAAACTACCAACCCTTCGCCATTAGAAACGTGCTGAGGCTCCCCGCTAGACCACCAGCAGGGGCGGCCAATTGGATCACGGGAGCTCATCAGGAAACAGACTTGGAGCAGGTCATTGCAGAATTGTTCATTCCCGGATCCCGATGGACTTACAAAGTCGGTACGACCCAACCTCGCATTTTTCCAGCAGCCGCACTGAATCGGTACGCCAAGGCATGGAATCTGTTCATTTGTGCTAAATTAGTGCCATCATCGCATCAACATGAAATCACAGCAGAGAGAGCCATAATTATGTGGGGCATCATCACTGGCGAATATATTGACATCGGGTATTTGATCCATCAAAACATTGTAAAGTATCTGAAGGGAATTACCACTGGCAGCATCCCACATGCTTCAGTGATAGCCATGTTATGTGCACAACAAGGGGTTAGTTGGGGCAATGAGAAAATGTAGTATCCAAGCCAAGATATCACGCACTCCACAATTGCCAAATTTGAGGACTGGGCAGGTGGCGAGCCACATCCGCGCCCACGCGGATTCATTCTCTGACCCACCATTTCCGAGCCAACCCAGCCACCCCCACAGCCCGATGAAGTAGGTCCATCTACCCGTGAGCAGGCTGTCTCTAGCGATCGACACCTCCGAAGGTTGGAGCGCAAAGTCGACACATTGTATGATAATCTTGGAACTTTTGCTATGGGACTCACCAGGGCTTTGGTCGAAGCATTCGCGCAGCAAAGAACCATGCTTGAATGGCCCCAGTTCAGGACCGCCGTGCCGTATCCACCACCAGATTCACCACCCGAGGAGGGTGGTCATGCCGATAATTAGGGGAGTTTTTCTCGTACCCTTTACCTTCATTCAATGAGGACATTGAACATTTCAAGTTTGGGGGTATTGGAGTACTTGCATAGTAGTAGTTTAGATTGCATTTTATGTTAGCATGTTTAGTTTAATTTTGCATGAATTTGGGTTAATTAAATGTTTAGCATAAATTTTTTATTTTTATTCATTCTTAGTATGTTCTAGTTTAATGTCTCACATAAACTTTTGCTTATAAATAGACACTTTATGCCTAAGCCAATGAGGATAGTGAATTGTGGAAGATTTCAGAATATGTGAATAGCACAACTTGGATATAATGTTTTACACAATGCGATTCATGTTGCTATTTATATGCTTTCGGTTTGCACAATTGTGTTCACATTCACTTGTAAGTCTAAGATGTGTGTCTTGAATTGATAAATAGAACATGTAGTTTTAAAAAGAGAAACATGAGGAAAATGTTGTAGATTGTAAAGTCATTGAAGTGCAAATTTTGGGGGAACATGGGCATGCTGTGTAAAAAAAAATAATAAAAAAATATAATAGTAATAACATGACTAGTCTTAATTCGGGGCCCTAGCTACTTGAGTAAGTACGCCCAAGGGGATTGTCTCTACACCTAGCGCCCTAAGGTCTTTCATGGTCTGGGAGTCATTGGTTGAAAACTCGTTAAGGGGTAGCAGTGTGCCTAATGGATTAAGACATTGCACAGTCATGTAAAAAAATATAATATCAATAAACACCGCGAGAAAGTGCGAAATCTCCCTCGTGAGTAGTAATAAAGCAATAAACCCATTGTTGAGCCTTAGTTTGCGGTGATATGTTTAAACAGTCCATGTTGCATGAATATACATGAATCTTGATTTAGACTATAATTTTCTGTTTAGAGCAGTGTAAGATATATAATCTTTGCTTGAATCAAGTTTCTGTGAACAACACACACAGACAACATCTCTATAGCAGTCATGAATTATCTGAGTGTATGATGTTATATCTATGGTTTGGTTTAAAACTATGTTCTGGGATCTGGATAGTTCACCGAGGTAATTTGAAATTTGAAATTTCAGTATGGTTAAGATTATGTGAGACTAGTTTGCATCGGAGAGTAGTTGCATAGTTTAGTAGTTACATTTTCAATGTTCATTCATATGCATTGCTTAAGGGCAAGCAACAGTTCAAGTTTGGGGGTATTTGATAAGTGATATTTTTACTCACTTATTGTATACCGATCCATGCGAATTGTGCCCACCTTGAGCACATTTCATTGTGTTTTAGTTGCATTGCATGTTATTTTGCATTGCATGTATTTAAACTCCTTTTGGTGAATAAGTGCAGGAATCGGCGTCATTTTGATGAGAATTGAGGTATCGGTGAGCGGATGCATGAAGGCTATTCGCAAGGCGAGGATGTGCATGGCATGGGGGTACAATAAGGCATGGAAATCAAGCAAGAAAGAGGGATTAAGCAAGAATGAACAAGTAGCAGCAGCAGCAGAAGACCAAAAACCAGACTCAGGAACTGCAGAACACAAGCCGCGCGGCCGCGCGACATAACAAGAGAAGACTTCATACTCGCCGAAAGGTGGCTTTATATAGGGAACCTTCAGAAGTCACGCGCTACCACCGAGGCATGACCGCACACCCTGAGGCGGAGCTGCCGACCGTGCCGATAAGACGCTCTGGGAAACGAAGCTATCGCAAGTCTCCTACCGCCATGAGACGATACATACTAGAAGCCACGCTGCATACGGCCACTGGCGCGATCGATGTCAGTAATTTGTTTTATTTTTAATTAAGCAATGTGATGATGTGTAATTGGTATAAAGCGATTCTGACGTATGTCGAGAGGGGATTTGACTTTTATTACGTAACTTTCATAGTAGCAATTAGGGTTTACACCTTGGGAGAGAGTCCAACGGAGAACGGCTTTACAACGCCTTATTTTCTTCTTCTTGGAGTTCTTCACCATTGTGGATTTTAATTATTGTTAATGGAATTCTTTGGGGTTTTCATAGTTAATCATTGATTACTATTCAGCGTTTGGGTTTGATTGTTCTTTCTCTCTTAATCTCATTTGCTTGATTATTGATCATGTTTAGTCTTGATCCCATAATGGTTTTTGGTTCCGCCATGAATTAAACTCCATTATGGGATCCTAACGGATTTTAATATGTCGTTTGGTTGCACATCTAAATGTTAGATTTGTTTTGCATATCATATGGATTATCTATCATGGTTGGTTTATATGTATGAATGACTGATAATCTTCATGTTAGTATTTGTATGGAATTGGAAATGAACAGATGAATATGGATGAAATCATGATAGCATGTGAATATGGGGATTGCATATTTTGTGAAACAGGTAGGAATATACTGTTTTGCCGTATGAGCTAGAATAAGGGTTGTGTTTAAAGTCAATAGGATTGCAATTACGCATAGGAATATGGTAATTGTGATGGTATTGGTGATCACATAGATTCTAACATCTGTAGATGATATGTGAGTTGGTTATAGTGCATTGGAAAATGGTTATAACTCGCTTTTGTGCCCTTGGCTATTATCCTGTGATATGTGAACACTTTTTGCATGACATATGGCGATTGAATGAAGTTAGGATCCCATTGTTTCCACATCATATTTAATTCATTTATATTCTTATTTTTAGTTGGTAATTATAAATGATTTAAATCAACAATTGAGTCAATAGTCTTAGCATATAAATATAGTGAGTTAATTAATGCATAGTAGTTTAAGGTTAACAACTTTCTCTGTGGGATCGATACTTTAATTACTCTGTATTACTTGTTGACCCGTGTATACTTGCATGAGTTAGAGCTCTTTTATAAGAATTATAAAAGAGGCAACATGCTGATGCAAAACGGCAAAGTCATTGCATATGCATCATGACAATTGAAAGATTATGAGAAGGGATATCCGACCCACGACTTGGAGTTAGCGGCTGTTGTTTTTTCTTTGAAAATTTGGAGGCACTACCTCTACGGGGAGAAGTGTGAATTATATACAGACCACAAGAGTCTGAAATATATGTTCACGCAGAAGGATTTGAATATCGCCAAAAGAAGATGGTTGGAATTAATTAAAGATTACGAACGTAAGATTTTATACCATCCTGCAAAGCAATGTAGTTCTTAGGCGCCTTAAGTAGAAAGGGTCGTGAGAAATTGATGATGTTAACTACTCAGGAGGAGCTAATTTCAGAAATGGAGAAACTAGAGTTAGAGGTGAAGTATCCTATGGAAATTGATGAGAAGCTATTTCAGATGCAATCTGGTACAACTCTACTAGATAAAGTGAAGGAGGCTCAGCTTCAGGATGATGAATGCAAAAAGGTGACAAAGAAGATATCTGAAGGAACCGAACCAAGATTTAAGATGGATACGGAAGGAATACTGAGATTTGAAAGTAGAATTTGGGTACCACCAGTACAAGAGATTAAGGAAGAAATTTTGAGCGAGGCTCATAGTTCACGATATTCGATTCTCCCTGGTAGTACCAAGATGTATCAAGATCTTCGACAACATTTCTGATGGCCGAATTTGAAACGTGATGTTGCAGAATGTGTTACCAAGTGTCTGACCTGTTAGAAAGTGAAAGCGAAACATCAGAGACCAAGTTGATTGCTACAACCGTTAGAGATCCCAGAATGGAAATGGGAACATATTATAATGGACTTCGTGGTTGGTCTTCCGAAGACTAAGAAAGGCTACGACGCAGTATGGGTTATCGTTGACCGACTGACGAAATCCGCACACTTCCTTCCGATCAAAATCAGATTCAATTTAGATCAATTGGCAAGGTTATATATCAAAGAGATTGTTTCGAGGCACGGAGTACCGGTGTTAATTGTTTCAGATAGGGATCCGTGCTTTACATCAATTTTTGGAAACGTCTTCTGGAATGCATGGGTACGCAATTGCGAATGAGTACAGCTTACCACCCTCAAACCGACGGACAGAGTGAAAGAACGATTCAAACATTAGAAGATATGCTAAGAGCTTGTGTGATGGAGTTTAAAGGAAATTGGGATGATCACCTATCGTTAGTAGAGTTCGGCTACAACAACAGTTACCACGCTAGTATTGGCATGCCGCCTTACGAAGCGTTATATATGCGTAAAGTGCGAACTACGCTTTCTTCGGGATGAAGTTGGTGAAAGAGAATTGCTAGGGCCAGAATTGGTACAGCAGACGACAGAAATAGTCAAAGTGATCCGAGCACGACTGGTAGCGGCTCAAGATTGATAGAAGAAATACGCTGATCCACATCGTAAAAATATCGAGTTTGAATCAGGTAGTTATGTTTTCTTGAAGGTCTCTCCCTGGAAAGGGAAGATCAGGTTGGGAAAGAAAGGAAAATTGAGCCCAAGATTCATTGGACCCTTTGAAGTCTTTGAGAAGAATCGGAGAAGTTAAATGACGAGGTAGCCTTACCTCCAAAGACTCGAGAATGTCCACAACGTCTTCCATGTTTCGTGTTACGACCCTACAAAGTCGATTACAAGCATGTAATTGAATACTGAACCCCTACATTATGAGAAATACTTTTTACGAAGAAATTCCTCATCCAAATTGTCGAATCAAAAAAAACAAGTTCTCGAAATAAAGTTATACCTTCATTAAGGTAATTTGGAGGAACCACAACGTCAAGAAGCTACGTGGGAACTCAAGAGAATATGATGAAGAACTACCTCATTTATTTACTTAATTATGTAAAGCGATTTTGGGGATGTAATCTTTGTAAGGGGGGAGAATGTAATGGGTCAAAATTTATTGAGTCGTGATTCTGGGGACAGAATTCTTTTAAGGGGGGAAAGATGTGACGAACAAGAATTTTGTAATTAATTTTAATATTTATTGAATTAAATAAATATTTTTCGATGATTTAATTATTAGATTAAATAATTAATTGATGCAATTGTGGTAGATTAATTTAATTATATGTGTTACATTTATTAAATTAATGTAGAGAATAATTATTATTCAAATATGTAATTATGTGAGCTTATTGAATTAAATGAAATATTTAATTAAGCATGGTGTTATTTAATTAATTTAATTATTAATTAGAGATTTAATAATTTGACATTATTTATTAATGAGAAATTTAATTATGTGAATTTATGAGAAATTATTATATTTTATTTAAAGTAAATTAAATAAGATATTTGATTTATTGTGCAAGTGGGTGTGACATGATTTAAACTATATGATAAATGAGTTTATTAAATTAATTGGGTATAAGCCTTTAAGGCTAGCCAAATGAGACCTTAAGGGGAGTTGAGGGCAATTAAACCACGTATGGAGCAACTGACCTCAACTCTGCGCATAAAGGCTCAGTTGATATTCTACGTATTCTCCTTTTATTATATTTGCTAAGTCTATAAACTATAACAGAGAAAATTCAGAGAGAAAAGTTAAGAATTTTGAGTGTGTGATTGAAGAAGAGTTTGAGAAGAGTTTCAATTCATCTCCTACATTACACTCTACGCTTTGAGTAATTTCTCTAAACCCAATTTCTAATTCACGTAATTAGTTTTTATAAAAATGGCTTTCATACATTTTGTAAAATCTCTGTAATTGAGAAAGGGTTTGATTATGAGTTTATATATGGGTTAAGATGTATCAAATCGTATTTGATTATATATATATATTATGTGAATTATCATGTCATTAGTTTCATAATACTATGAATTGTTATTTCAAAAATTTATAGAGTATGGGTTTGGCCTTATGGCCTTATACGTGATATTTTATGTATTGATCGTATATTATCTCTAAATTTTACACTCGTATATTATTATACATGTTGATACGAAGAGACCAAACTTTAAACGAACGGATTCGGTGTTATAACGAATCTGTAGTATCAATTTTCATGTTTTATTTATTAAACCTTCAAGAACATCACAGTCAGAGAAATTATAGATTTGAACTCTGTGATTATGTATTTTAATGGGTTAAAACCATTCTATAAATGTTGGGTTATGTTTATGCATGAATTATAACATGTGTATATGATTAATTTCGTGTAGTAGTAATTTAATTGGAAATTTTAATGTTTCAAATTTTCGCGATTTGAAGAACAGATTTACGTCATCATTGCATGGCCAACCTATATCATTTAAGTCCTGTGTCAAGACAGACTACCACTGCATGCAATGCCATTAGTGTCCGAAATACAAGCAATACCACGACACCGCAACGCCAAGACCTAGTATAAACGTGGCGCCGCAGTGCCACTCTGTAGAATGGTCCAGAAATGTAATTTTAAAGTGTTAAAGTTCATGAATGTGATGTTAACTTAATTTAATGAACATAAAAATATGTTATAAGTATAATGAGATGTTAAAATAAATACTGAACATGTAAATAACATAATTACATGTGAATTGAATTATTGATTTCATAAGTAGCTTATTATTCATGAAGTGTTATTATGTGACAATAAGTGTGATATTTGACTAAGTATAGTCATAACCAAAGTTTATATAAAAGAATGGGTTTATGATGATTAGTTAAAGTGATAATTAACTGGTATTGTGAATGTGAATGTGAATGGTATGTAGGATTAAATTCAAAGAACGTGCTTAGTTAAAGTGTAATCTACGCACGAGGCAAGTTTCCTAACCCTACTTGTCATTATTGTTCAAGTTTATTATTTACCTCGAGTAAATTATCATTACTATTATTCATGTTCAAAATGTTATATTAAAGATTGATTATCTTTTCAAAGCATGATTCAGTTATACAATAATTGTCCTATTGTATACTTCCTGAGATTATTATTCAATTTGAATATCATTATTATTGAACCTTATTAGACTAGCGAAACCCTTATTAATTCGACTAGTCCATAGTTGATGAGCATTCTAAATTTCAGAACCCTTGATGAATTATCCAAACCAAACTTCCTTTGGTGCGGACTCGAATGTCAAACTGAGATGAACAACCCTGCAAAGGGATTTACTTATGCGTTAGCGTTAAGATATTGTGCATAGTATGGTACTAAGGGCTGATCCCCCTAAGTACGAGTAGAAAGGTCCATAGTCATATGACTGTTAAAGGTTTCAACTATAACCCTTGATAACCTAGGACATAGTTTAAGGTCTTATGACCCTCAGAATTCTTTTGATTCTTGTTATTCATTCTTGATTCAAAAGTTGAGCTTTTATTCAGACGTCTTTGATTTACTCGCATGTTATTATACTATTATTTCATTGTTATACTTGTGGGAAATAGTGTTCACTCTTGTTTAATAATAACATTGTAGTTAAGAACGAAAGAACCGTTGAACCTTCCACTAGTAAAGGCAAGGGAAAAGTTAGCAAATGATGAAGACTTGTTATTTGTTTGATGATGTATTTATATTAGACATGAGTTAATGATTGTTGTTTAAGACTTATTATTTATATTTCCACACAGATGTTTAAGGTTAGTTTAACTTGAAATTATGTTTATGTTTCAGATGTTGTAACCCTTTAAAGGGAAGATTTTATTTCTATCTATTGCATGGTTTGCATTTATTATGGGTAGATGGATAGATGATATTTGTACAGTGAACACCAAATCCCGTGGAATCGAAGTACCCGGATTTGGGGGTGTCACAAGTTATTGATTTCATAAGTAGCTTATTATTCATGAAGTGTTATTATGTGACAATAAGTGTGATATTTGACTAAGTATAGTCATAACCAATTTTTAGATAAAAGAATGGGTTTATGATGATTAGTTAAAGTGATAATTAACTGATATTGTGAATGTGAATGGTATGTAGGATTAAATTCAAAGAACGTGCTTAGTTAAAGTGTAATCTACGCACGAGGCAAGTTTCCTAACCCTACTTGTCATTATTGTTCAAGTTTATTATTTACCTCGAGTAAATTATCATTACTATTATTCATGTTCAAATGTTATATTAAAGATTGATTATCTTTTCAAAGCATGATTCAGTTATACAATAATTGTCCTATTGTATACTTCCTGAGATTATTATTCAATTTGAATATCATTATTATTGATCCTTATTAGACTAGCGAACCCTTATTGATTCGACTAGTCCATAGTTGATGAGCATTCTAAATTTCAGAACCCTTGATGAATTATCCAAACCAAACTTCCTTTGGTGCGGACTCGAATGTCAAACTGAGATGAACAACCCTGCAAAGGGATTTACTTATGCGTTAGCGTTAAGATATTGTCACAGTATGTTACTAAGGGCTGATCCCCCTAAGTACGAGTAGAAAGGTCCATAGTCTTATGACTGTTAAAGGTTTCAAGTATAACCCTTGATAACCTAGGACATAGTTTAAGGTCTTATGACCCTCATAATTCTTTTGATTCTTGTTATTCATTCTTGATTCAAAAGTTGAGCTTTTATTCAGATGTCTTTGATTTACTCGCATGTTATTATACTGTTATTTCATTGTTATACTTGTGGGCAATAGTGCTCACTCTTGCTTAATAATAACATTGCAGTTAAGAACGAAAGAACCGATGAACCTTCCACTAGTAAAGGCAAGGGCAAAGTTAGCAAATAATGAAGACTTGTTATTTGTTTGATGATGTATTTATATTAGACATGAGTTAATGATTGTTGTTTAAGACTTATTATTTATATTTCCACACAGATGTTTAAGGTTAGTTTAACTTGAAATTATGTTTATGTTTCAGATGTTGTAACCCTTTAAAGGGAAGATTTTATTTCTATCTATTGCATGGTTTGCATTTATTATGGGTAGATAGATAGATGATATTTGTACAGTGAACACCAAATCCCGTGGAATCGAAGTACTTGAATTTGGGGGTGTCACAAGTTGGTATCAAAGCTGTAGGTTATGAACCTAATGTGGGGGAACAACCTTAGGTAGTAGCCTTATAGAAAGAAGATAGTGATGGAAAACTCTTATCGAGTAATAAGAAATGAATTTATGTAATTCATTGAAGATAATAAAAGACCTTATGTGTTTATGTGTTAAAGTATGCGTTAGATGATACGACTTAGTAACTAAAACTTAAAATTTTGTTGTCGGGGATGTCGAATGTTGGAGAAGCTAGTCAAGTGGGGAGGAAGAACCCGGGTAACTATAGTACCTCATTGAGGAGGAACCCGTGTACCAGTAATATGCAAGCGGAGGAGGAGCCCCGAGAAATTCATGTCATTAGGGAGTAGCTAGTACAGAGGGAGTCATCTCCATTGATCACCGTTGTTGGTCAGGAGCATGAGCCCGAGACTGATCCTAAGGAGGATCCTGAGGAGGAATTTGTTGAGGAAGAGGAAGAGGAAGAGGAAGAGGAAGAGGAAGAAGAGGAGTTACCACGGTACACCGTTGATGCTGAGATGTATGACACATTATATGACCGTAACGTGAAGTTACGAGATGAGGTGCAGGATCTGACTGAGCGAGCTATTATTCAGCAGATTACTCTAGAGGAGAAGGAAAGGGAGATTTCGACTCTTCACTCATGACTGGGAAATGTAGAATGGGATTTGGTCCATGAGAAGGGTCAAACTGAAGATAAGACCGAGAAGATAGAGAAACTGAAGAAGGAACTGAAGGAAACCTCCGAAAGATTGAACATAGCAGAGGAAGGCTGGGTAAGAGAATCACGTTGAGCTGATCGTGCAGAGGATGATAGTCGTGCAAAGAAAGCGAAGATTGGGGAAACGTACTCTACACTTAACAAGGCAATGAATGAGACCCAAGATCGAGTTTTGAGGTACCCAATCCAGTTCGAAGGATTACCATTGTACATGATGGATCGCAGGACGATGCATCACATCTTAGAAGAGGAGCGTAGCAAGGCTAATCAGTACCTTGACCGACAGTGATATGATTTGTTTAGTTATGTGAAGAACTTAAATTAGTTTTAGATGTAAATTCTGACGTGTTTATGAATGAAGGAATATTTTAATGTTTTAAATCATGTGGATTCTTTATTCTAGGATAGTTGATGTTAATAGCAGTGATGCTATAGTTTGATGTTAAAACTTTGATTTGAATGGAAATATATGAAGTTGTTTGAGATGAGGTGTTAATTGATATGTTGAATTATTGAGTAATGCCTTAACTATTTAGAGAAATAAATAAAGTTCTAGTAAAGTGTTTATTTATCAGAAAAATGCCGCCAAGGAGAAGACAACAACGTCAACCGGCTCAGAAAGAGTCAACCAATAATAACAATAATGCCAAGGTTAATCCCGTCCAGCAGTTGGTTAACTTACTGACTGGAGCCATGAATAACCAACCTCAAGCTCCACCAAACACAACGTTTAAGGACTTCAAGGCGGTGGGACAGCCAGAGTTCAAAGGTTCCATGAACCCAATCGAGGCTCAAACATGGGTTATGGAAATGGAGAAGGTTTTCGACGTTGCTAGGGTTAGAGAAGATCAGAAGACCGCTTTTGCAATGTTTATGCTGAAGTCTGAGTCTAGCTACCGGTGGCAAGTAAACAAAGTCCAAGGAGGTGAAGGTGTAATTATGTGGGAAAGATTTAAAGAGATGTTTTTCGAAATGTATTTCCCAACTAGTTCGCAGAACCAGATGGAGGTTCAATTTCTGGAACTGAAGCAGGGAAACATGAGCGTGCCTGACTACGCAGCTAAATTCAACGAGTTAGCGAGGTTCGCCCCGTATCAAGTACACACGGACGAAAGAAAAGCCAGGAGATTCGAACAAGGACTAAAGCCTTGGGTGTACAACAAGGTATCAATGTTTCAGATAAACACATTCACCGGAGTTTTGGAAAAGGCCATCCTCGCTGAAGGTGGAAGCGATGCGGTGACCAAGTATAATCAAGATCAAAAGAAGAAGAAGAGTGAAGGAGAAGGAAATAACAAGGCCAGTGGAAGTGGCACAGGAGGTGGAAATTTCAATCAGAAGAAAAGATGGATTGACAGCTCATCATTGGGAAATCAGCAAGGTAATCAAAAGAAAAGAATCGAAGCATGCCCGACTTGCGGGAAAGCCCATCTGGGAGTTTGTATGAAATGAAAAAGAGTGTGCTACAATTGTGGTCAGGAAGGCCACATAGCACCAAACTGTCCAAACCCAAAGAAGGGTGCTTGTTTTACTTGTGGTTCGAAGGACCATCTGGCAAGAGACTGTCCCAAGAAGGGATCGGGAGGGTCAGAATCAGGAGGAAACCGGGGAAACAACAGTGGAAATGACTTAACCATCACCGGATCTACCACAACAAACCGACCGACCGCCCGAACTTTCAACATGACGGTGCAAGATGCAGTTCAATCCCGTGATGTGGTGTCAGGTATCATTCCGATTAATAAAGTTAATTCTTATGTTTTATTTGATTCGGGTGCTACTTGTTCCTTTATATCCGGTGATTTTGCCAAGAATTTAGATTTGCCTAAGAATGAATGGGATTACCCCATGAATATAGAAATTACGAATAGAGAAATAATCCCTGTTAAGTACGTACATAAGAACTGTAGAGTGCATATTAAGGGTAATATCATGAACGTAGATCTTATCCCTATTCAACTTGGGGAATTTGACGTTATATTGGGAATGGATTGGTTATTCAATTACGGTTCTGTAATTGATTGCCAAAAGAAGCGCATTAACCTTATGACTCCGACAAAGGTTGTGTTTTATGGTAGCAAGTCGCCTAGACAAGTGAGTTGTCTGACGATGATGCAGGCCAGGAAGTTGTTAAGACAACGCTGTGTAGGATACTTAGCTTACATAGTCGACAGTGGAAAAGAGAATCCTAAGGTAGAAGAGATACCGATTGTGAGGGATTTCATCGACGTATTTCCAGACGATTTGCCAGGACTTCCGCCGGATAGAGAGGTAGATTTTGTGATCGATCTGGCACCCGGAACCACTCCAATATCGAAGGCACCATACCGAATGGCACCAGTAGAGATGAAATAATTAATGGTACAATTACAAGAATTATTGGACAAGAAGTACATTTAACTGAGCATATCGCCGTGGGGAGCGCCGGTGTTGTTTGTGAAAAAGAAGGATGGATCGATGCGGCTCTGCATTGACTACAGAGAACTGAATAAGGTCACGATTAAGAACAAATATCCATTACCGAGAATCGATGATCTGTTTGATTAGTTGAAGGGAGCAAGATACTTTTCCAAGATAGACTTGAGAAGTGGTTATCATCAATTGAAGGTGAGGCCAGAGGATGTACCGAAGATAGCGTTCAGAACCCGATATTGTCACTACGATTTTTTAGTAATGTCGTTTGGTCTTACGAATGCTCCTGCAGCATTTATGGGACTAATGAATGGTGTATTCAAGCCGTTTTTGGACAAGTTCGTAGTGGTATTTATAGATGACATTTTGGTATATTCAAAAACCAAAGAAGAACACGAAGAACATTTGAGGTTAATGTTGGAAGTATTGAGAAGGGAGAAGTTGTACGCCAAGTTTTTGAAATGCAAATTTTGGATTGAACGGGTACAATTTCTTGGTCACGTGATCGATAAAAACGGAATTTCGGTAGATCCATCTAAAGTCGAAGCCGTAATTAACTGGGATCAGTCGAGAACGCCGTCAGAAGTAAGAAGTTTTCTTGGATTGGCAAGATATTATAAAAGGTTCATACAAGACTTTTCCAAGATCGCAACTCCGTTAACGAATTTAACTCGAAAAGCTGTGAAATTTGTTTGACTTTATAGAAGTGAGAGAGCTTTCAAGAATTGAAGAAGAGATTGAGTACTGTAACACGTGTTATCCTTCCGGATGATATAGGAAATTTTGTTGTTTATAGTGATCGTCGTCGATAAAGGACTTGGTACGTGTCTTTGATGCAAAACGACAAAGTCATTGCATATGCATCACGACAATTGAAAGATTACGAGAAGGGATATCCGACCCACGACTTGGAGTTAGCTGCTATTGTTTTTGCTTTGAAAATTTGGAGGCACTACCTCTACGGGGAGAAGTGTGAAATATATACAGACCACAAGAGTCTGAAATATATTTTCACGCAGAAGGATTTGAATATGCGTCAAAGAAGATGGTTGGAATTAATTAAAGATTATGGCTGTGAGATTTTATACCATCCGGGTAAAGCAAATGTAGTTGTCGACGCCTTAAGTAGAAAGGGTCGTGAGAAATTGATGATGTTAACTGCTCAAGAGGAGCTAATTTCAGAAATGGAGAAACTAGAGTTAGAGGTGAAGTATCCTATGGAAATTGATGAGAAGCTATTTCAGATGCAATCTGGTACAACTCTACTAGATAAAGTGAAGGAGGCTCAGCTTCAGGATGATGAATGCAAAAAGGTGACAAAGAAGATATCTGAAGGAACCGAACCAAGATTTAAGATGGATAAGGAAGGAATACTGAGATTTGAAAGTAGAATTTGGGTACCACCAGTACAAGAGATTAAGGAAGAAATTTTGAGCGAGGCTCATAGTTCACGATATTCGATTCTCCCTGGTAGTACCAAGATGTATCAAGATCTTCGACAACATTTCTGGTGGCCGAATTTGAAACGTGATGTTGCAGAATGTGTTGCCAAGTGTCTGACCTGTTAGAAAGTGAAAGCGAAACATCAGAGACCAAGTTGATTGCTACAACCGTTAGAGATCCCAGAATGGAAATGGGAACATATTATAATGGACTTCGTGGTTGGTCTTCCGAAGACTCAGAAAGGCTACGACGCAGTATGGGTTATCGTTGACCGACTGACGAAATCCGCACACTTCCTTCCGATCAAAATCAGATTCAATTTAGATCAATTGGCAAGGTTATATATAAAAGAGATTGTTTCGAGGCACGGAGTACCGGTGTTAATTGTTTCAGATAGGGATCCGCGCTTTACATCAATTTTTGGAAACGTCTTTAGGAATGCATGGGTACGCAATTGCGAATGAGTACAGCTTACCACCCTCAAACCGACGGACAGAGTGAAAGAACGATTCAAACATTAGAAGATATGCTAAGAGCTTGTGTGATGGAGTTTAAAGGAAATTGGGATGATCACCTACCGTTAGTAGAGTTTGGCTACAACAACAGTTACCATGCTAGTATTGGCATGCCGCCTTACGAAGCGTTATATGGCAGAAAGTGCAGAACTCCGCTTTACTGGGATGAAGTTGGTGAAAGACAATTGTTAGGGCCAGAATTGGTACAACAGACGACAGAAATAGTCAAAGTGATCCGAGCAAGACTAGTAGCGGCTCAAGATAGACAGAAGAAATTAGCTGATCCACATCGTAAAAATATCGAGTTTGAATCAGGTAGTTATGTTTTCTTGAAGGTCTCTCCTTGGAAAGGGAAGATCAGGTTCGGAAAGAAAGGAAAATTGAGCCCAAGATTCATTGGACCCTTTGCAGTACTGAGAAGAATCGGAGAAGTTGCGTACGAGGTAGCCTTACCTCCAGCACTCGAGAATGTCCACAACGCGTCTTCCATGTTTCGTGTTACGACCCTACAAAGCTGATTACAAGCATGTAATTGAATACGAACCCCTACATTTTGAGAAAGACTTGTCTTACAAAGAAATTCCTGTCCAAATTGTCGACCGAAAAGAACAAGTTCTCAGAAATAAAGTTATACCTTCTGTTAAGGTAATTTGGAGGAACCACAATGCTGAAGAAGCTACGTGGGAACTCGAATAGAATATGATGAAGAACTATATACCCTCATTTATTTACTTAATTATGTGTAAGCGATTCTGGGGATAGAATCTTTGTAGGGGGGGGGGGGGAGAATGTAACGGGTCGAAATTTATTGAGTCGTGATTCTGGGGACAGAATCCTTTTAAGGGTGGAAAGATGTGACGAACGAGAATTTTAAAATTAATTTTAATATTTATTGAATTAAATAAATATTTTTTGATGATTTAATTATTAGATTATATAATTAATTGATGCAATTGTAGTAGATTAATTTAATTATATGTGTTACATTTATTAAATTAATGTAGAGAATAATTATTATTCAAATATGTAATTATGTGAGCTTCTTGAATTAAATAAAATATTTAATTAAGCATGATGTTATTTAATTAATTTAATTATTAATTAGAGATTTAATAATTTGACATTATTTATTAATGTGAAATTTAATTATGTGAATCTATGAGAAATTATTATATTTTATTTAAAGTAAATTAAATAAGATATTTGATTTATTGTGCAAGTGGGTGTGACATGATTTAAACTATATGATAAATGAGTTTATTAAATTAATTGGGTATAAGCCTTTAAGGCTAGCCAAATGAGACCTTAAGGGGAGTTGAGGGCAGTTAAACCACGTATGGAGCAACTGACCTCAACTCTGCGCATAAAGGCTCAGTTGATATTCTACGTATTCTCCTTTTATTATATTTGCTAAGTCTAAAAACTATAGCAGAGAGAATTTCAGAGAGAAAAGTTAAGAATTTTGAGTGTGTGATTGAAGAAGAGTTTGAGAAGAGTTTCAATTCATCTCCTACATTACACTCTACGCTCTGAGTAATTTCTCCAAACCCAATTTCTAATTCACGTAATTAGTTTTTATAAAAATGGCTTTCATACATTTTGTAAAATCTCTGTAATTGATAAAGGGTTTGATTATGAGTTTATATATGGGTTAAGATGTATCAAATCGTATTTGATTATATATATTATGTGAATTATCATGTCATCAGTTTCATAATACTATGAATTGCTATTTCAAAAATTTATAGAGCATGGGTTTGGCCTTATGGCCTTATACGTGATATTTTATGTATTGATCGTATATTATCTCTAAATTTTACACTCGTATATTATTATACATGTTGATACGAAGAGACCAAACTTTAAACGAACGGATTCGGTGTTATAACGAATCTGTTGTATCAATTTTCATGTTTTATTTATAAAACCTTCAAGAACATCAAAGTCAGAGAAATTATTGATTTTAACTTTGTGATTATGTGTTTTAATGGGTTAAAACCATTCTATAAATGTTGGGTTATGTTTATGCATGAATTATAACATGTGTATATGATTAATTTCGTGTAGTAGTAATTTAATTGGAAATTTTGGGCTGTGTTATGCAATTTTTGCGAATTGCAGAACAGTTTCAACTTCATCATGGCCATGACGCTTTGTCCAGCTTTAAGTCTGTGCCAAGAAGACTACCATGTGCATGCAATACCACTCTGCAGAATGGTCCTAAAATGTAATTTTAAAGTGTTAAAGTTCATGAATGTGATGTTAACTTAATGTAATGAACAATAAAATATGTTATAAGTATAATGAGATGTTAAAATAAATACTGAACATGTAAATAACATAATTACATGTGAATTGAATTATTGATTTCATAAGTAGCTTATTATTCATGAAGTGTTATTATGTGACAATAAGTGTGATATTTGACTAAGTATAGTTATAACCAAAGTTTAGATAAAAGAATGGGTTTATGATGATTAGTTAAAGTGATAATTAACTGGTATTGTGAATGTGAATGGTATGTAGGATTAAATTCAAAGAACGTGCTTAGTTAAAGTGTAATCTACGCACAAGGCAAGTTTTCTAACCCTACTTGTCATTATTGTTCAAGTTTATTATTTACCTCGAGTAAATTATCATTACTATTATTCGTGTTCAAAATGTTATATTAAAGATTGATTTTCTTTTCAAAGCATGATTCAGTTATACAATAATTGTCCTATTGTATACTTCCTGAGATTATTATTCAATTTGAATATCATTATTATTGAACCTTATTAGACTAGCGAACCCTTATTAATTCGACTAGTCCATAGTTCTTTGGCGTTAAATTTTCGAACCCTTGATGAATTATCCAAACCAAACTTCCTTTGGTGCAGACTCGAATGTCAAACTGAAATGAACAACCTTGCAAAGGGATTTACTTATGCGTTAGCGTTAAGATATTGTGCATAGTATGGTACTAAGGGCTTATCCCCCTAAGTACGAGTAGAAAGGTCCATAGTCTTATGACTATTAAAGGTTTCAACTATAACCCTTGATAACCTAGGACATAGTTTAAGGTCTTATGACCCTCAGAATTCTTTTAATTCTTGTTATTCATTCTTGATTCAAAAGTTGAGCTTTTATTCAGATGTCTTTGATTTACTCGCATGTTATTATACTGTTATTTCATTGTTATACTTGTGGGCAATAGTGCTCACTCTTGCTTAATAATAACATTGCAGTTAAGAACAAAAGAACCGATGAACCTTCCACTAGTAAAGGCAATGGCAAAGTTAGCAAATGATGAAGACTTGTTATTTGTTTGATGATGTATTTATATTAGACATGAGTTAATGATTGTTGTTTAAGACTTATTATTTATATTTCCGCATAGATGTTTAAGGTTAGTTTAACCTGAGATTATGTTTATGATTCAGATGTTGTAACTCTTTAAAGGGAAGATTTTATTTCTATCTATTGCATGGTTTGCATTTATTATGGGTAGATAGATAGATGATATTTGTACAGTGAACACCAAATCCCGTGGAATCAAAGTACCTGGATTTGGAGGTGTCACAGTAACCACCAAATAAATCTGCTGAATTTATTATTATGATTTATGTTCTGATATATTTTATGACTAATGTTTATATTCATGAAAAGGTATGTGTTCCATTCCATATCTTATACCTTGATTTTGTCAGGATTGATTTATATAGCATATGTTATGTTATTAAGTATTAGAAGAATCCTTAATTTTGAATGTTATCCTTTTTATCATCTTCATAGTTTGTAATTTAATTAAATTATTTCCTAAACAGTTTGTTTTTAAGTATTGTTAAATTTGTTTTTGTGTGTGGGTTATGAATGACGTGTAAAAACCTATTTAAAAAACATTCCAGTTAAGATTATGTATATACCTGACACTGCCTTGCCAAACTTCCGTTATAAACTTTAACGATCAAGATGGAAATTCAAATTTTTGCAAGAAAATAAAAGTTTAGTTAGTTGAGTGTAATAAAAAAAATATAGTTAGGCAGTTTGTAAGTTGATCTAAAGTATAGTGAGGTAAAAAACATTTAATCCCTTCGCCAGAACAATCAATATGGGCATTTCCAAACTTATTTATCAGACCCATAGGCTAGAGCTTAATATAGTGTTGTTTCCACTCTTGAAACAGATCTTACATGTCAAAAGTTTAGAAGATTGGTCTTAAAAGAATTACCACACTATCTCTTGCAACTTTGCATTACACAACTAAATTAACTTGTAGCATTTTTGCCAAGTCTAAAGAAATGACGTGTATCTTGTATACTAAAATGACTAAAAAGAGCATGTGCAAGAAAGCAATACCTCTCTCTCTGAGTATCATATTGAGGATCTGGTATAGATTCCACCTCTAATATTAATGGTCTTATCTAGAAAACAAACATGTATAAGCACAAAGGCCCTAACAAACTTTTGAAATAACTCAACGAACTGCAACTCATACGTCACACTCAACCTAAATAAACAGATATTTCCCATTACACCTGCAGCAGCAACAGAGACGAGTCCAGCCCATGGATTCAGAATTATCAATTATTTCATAAGTGATACATACCTAACTAGGAAAATAACTAGCAAATTATGTACACAAACTTAGTCATGCGAATGTTTATGCATAGACTCTTAATTATCAATTGATTCCAGCGCTGCTGAACTATCATTAACCATCTAAATTGTGAGAAATTCTATACCAATGACAGAGTACGGAATAAAATCGCCTTCAAGTTAATGGCAGTCAAGCATAGGAATATATGATAGTCTCAAAGGCCAGAGGAAAACTTTTCACCACTCTATTACGTATTTTGGCTTGAATTCTAAATATTGATATCAGAAGCTAGAAAAGAAAAAACTAAGTATACCTCTTTCGAAATCATTATGATAACCTCAAGGTAATTATACACTTGACATGCTCGATGTTGTCAACTGTGTCACACCTATAAGAAAAAGGCATATACATTCAATCAACGATGATGATGTATAAGAATCTTAGTCAACTGATGTTGAAATGTCAACCAACAAAATGCAAAAGAAGATCAAAATCGAGAAAGATTGCAACTTTACTGCTTCAAATTAATTTCATTCATTATCTCATTTTACTACTTAACTTGGTTATTTTAAATATTAGTAACTTCTAAATACATTTAGTATAATCATCTTTGAATTTTTAATTTGGATTTTTTGGATTTAATTTGGATGAAACTTCCTTATGTTGGTTTGCTGATTTTTATTCATGGAATTTCCTTAAAATGCTAATCTATTGTTGTCATATTGTGTAATATATTATGTGTGACATGTATGTCCTCTGAACATGTCACTTTTTTCCCTTTTTGATTATCTGATATGCAAGAATGAGATATAGTTTCAGGCACGGACAACTCAAAGCAGAACACTTTCTTGTGCATGTTAATTATTTTTTCCAAAGCAGAACACTTTCATGCATATGTTAGTCTAATTCGGATGTGAGTAGTTGCTATATGTCATGTCATTCAGGATGTGACCCTCTTAATGGTTACCTTTAACCCTTTTTTAACTTTGGTTTCAAGGTCTTATAGGTATCATTGTTAAGAATACCACCAATGCCTTGATTTTTGGTATCTATGATGAGCCAATGACTCCATGGCGTTGCAACATTGTTGTTGAAAAGCTTAATAATTATCTTATTGATAATGGATATTAGTTAATTTGGTAAGAGTTTTATTATCACATTTTTCTTTCTTGGTGTCATTACATGCTTTTGCCTAATTATATGGTTTTAAATGCTTGCAGTGAAATGATGATACAAGTATTTGAGGTTGTGTATCACTACTGGTAGTGATAGTGATTGGTGCTTTAAAGGCAATGGCTATGCTTTAAAGAGTTTTTAACACTGTTATTGGAATCTGAGCAGATTATGCCTGTCACGTCTTTTGAGCCTGTCAGGATGTCCTTTCAAAATGATACAATTTTTTCATCTATACCTCACCCTCTTTTGAGCCTATCAGGATTTCCTCATCAAGATTCACTCTCTTTTGGACTCGACTTCTACAGTAAACATGCAAACTCTCAATCCATGAAGACCTCACCCTCTACAAAATCTGAAGCCCAAACTCTTTGGGAATTCATCAAACTCTTTGGCAATTCTATCCACCTCAGCGTATAAAATTTAACTTGGAAAAATCAAAATTTTGTTGCATTAGTTTGTAGAAATTGTGTTTGGATAACTATTTTAGGTTAAACTCCTTCCATTTCTTCGGGATATTTTGATTTTGTGCTTTACATGATTGGTTTTTTATTGCCTTCACAATGGTTGTTTTTGAATATTTAGTTAAATCTTATTCATGTTTTCACATGTATGTCACCTTCAGGTACCTAGCTTCTGAATATGTATTAAAATATTTCATATTTAGCACTTCTGTAATGCATGTTCTTTTGCAGGTTAATGGTTAATTTGTCAGATGCTCCTAACAGAGAAAAAATTCAAAAAGTGATACTAGCAAAAGAGGACTTGTCTACAGATGTTGATTTGGATTCAGTTTCCAGTTGCAAGCATGACTGATGGATATTCTGGAAGCGACCTTAAGGTTGTCTTTTTGTTATTTGTATTGCATACAAATATACAATTACTACTCTTAGTATGGTATATGTTCTCGAGGATTGTGGCTTCTTACATCTTCTCTTCTCCTGTTGCAGAATCTATGTGTAACTGCTGCACATCGCCCAATTAGAGAGATTTTGGAAAAAGAAAAATGGTATGCTTATTTTATTTTATGATTTAGTAATTTGTTGCTACTTAAACTTGAAATGAAGATATGTTGGTTTATGTAAAGAAATAATAATAAAAAACATCCTTTGTAGTTATCTGTATTAGTTATAGTCATTAACAATGCATGTTTAAAGTTGGCTAATGGTGAGGAGCATGGTTAATGTCTTGGCAGATAAGTTTGTAAGCATGCATGTATAAATAGTTTCTGTAGCATATCGAAATATGGCAATAAAGCAAGCCGATGTTTTCTCTTTTGGGGTCATGCTTCTAGAGTTGGTAACTGGACGTTGATCTATTGATACATCTCAGACTTACACGGATGATAGTTTGGTTGACTGGGTGAGTAAAGTAATTGCACCCGCCTAGATTCCCTCTTCTGTGAGCTATTAGTTTGTTTGATTGTTAGTTTCCAAGAGTCGGGATATTGTTATAGATTTCATAATTATGCAGTAATTAATTGTATAAAAGAATATGAATTCTATATTGTAAGCTTAAACAAATAACTAATTACTAAAATTTGAGTAGGTGATTCGCGCTCTTGAAGGAGACATGTCTTTGTCTGAACACATCATAATCTACAGTTCTCATAAAAGTTCAGATTATGACACCGTACAATATAATGAGGACATGAAGAAATTTAGGAAGATGGCATTGTTAAGCCAGGAGTATGCTAGCAGTGAGGTTAGCCAACCAACCAGCGAATATGGCTTATACCCCTCTGGAATCTCTGATTATTGATGCACTCTGTTTATAAATTCCCACCTGCTAATTTTTACAACATCACTTGTATGTTGCAGGAATTGTGAGTATTTAAATCGTCGATTCTTTCCTTTTCCTTTTTTTTTTGTTGTTGGAAATATTTGTTTTTGTTTCATGTATATGGATTATACAAGAAAATTATAGAGAAACTGTATCAATTATTTTATTCAATTATTCAAAATAAACTCGTGTTGACTGTTCAAATAAGTTGAGATTTTTGCTTTTAACTTGCAAATGCACATGAGCTTGAGTTGGAATTTGATAATTGATTTCTATAGAAGTTGTCTTTATGGAATAATTTTATTGACTATTATGTATACAAATGGTTATGCAAGACCAGGATACGGTATTAAAAAAATTAAATAATTCCGCCGTAACGCGCGGGTTTGTATCTAGTAATAATCTATATTGAACATTATATAGATTGCAACAGACTTCCGTGATACACGTGGCTCACAAAATTTCAAAAGGCATGTGCAACATACTTCAGTAATAATCTCCTTTATTAGATATGATCATTTATCAAATTAACCGTACCATGATATATCACAATACCGAATACTGTAAAACAGGCGTCACGATATTTTTTTTTAAATTTCATATAACAAAATTATGCCCAATTAAATTGTTCTAAACACATATCAATATACATATCAAATTAAAATAATTAATAATTCGCATAAAGGTTTGGCTCTGATGCCACTGTTAGGTTTGTAATATTCATGAACGCAATCAAATTGCACAAAATAAGCGCAAACGTGTAAAAATCAGAGTATAAATTTTTTTACAAACCATATACCCGGATCATCCTTTATGCACAATTATTAATTAAACGAAAAGATATTAAGAACAAGAATCATACCCTTGAAGATTCGAGCTTCCTCAGGTACAAGTTCACCTCCAATCCTTTTTGCGTTCAAGTTGAATCCACCGGGTTTGGTTCCTTTCTTTGATCAACGTTAGCCACCCAAGTGTTTGGCCTCTAGAGGTGATCCACCAAGAAAGAATAAAGATTCAAGAAGATAGGTATTTGGCAAAACCCTAGTTTTTCTATCTCTCATAGAAAAGGCGTACTCTCCAACAAATGGAATCACGTCTGTTGTGAAAAAGTCAACAACAACTCTACACCCATTATAGATGTGGGAAACTCTCCTCAACAATTAAGGAATTGTGTTTTATTTTAATTAATTAAACTCATTTAATTAATTATGCTCCCAATCTTATTAGGAATAATTAATTAAAATCTTTTAATTAATTAGTCTCCTAATCTTATTAGGATATATGAGAGTACTTTTATTAATTAATTCTCAAACTCCTTTAGGAATTAAATAATAATAATAGTAATAATAATAATAAGACTCCTCTTATTAATTTATATTTAATATTTCCAAAATATTAAATAATAAATATTAAGCTATTTAATTTATTCTATCACCATAGATTAAATTAAATATACTTAACTTATTATTATGATTATGCCATTAACTTCTTAAATAATTATTCTTCCTTTTATGGTGTGACCCTTTAGGTTCTCCATATTAAACCGGTTGTGAATAAATCAATTAGAACAATTCTAATCATATTTAAATAAATAAATTAAACTATTAATTTATTTAAATAAATAATATTTATTCTACAATAGGGATAAGCCTCCCTAGCGATTAATGATTTTCCAGATAATATAAATTTCAACATTAATCATAAAAGAACCTTTGAGTAAATAATTACTGTACAATTCAATCATTCCACCATACAATGTCCCAATTAAATATAAGACATGGAATTACTGTCAAGTCTTATTTTATTTAATTATATGTATTTCGACTCTTAAATGCACAACACCAAATAATGCAAATTAGAAACTCCTTTCTAATTTTATTCTGCCTTGGCCAAGGACTACTGGGTTGTCATTTATCGAATCACATAGGACATTTCTCTTCTTTTACTAGAAGCGGTAGATTCTTTATTGATCATACATTATCTCCATGTACAACTTATTATACCAAGCATACCCTTTGATATACCCTAAGGGTCTTAAGGAATAAGTCAAAGTATAATTCATCATACATAAGATACTATGATGATCTCAAGTCTAAGGATCACTTGTACTACTATAACTACAGGAATTCCTATTGACAGGCAAGTAAACTCCATTAGGTATTCCTTAGCGAGCCACATTCAGTGAACTTATTCTCTAATAAGCACTTACATACTTGCTTTAGTATCTCCACACAAATGATCATGAGATCAATCATCCTCATCCAATGAGCAAGCAACGTATGTACCAATCTATCCGGATTCACTAATCCCAAATTTAGTAATCCAATGATTGGGAACTATTTTAGTTTTAAGCTTTCTAAGAATTCAGATCTCATTAGAATGATCATCATCATTATTCTAAAAGCATTGCTTAAAACTATGGGTTTATCACATATTATAAAACAGCATCATGTAGATAATTAAAAGCCTTTAATAAATTAATACTTTTTATTAATAAATGAATAAGATTGTTACAAAGTATATGCTTTATCATTAAACATGATTGGCTTTTGTGCATACTACTTTCAGTACGTATCTCGACCAACGTAGCCAATCGCTTGTCATATTTAATCGGTTACATCATCATCAAAAATGTCTAAAATTCTCATAAGAACTTACTTTCAAAATTCGATGCGATGAGGGTCGACTGGTCGAGGGAGGCGATGTCGTCGGCCGAGGTGATGACCGATGAAGAGCCACCGAAGGCGATGAGGGTCGAGGGAGGTGATGCCGTCGGCACTCGGTCGAAGGGAGATTGAGAGTTCGAGATCTTGATTTGAGATGAGAGACTAAGAATTGAGGGTGTGAGATCTGGCCTCTGTATAGACTGTGTGTCTGTGTTTGGGAATTTGAGAGAATGAGAATGAGATTTAGAGTTACGACTTCTCACTTTAGAGTTCAGACTTCAGAATGAGAATGGCCTCTGTGTTTGGGCTACTATAGTGGGCTGATGGGCTCCTGTTATTCGATTCATATTATTATTTTAAGTAGACTAGTACTAGTAAAGTAAAGATTTGTTCGGTTAAACCGAATAGAGTAAAAATAAAACCTGTATAAACTAACCAAAACCATTAATATAATTCGGATATAACCGAATTGTTACAAATAACTGAATTATCAGAAAATTACCGAAACTCGTAATATATGTTCAAGATGGGACTATATTCTGCTAAATCCCAAAAAAGAAATATTTTTGGGACTGATTTGTTATTTTTCATGAAAATGAACTAGTTATGAGTAAATGAATTAAATATGTTATGTGAAGTAATAAAATTGGAAAATAGGATTTTATGGCTTGAGAATCCTATATAGGGTATATGCAGATTTTTGATGAGGGATTTGATCATTGATGATGAAATCTTATGAGTATGACATTTTTGAATGATTAAATGCATTATTTGATAAAGTGTAAACAATTGAAATAAATTGTTTATAAGTTTAAGAAATGATTAAAATATTGTTATAATATTAATGATATTAAATTATGAGATTATTAAGTGATTGATAACATTTGGTTATTATTGAACGCTGGATAAGTTGTATTATAAATGTTTAATATTTATCATTTATCTCATTTGGTTGATTCTTATATCATTGTCATCATCCTCATGCTTATATTGTGTTGAAAGTCATCTTTGGCCGTAGTACATAGATGGACTTGGTATGATTATGACCGAGTTTATTCTTGGTATAATCATGGTAGTAATATTACAAATGATGTGAAAAAAGTCCTCATTGGCCCGTAGTGCATTGATGGACAGTTTTTGGTATGATTATGGCTATGGATTCTCTTCGGCCAAGGGTGCAAAGATGAATTGTTTTATGGCATGATCATGACCGTTGATGAAAACACGATTATTGTAAGGCCCCCAAACTCGGGTACTTGAAACCCGAACTCGGTGCTTTACGATACCATTTCTATGAGCAGAATAATACTAATAATAATAACAATAATATAAAAGTTAAACTTAATTTACATAATTATCAGAGTCTAGCTCCCAAGTACGTAACCTTTAATACATTCATTACAACCCATGATAGATAATATATGTCATACTTGTCTTAATAATATCAAACTATTACATAAACGCGCCACAAATCTTATTTTGTTAGCTTTCCTTTTCCTTTGTTTCTGCATGAGCTCTCGGTTCTTCACACTTAAATCGAAAACATTTAAATTAAGCAAGGATGAGCATTTGAGGGCTCAAAGTAGTAATAGCAATTATATATATAAGTGAAATAGTTTAAATGTTTTTATTTATACTATCCTACAACGATTCAATAGTTGTGAAGTAATCTGCATACCAATGATAATAATATATCAATTCTATACCAAATCTTTGAAACTACGTCTTCGACTATAAATAGGGTTTATATGACATACTATGAACATTGTTTTCAATTTTCAAATAGGTTAAAATGAAAATTCATCTCATAAAACCGTCATAACTTACGAGCACGCGGGGTGATCGGCCGTTATGCCTCGCATTGATCAATACTATATGTAAGAACGAGGGTATCGTTCACTCTGTCCGCCTTGGGTGCATAAAAGTTTTCCCGTGTAGGGATGTTCATACTTGTCTGGGTTCCAAATCAAAGGTTTTATCTTGTTCAACAATAATCTATAATTCAACATATATGTATACGGGTAATTGGCAAAGGTATATCAACATGTGATTAAATACAATGATTATCCAAGTGGGGACACTTGTATAACTATTTATCGAAATTAACGAACAGAATATATATCTGAATTATCATATACTAACATGTTGATAATCAATGGGCGATATAATATAAGGTTAATAATGCATACAAAGAATAATATAGTTGAGAAACATTCTTACTCATGTCCATCGATAAAGAAAATGCAAAGGTTAGATACTTGCCTGATGCGCTGCTTACAATTTGTAATTTAGATTTATCACTTATCTCACGACCTATCATTAATAAGATCTTTCGTTCGATTAGAATAACATACTATAACACATAACACCGCTTAATGCAACAAAGACACATACCCTAATCACATCGGCACATACGCTTAATAACCATCAATCACAAATAATCACTTATATCTAATCCATTTATCTAAGTCCAGATCAATTTCTCAAAACGCTTGCGATTATCGGTCAGCTTTTTATCGAATTATTATCGAGTCTAAGACTCTATTCTGTAACTTAATATCACTCACACTATTTTTAAATGACTTATAATAATTTTAAAATATTTATTATAATTTATCATGAATTTTCAAACATCTAATCATTATTAAATGATTTAAATATTAAATAATTCAATTATCATTAATATTAAACTATTAATGAAATCATTTCCAAAATGTTTAAAGTTATTTATAATAACTTAAAATACTTTTAAAGTATTAATATTACCCTTAAATAATTTTTAAAATATTTAAAATCATTTTTAAATAATTATCATTAATATTAAAGTATTAATTTTTTATTTATCAAAATATTAAAAGTCATTAAGTATAACTTAAAATATTTTTAATTCATTTATATCCCTTTAAATGATTTTTAAGTAAATAAAACCATTTATAAACTATTTATTTAATATAATTATTAAATAAATTTAATATCATCAATAATAAATTAATAATTATTAATACTAAATTATTAATGAAATTATCCTTTAAATATTAAAGGTTATGTTTTATAATTTAAAATATCTTTAAACACTTTATTTTCATTTAAAATGATTATTATAATATTAAAATCATTTTTAAACTAAATTATTTAATATAATTATTAAATAACTTTAATATCATTAATAATAACTAATTAATGAAATTTATCTTTAAATATTAAAAGTTAGATTTTATAACTTAAAATATTTTTAAATACCTTATTATTATTTAAAATGATTTTAATATAATAAAATCATTTTTAATTAATTTATTTAATTCATTTAGTAAATAAATTAATTATCATTAATATTAATTTATTAATGAAATTTATCACAAAATATTAAAAGTCATTAAAAATAACTTAAAATATTTTCTTATATCATAATATAATTTTAAATGATTTTTCAAATATTAAAATTATTTTTAAATAATTTATTTAATATTATAATTAAATAAATTAAATACTTTTAATATTCCAAAAATATTAAATATTTATGAAATATATTTAAAATAATTAAAACTAATTTTCTGAATTTAAAATAATTTTAATAATTTATTTTGTATTTTTAATAATTAAAAATTATTTTTTTCTATTTATTAATTAATTTACGGAAAATAAAATACTGCATGTCATTAAAGGTCACCTATAGTGACAAAATTGTCGCTATAGGTGTTCTTCATGTTCTTGAGCATTCATAAGGCGCGCTTTAAGGGTACCACTTTGACCATTGATTAAACGCTACTAAATTTGTTTCGGACATGTTGATGGTCGATAATGTAAAATACAAGTACAAGGCTACACGATCCAATGCATAACATCATCAAAACATGCTTAACTAATCGAGATCTCGAGCCTTGAACAAGTCATCGAGTCGTTTCTTCATTTTCCGGGTTACCCATAAATGAAGAACAGCTTAACTCGCTTCGTTTGGGCTTCCACAACTTGTTGATCTTGTAATGTTTTGTGCTTTAAAACATGGAGTATCTAGCCAACATAACAAGGAAGAGATTCATTACATAAAAGCAACAAAACAACAACCAAATAACAAGATCCATGCCGGTCAAACCACATCGAGATCACGTTCTTGAGTTTCTGGGTTACCCAGAAACTTAGTTCGTGATCATCTGGCCTGCTTTGACCAGCCACTGACTCTCCTCCATATGATTCTTAGGATATTATAAGGCATGAACATGTAGTAAAAATATCAAGTTATAGACTAGATACAACACAAACAACAAAACATAAATACACTAAAAGATCTGACCGGCTTAGAAGCTTGTCAGGCCGGTTCTTGATTGTTTCTGGGTTACCCAAACTCCCTATCCACGGCTTCAATAACTACTTTCGACCAGAATAACTTCTATTCTAGACATGAAATGACCTTGAGTCCACTTGCAGATTACAGACCACAATATAGGCTACATGTAACAACTTAAAAACAACACAAATCATAAACGATCAAGGATCTGTGGCCACTGACATTCGTTGTCAGACCACAGAACCAAGTTTTTCCAAATTTTGCAAAAACTCAAATCCGAGCCTATAGATGTTATGGATCTAACATCTATCAACCCAGATCATCATTATAAACTACTAACAACATATTCTAACACTCAAACATAACATCTAACAACCGAAATTTGGACAGATTTTGAATTAGGGTTTAATACCTTTACTTTGATCGATCTTGATCTTAGGCTTCTGATTTGTTATAGCTGATCGTGGGGCTTGTTTATGGAACTGATTTAGCTTATATTTTCGTGGGTTTGGGTTGAGAGAAAAGGCTTGGGTGTTGTGTACAAAAATGGCTAGCAAATAATTTTTCTCTCTCCTTTAATCTATTTATAGAACATAGATGCAATGTATCTATCATGCAAGGTGTCAATATGGATAAACACAAGTGACGAGTCATGCAATTCTAGAACACTCCATTTTTAAATAAAGGGTAATTTGGTCATTTGCATTGTTATTTTAAGGGTATACTTGTCCATGGTGCTTGAATCTAGGTTTTAATCACTAGATTTTAATCCTTAAGGTATCCCAAATAATTTCTAGGGTTTTAAGGATTAAGATTAAAGTTCAATAAAATTTTAATTAGAACTTACTAAATAAAATTTAGGGTTTTTAAATAATTAGGGTTTCCAAAACATAATTAGAGTTCTAATCATTATAATTTTAATTACTAATTAGGTTTACCTTAATTAGCAATAAAATCTATCATACGCGTTATTATCCACAGTAACACAATTTTTGACTTATCAAAATCTCTAGTTTAGGTTTCCAATTAGGGTTTCTAATTATTAGAAATTTAAATATAAACTAGGGTTTTAAATTTACAATTAGGGTTTCCTAATTATCATAACATTATGTAACACACAACCTAAAACATATAACACAGTTAAATAACCGTCTTAAACCCACAATTGATTTTCAAATTAGGGTTTAGCCAAATAATATTACGGTTTTGAAAGTAAACACCATAATTGACCAATCATCATTAATACGTACAAACAGTACATATTTATAGCACTGAAAATTCAAAATATAATTAATATTATATTATTATTCTCATACCTTGACAATAATCCTAAATTAGGGTTTGGATTCCATATCTGATTTATTCTTCCTATTTAACCTTAATAATTAAGGTAAAATAATTAACTTAATAATCAGTACTAAAATTCATATAATAAAATAATTATTATATTTATTCTAAAAATCACTCCATATATTATTTAAATAATATATGATTATATTTTCATGGAAAATAATTAATAAAAACATTTCTACCATAAAAGTAATTATTATAAGAATATACTTTTATAATAATCAATAATTCTAAAATAAAATTATTTGTAAATATTCATGTAATAAATATATTTTTATTTACCACATAAATACATATACACAATATCTTGTACAAATCATCATCTTTAAAAAAAATAAAAAAATTATACGCAAAATTTCTTATTTATTTATATAGAAAATATCGGGTTGTTACAATTATCTTTGGCCCGTAGTGCATGGATAATTCGTAGTTGTGATATTAACGAATATCCTTAGCCGTAGTGCATGGATAATTCAGTGATATGGATTGATTATAGAGCTGAGTCTCAGCGATGAAATATAAATTCATGGATGTGATATTAACGAATATCCTTGGCCGTAGTAGTCACGTAAGTGATTCGATGATGTGGATTATTTATTAAGTTTGAGTCTCAAATGATAAAATATTTATTATATACTTTTAATTCATAGAAGATAGTAGATATCATGCTCTACTTGACTCTTCTAAAATACAGTTATTATCAGAGCTTAGGGATATGGTCGCTGACGGAGATAAAAGTCTAGAACTAGGAGGGGAATAGAACGGTGGTCTCTAGCTGTGGAGGTTCTCCCTAAACAGTATAGAAAAGTGTGTTGTATTCTATACATCATTTAGTAGTTATATTTGGTGAATCAAATAGGGTGAGGTGAACCCAACTTTAGAAGGGTGTTTTGCCACTATCATACAAGATGTCTAATGACATAAAACCTCGTGTTATCATAAGACAGGGTTGTGCGCATTCACTTGCTGAGTATATCTACGGGCACTACCTATATGATCTTGGAGTTTATTTGAAATATAATATTCACTTGGAGACAGTGGAGATAGTTATATGTCAAGAGAAGACTCACCATTGAAAAGAAGATGATAGTAATCTTCTCATTTTTCTTTGGGGTCTATTGGGTCAACCAAGGATAATTCTGTGGCCATATGATATCTATTATAACCTAGACGCATGGCCTCCCATGTACGAAGGTTTCCTTGAGCACTTCCCAAAGATTTTAATTTCTAAAACAATTTTTGACTATACTTTTATGTAAAGTACCATTGTAAGGTTGTGGTCGAGGCACCATGAGAGTTACATACATTTGTATTAAAACTCACAGTTAACTGTGGTCGTATTCTATATGATAGTTCAACAGTTGTATAAATAAAGTTATATTTGAATTTTGTACCATGTATCTGGCGACTCAGAATAGGCGATGTATACCTAATTTTGGGGGCGTCACAGGTAATATGTCGACCAACAATTTTGAGAGATATTTCTATATAGAAGAGTCGCAGAACCTTCCTTCAACAGCAGTTTGAACAAGCTTATAACGCAAAGCCTCCGGATCAACTTCAACAATAATACTAATCTGCTCTCATGAAAAATAAGGATCACATGAAGTAAGTGCACAAAAAGAAGGATAGTAAGTGGTCATCGCAATAGTAAGTGACTTGAGAGTTTATTGACACTTCTATTCACTGCTCGTAATGCCTTAGCACGAATCACAGGTCAGTTCTCCTTTAAACTTGCCTAAAATAATATACATAGTAATGTTGATGAACCCATATTCCAGCAATGCTGAATTTGAACATTTATGGGACCCAAGAGGCATAAACAAGTTATGGCAGTCCAAATAAGTTTACAAATTCGGAGCAAGACAGTCCAAACAACAGAAAACATAGACAAAACCAACCAATTTTTGGCCTGAAACAAGTTAAGAACTGTAACAATAGCAAACCAATAAGGACAAATGCAGACTCAACTATGAATAACAATATTTGACATAATTTAATATTATGCATCTTACTTCAACCCTTTACAATGATTCTTCAATTACTCCCTCTGTAATATCCTTGAACTTGGTATTCATTGGGAGGTGGTGGCGGACCATCAATCCTATATCTGATGACAACTTAGTTGATTTTGTAGGATCTATGGGCCTTCGTTTAGTAGGTGACACATTGATAGCCAACTTCTTTCCTTTTGACTTGGTGAGTTTCTCAAGACCAATACCGCGAGTAGGTCCGCGTATTTTCTGTGCTGAAGATGAAGTTATTCAAAATATTAGATGTAAAAAAGTAAAAGGAACAACAAATTAACAAGAAAACAATAATTATGTGTATCATATATATATATATACACACACACGTGTATAACATATGTCTACTAAATAAGTTTACATAAAACACACATTGTGCAGACCCTTGCTCATTGGACATCGGTGTCGGGCCACATTTTGTTGGTGGGGTAGAATTTTCACCAACTATAGTGTCATTAGTACGTTGCATCGAGGTAGAAATGGGAGTATGCACTTCATTCGCAAGACCATCAATGGCATTTGGTGAACGTGCAATAATTGAATGTAATTTGCTTGTTCGACCCACATGTGATGATTGAGTAGATCGAGTTTGTGATCTTGTGATTGGGCTTCTTGGAGGACTTGATGTCAGTAGAATTCGTGATCTTGTGATTGGGCTTCTTGGAGGACTTGATGTTAGCATAATTCTTCTTTTTACACGAGGATTTGAACCTTTAGTTAAGTTTAGTTCAACTTCTTCATTATCCTCAAAGACCTCAACATTTTGTGAGGCTAAATATTTTGTTGTTTGAGATGCTCCTTTCCTCTTAAATCCAGGGCCAGACATTTTGAAGTACCAATTATGCAAGATGAGTAAATTTCTGAAACTACATAATCAGATCAGTTATATGTATTAGTAAATAAGACATGTATAGTACTAGAAAGTAATACTTAATCATGTCGTACATCTCAAAATCATAACTAGGTCCACCATGCATGCCTAAATTCACACATCCAAAAGAAGGTGATTCATTTTTTAAAGTATATCAGCACTAAATAATGAAACCCAAATCAATTAGATAAAATGAGTGGAATATTCCACTACTTAATTTGCCTAACAACAACAATAGTTATGTCAAATCTAAAATGGAGTAGCTAAATGGAAATGTAAATCTCTTTTGCATTCAAGAACTATTAATACAGTCAAAAGAGTAAAACCTATGTTTTACCTCCAAAAGCAAATAAAGAGAAGTACATAAACTCAGTTTGGTAGACCGAAATCAAAACATAAACCACATTGATCCATAAGGTATCCACAATATTTACTCCATATTCAACATACTCACAAATAAACTGATTATAAAAACAAACAACAATATAAATCGAAGTTAATAAGAAGAAAGGATCTGACCTGCGATATAGGATACCCTCGATAGTTACGCCAGAGGAGACCTAACCCTTATTTTGGGAATAAGTGAATGAGAAGAAAGGATCATATATTAATTGGAGCGAAATATCATATATATCTTAGCGCTGAACGATTTTTGGAGGGAAATATAATATATTATAGCGAAAATATCATATATTTTATTGGAGCGAAAAATATAATACATAACAATATTGTTAATTTAATAGATAATTATTATTATTTTTAGATAATTAGTACTCTTCGTCATATATTAAACGTCTTTATTTGATTTTGTTACGTGAAATTGACCATTTTTAAATTAATTTTTAAAAATAAAATAAAATATACGTCTATCGATTATGATCGTAATAAATTATGGAGAATTTACTACAATTGTCAAGATTCGTAATCTAAAATTTATGTATAAATATTTTTAATAAATAATTTTAAAAATTATTTATTAGACCATAAAAGTCAAATTATGGAGTTTATTAGGAGTATTATATAGATGATTAGTTATTTAGTATTGGAATGGCTCGTATGAAATTAAGAGGTGGTAATGGAACTTGTAATCATATATATTATACGCCTACTAATTTATAAAGAATATGTTTTGCATAAACAATAAGATAGAATAGTAATATATATGTGATTTCATTCTTTATTTCCTCTTATCAATGTATCCACATACGTAGTTATTTAATATTGATATAAATTTATCATCATCATATATATATTAATAGTTATAAGTGTTAATAAGTATTAATAAGTGTTAATAAGTTTTAATATTGATATAAATTTATCGCCATTCTTTATTTCTTCTTAAAAATGTACTCCTAAATCTTAATAAGTGTTAATTTTGTAGTATTGTTGATGTAATATTAATTAAATTGTGATGATAAACTTAAAAATATTATTGTCGACATCAGGATTTTTAGATGTCCCTTTCCGTTACTTGTTCTTTGGTGTTCTCATTTTAGGTGAGATTTATTTGAAAAAAACAAGTGAAAAAGGTCCGACATGTATAATGTCGACGATGGACCTATAAGAGTCGCCATTGGTTTTTAAATGGTTGTACCAACACAATCCGAGAAAAGGTTTGCACATTGACCCAAAGATGTGACACCGCTAAACCAATTCAATGAAACCGAGATTCATTAGGGTCCGGGGACTTGGTTATGTGGAGGGAAGGTGTTAGGCACCCCCCGACATCCGTGTTACCACGGTGACCGCCTCTTTTCAAGAAATTGTTGTAAGACCCCAACTTTTTGAATAAATATTAAATTTTTTCGAAATATATTTTTGAATATTATGGTGTGGATTTGATATAATGTTATAGTTGTGGGTAATATTTACAAATTTTGCAAAGTACGCAAGTTGTTATATAATATTCGATTGGTCGGGGAATATTCGCTTTTAACAGGAATATTCGTATAACGACACAATCATCATGGTGGACCCCAACAACGGAATTATTATTTGGATCGAGAAAACGACAAAAATACTTTTATGAAAATAACTACGAGGTTTTACCATTAATCGCTGAAACACCCGGTTAAAAAGTACAAGAATATCGCGGCGTGGTCGCATAAGAGCACACGGTATTGATTATTGATGCTTACGTGAGAAGTCACTCGCCTATACTCAATTATTACTACAAAGAATTGCAGATCATATCTCTCATATTATTGATTCAATTATTGTTTCAAAGATCATTTGCATAATATTTTATATTATTAAATCAATAATTGAGACGACAAAGTTATTTATATTATTATTTGCAATATCGACAATGTCTGAAGTTCATCAAGAGAGGGTTTGGTCACCTAATCACTTGGCCAATAATAAGGAAAAATCCTTATCGGAAAGTCCCCTCTTTCCTGGGAACGATCTAGTTGTTAAATATTGTGAGTTATAATATTAATGATGAAAAAGTTGTGTTGATTAAAAATAAATTTTGATAGTTCCATTGTGTTGGGATTATTAGTGTTAGTGGAAATCGACATCTATTCCGATGATAATTGATGTCTAGGGGTTATATTGATAAATCGGGTAATTTATCGGATAAATGAGCAATTAATTGCTACTAATTCACATGCTTATATAACTATTTGTTCACATGTGTGTACTATTGAATCACATTATTTACTATTAGGGGAGTTGGTGCAAGATTGATAATACTTGCATGACTAAGTTAAAAATGGAGGTATAGAAGGAGGTACTATACCGTAATTCGTATTTTTCACATGATTATACTATTGATTCACATGATTGAACTATTGATTCACATTATTTACTATTAGGGGAGGTGGTGCAAGTTTCATAATACTTGCAGGACTAAATTAAAAATGAAAGAAAAGTTGGAAGTATTGTACTGTAATTTTTTGAGCCCCAAAACGTGCAATTATCGAAACTATATTTTCCTATAAATAGAAGCTCATTCTTCTTTCATTTCTCACCAATTCACAAAAGCTTTAGAGCGATTATTATAGAGAGAAATTATAGAGAGAAAGAAGAAGAGAAGTCTGCTACCTCACTATTCCAGTATCCAGTTTTTCCAAGGTAGGGAGTATTATTTCTTTCTTATCCATGAAGAGAACTTCTGTTATTCCATTCTTTATTATTCTATTGGAATAACTTGTATATGCGGGCTACCTTATGCATGGTGAAATTCTTCTGTTATTCCATTATTTATCATTCTGTTGGAACATCCTGTCTATGCGTTTACGCCGGACCTGGTTCCATTATTTATCATTCTGTTGGAACATCCTCATGCAAGCGTTCTACGCTTAACCACAGGTTCCGCCTTTTTATTATTCTATTGGAATATCCTGTCGGTGAGTTTTACGTCGGACCTGATTCCGTCTTTATTATTCTGTTGGAATATCCCGTCTGTGCATTTTACGCCAGACCTGATTTCGTTATTTATTATTCTGTTGGAATAACCTGCCTGTGCGGTCTATCGCATGCCTGGTGATTTCTTTTGTTATTCCATTCCTTATTATACTCAGTTGGTTAAAGTTTTGACTTCTATACTCCATGAAAATAGTGGAATATCCTTGATATTTGCGCTTCATCCAGTATCTTTTCATGAAAATATTCTTCTGAGCATTCTTGAATTTTACTCCACAAAGCAGTATCATGTTGACAATTTGGACGTTATTGATTCCTGGATAAAATAATTCTTGAACTTGTTTTATTGAATTCTTATATCATTGTCATCATCCTCATGTTTATATTTTGTTGAAAGTCATCTGTGGCCTGTAGTGCATAGATGGACTTGGTATGATTATGACCAGAGATTATTCGGTGTAATCATAACCGTAATGTTACAAATGATGTGGTAAAAGTCCTCATTGGCCCGTAGTGCGTTGATGGACAGTTGTTGGCATGATCATGACCATTAATGAATACACAAATATTCTTGGCCCGTAGTGCATGGATAATTGTGGTCGTGATACTAAAGGAATATCCTGGGCCGTTTTGCGGGGTGATTCGATGATGTGGATTATTTATTGTCGAGTCCCAAATGATAAAAGTGATGAAAAACCTTTTAAATCATAAAAGATAGTAGATTTTATTCTCTACTTGACTCTTTTAATGGATTGCTTGTTCCGCTACAGTTAAACTTGATGGTTGTTATATTATATCAGTTTAACACTGTTGAAGGCTAACGATAATATATTCTGCATTATCTTAGTCATAATATTTCCTACTGGGCTAGTTGAGCTCACCCTTTTACTTTCATTGTTCTCTTCAGGAAATGAGAACGTAGCAGGGACTAGTCGGGAACGGAGTGACGGACCAGATGATAGCATTAGTAGTCCTCACTATTCAGTGAAATAGTGGGAAAATAAATGTAATAATATTGAATTTGAGTTTGTATATTGTCTAGACGACAATATTTTTATTAAAACTCATAGCTTATGTTTTGTCGTAGTTTGCACGACAGTTATATAATTAAGTTGTATTTGTATTCTGTACCATGTATTTGGCGACTCAGAATAGTTGATGTATACCTGTTTTGGGGGCATCATAGTTGGTATCAAAGCTTAGGGATATGATCACTGGCTAAGATATGAGACTAGAACTAGGAGGGGAGAGACGGGAAATTCATTCGCTAGTATAACCTACCTAATTTTTTGGTATTAAATTGGTTGGTCAGAGTATAGAGATAATATGTTGCTTGTCAATTAACCCTTGTTTTGTGGCAGTATTTGAAAATGGTATCCGAGAATATTGAGAATAACAATGGGGCACAAGAGACAGTTGAGTCTCCACAGATCAACAATCAGAATAATGTGCATCAGGAAGGCGACAATCCTCATGCAAACAACAACACTGACCAAATGATGAATGATGGAATGTTCAGAGGCTTTATGCAATTCATGCAACATCAGGCGAGAGCGGCTCCTGTTCAAAATGCAGGTGGAAACACTGGAAACTCTCGAACGGTTACCGCTAAACAGTTCAAGGAGTTGGGACCACCTGAGTTTATTGGAGAGCCAAAACTACTTAAGGCGGAAGCGTGGATAAAGCAGATCACCAAGATATTTGATGTCTTAGGATGCTCTGAGGAGCAAAAGGTTCCCTTCGCCACCTTCATGTTACGTGAAGAGGCAGATTACTGGTGGGAATCTGTAAAACGTACCCAGCCTGATGCACTCAAGATGTCTTGGGAGAAGTTTCAAGAGCTATTCAACGACAATTACTTTCTCGAAAGTATTCGTCACATGAAAGAGGTGGAGTTTATCAAGTTGGAGCAAAACAATATGACCGTGTCGCAATACGAGGCTAAATTTATGAGTTATCCCGGTTTGTATCCCATTTGGTCGATAATGAGGAGCGAATGACACGAATGTTTTTAAGAGGTTTAAACCCGAGATACGCCAATATCTTATTTCTCATAAACCGTGGTTTGTACTCTCGATGTTGTAAATAGGGCTTAGTTATTGAGCGCGAAGAACGAGTCAACGCAACCAAGAGAAAGCAAATTAAGCAACATGAAAATACCAAAGGTATCACCATCGGCTGGTGACAACAAATGTGGAGGAATCAACATGCCGTAAATGGTAACCACTTCGTGGTAATCATGGCCAAGACAAGAAAATGGACAATTCAAGAAAAGGAGATTCAACAATGATGGAAAGACGCGTCGACACCAAAGAACCGTGGTTAAGGAAGGAGAACGACCACCTATCATATGCTTCAAATACGGAGGGGAGGGACATATCAGTCCAAACTGCGCGATGCCATCCAAAGCGTGTTATAATTGTGGAAGAGAAGGTCACCTAGCCCAATTTTGTCGTTCACTGAAGACAAGTTTAGCTAGGATGGAGACACCAAAGGCCGTCCCAGAAAAGTCAAAGCCGGTGGTGCAAGGGAGAGCATTTGTTGTGACCTCCTAGAAAGCAAGGAACCCGAACGAGGTCATCACGGGTAAGCTTATCATAAACATTAGCGAAGTCTATACCTTATTTGATACCGGTTCTACCCATTCTTTTATTTCTCCTACTTGCGCTCAACGATTAAATTTGACTACGGAGAAATTAGACTTTGACTTATCTGTTGAAACTCCGTTGGGAGAAACCTTCATTACATCCACTGTTTATAAGTCTTGTTTGGTTCAAATTGGTACCCTCACATTACCTGTCGATCTTATTTCATTGAAAATACTTGCATTTGATGTGATTCTAGGGATTGATTGGTTAACTACTCATCATGCAAAAATTGATTATTTTCGTAAGGTTGTTAGCTTTCATATTCCTAACCAACCTATTATGCGAATTCAAACAACTAAACCATTAAAATCAATCAATGTCATTTCAAGCCATAAAGCTATTCGTTTATTGAAAAATGGATGTCAAGCTTTCTTAGGTCATGTCACGGATCTAAACAAAAATACGTCAGTTCTGAATGATATTTTTGTTATTAATAAATTTCCTGACGTATTCCCTGAAGAACTTCCTGGCCTACCCCCAGAGCTTGAAATTGAATTTTGTATCGACCTTAAACCTGGTACAAAACCCATTTCCAAAGCCCCATATCGAATGGCTCCTATTGAACTTCAGGAGTTAAAGATCCAGTTGCAGGAATTGTTAGACATTGGTTTCATTCGCCCCAAGACGCCTCCTCGGGGTACTCTGTTCTATTCGTGAAGAAGAAAGATGGGAGTATGCGACTTTATATTGATTATCGGGAGTTGAATCATGTCACCATCAAAAATAGGCACCCATTGCCACGTATTGATGACCTGTTTGACCAATTGCAAGGCGCCAAATTCTTTTCAAAGATTGATCTTCGTTCAGGATATCATCAATTGAAGATTAGAACCGATGACATTCCAAAGACGACTTTCAAAACTCAGTACGGGCATTATGAATTTCTAGTCATGTCCTTTGGATTGACTAATGCTCCTGCTGCCTTCATGGATATGATGAACCGAGTATTCAAGGAATATTTGGATCATTTTGTGGTCGTCTTTATTGATGACATCCTCATATATTCCAAAAGCCGTGAAGATCATGAGCAACACTTGAGGCTGATACTCCAAAAGCTTCGTGAAAACAAGCTATATGGCAAGTTAAAGAAATGCGAGTTCTGGCTTGAGGAAGTTGCATTCCTTGGGCACGTGATATCAAATCATGGGATATCTGTTGACCCTAAAAAAATTGAAGCAATTCAAAGTCGAGCAACCTAAATCAATGACCAAAGTACGTAGCTTTCTCGCTTAGTCGGTTATTATCTGAGATTCGTAGAAGGGTTTCTCGAATCGCTACTCCATTAACTCAAATTGACTCAAAAAGATACAAAATTTGCTTAGAGCGTGGAATGTGAGAAGAGTTTTCAAGAACTCAAGAGGAGACTCATTTCAAAGACTGCTCCGACAATACCATCCGCTCTTGGGATTTGTCATCTACAGTGATGCTTCGGGCAAAGGGTTAAGATGTGTTCTCATGAAACATGGGAAAGTCATAGCCTATGCCTCATGATAACTCAAGGAATATGAGAGGAATTATCCTATTCATGATCTAGAGTTGGCAGCTGTCGTTTTTGCGCTTAAAATTTGGAGGCATTACCTGTATGGGGAGAAAGTGGAGATCTATACGGATCATAAAAGCCTTAAATATTTCTTCACTCAAAAGGAACTCAACATGCGGAACGACGTCGCTCGAATCGCTGAAAGATTATGATCATATATATCAATACCATCCTCGAAAAAGCGTAACGTAGAATGATGCATCGAAAGTAGAAGATCATATGCGCGTACGAGTGTAATATTGTCAACGCAGCGCCCATTTTATATGACTTGCAAAGGATGGAGTTAGAGATAAAGACTCCATGGACCCATGTGATGATGGCGAATATACGAGTAGAACCGACTTTAATCGATAAAGTTAAAGTCGCTTTCAAGCTACGCACTGAGCCGATGCGATGAGGAAGAAAGTACAAGAAGGTGCTATGCCAAGAAAGAATCGATGAAGAAGGAATACTTCGAGTCAACTCCAGACTTTGTGTTCCTAATAACCGTGTTTTAAAGTATAAAATCATGATGGAGGCGCACAACACACCGTTTGTAATCCATCCTGGGAGTACCAAAATGTATCGTGATCTTTGACATACATTTTGGTGGAGCAATACGAAGAGAGAGATAATGTAATTTATCTCAAAGTGTTTAACTTGTCAACGAAGTCAAGCAAGTGAGCATCAAGTACCAAAAGGTCCATCGCAACCACTTGAAATTCCGTAATAGAAGTGGGAACACATTACCATGGATTTCATTCATCGGTCTTCCCAAGGTTTCTCAAGGCATAGATGCAATTTGGGTCATTGTTGATAGATTGACCAAGTCTGCTCATTTCCTACCTATACGAGAAACTTATACACTTGAACGTCTTGCTTGTATGTACATAAATGAGATTATAAGATTGCATGGTATGCCAGTATCCATAGTTTCTGATCGAGACCCAAGATTCACTTCAAGATTTTGGGTTAGAGTGCAAAAAGCTATGGGCACGGATTTACGATTTAGCTTTCGGATATCATCCTCGTATCTGACGACGGGCAATGGAGAGGACCATTCAAACTCTTGAAGATCTATTAAGACTCGTGTCCTCGACTTCAAGGGATGTTGGGATAAGTTCCTACCATTGGTGGAGTTTTCTTACAACAACAGCTTATCAAACAAGTATCGGCATGGCTCCATTTGAGGCGTTGTATGGAAGAAAGTGTCGCTTCTCCAAAGATATCTTTGGGATGAGGTGGGTGAAGCAACGTTGTTGGGACCGGAGTTGGTACGTATGACTACAGAAAAGATTCAAACGATCCGACAACGTATAAAAACCTCACAAGATCGTCAAAAGAGTTATGCTGATCTTCATCGGAAGGACGTGGAATTCGATATTGGAGATTATGTGTTATTACGTGTTGCTCCATGGAAGGGATTTACGAGATTTGGAAAGAGAGGAAAGCTCAACCCTCGATTCATTGGCCCATTTTTAATCCTCGATCGAGTAGGAACTGTGGCGTATAGACTCGCTTTACCGCCATGTATGTCGCGTGTTCATAATGTTTTTCACATATCTATGTTACATAAATATGTGAAAGACCCGAACCACATTATTGAATTAGAACCAGACGAGATAGAGGAAGATTTAACGTATGAAGAGTTACCTGTTAAAATCTTGGATAAAAAGGATCATATTTTACGCTCCAAGGTTATATCTCAACTTAAAGTTTTGTGGAGAAACAAACGATGTGGAAGAAATGACCTTGGAGTTAGAATCTGAGATGAAATCAAGAAATCCTTACCTCTTCGACATACCAGGTACGCACCCTAATTTTGAGGACAAAATTTCATAAGAAGGGGAGGTTGTAAGACCCCAACTTTTTGAATAAAGATTAAATTTTCTCGAAATATATTTTTAAATATTATGGTGTGGATTTGATATAATGTTATAGTTATGGGTAATATTTACAAATTTTGCAAAGTACGCAAGTTGTTATATAATATTCGATTGGTCGGGGAATATTCATTTTAACAGGGAATATTCGTACAACGACACAATCATTGGTGGACCCCCACAACGAAATTATTGTCGGATTGAGAAAACGACAAAAATACTTTATAAAAATAACGGCGGAAGTTTTATCGTTAACTGTTGAAACACCCGGTGTTAAAAATACAGTAATAAACGTGGTTGCATAGTAGCACACGGTATTGATTATTGATGCTTACGTGAGAAGTCACTCAGCTATACTCAATTATTGCTACATTAATTGCTGCATCATATCTCTCATATTATTGATTTAATTATTATCACAATATCATTTGCATAATATTTTATATTATTAAATCAATAATTGAGACGACAAAGTTATTCATATTATTATTTGCAATATCGATAATGTCTGTAAGCTTCTATCAAGGAGAGATTTGGTCACCTAATCATTGCGCCAATAAGGGGGAAATCCTTATCGAAAGCCCCCTCTTTCTTGGGAACGACCTGGTTGTTAAATATTGTGAGTTATAATATTAATGATGAATAAGTTGTGTTGATTAAAAATGAATTTTGATAGTTCCATTGTGTCGGGATTATTAGTGTTAGTGGAAATCGACATCTATTCCGATGATAATTGATGTCTAGGGGTTATATTGATAAATCGGGTAATTTATCGGATAAATGAGCAATTAATTGCTACTAATTCACATGCTTATATAACTATTTGTTCACATGTGTGTACTATTGAATCACATTATTTACTATTAGGGGAGTTGGTGCAAGATTGATAATACTTGCATGACTAAGTTAAAAATAGAGATATAGATGGAAGTACTATACTGTAATTCGTATTTTTCACATGATTATAATATTGATTCACATGATTGAACTATTGATTCACATTATTTACTATTAGGGGAGGTGGTGCAAGTTTGATAATACTTGCAGGACTAAATTAAAAATGAAAGAAAAGTTGGAGGTATTGTACTGTAATTTTTTGAGCCCCAAAATGTGCAATTATCGAAACTACATTTTCCTATAAATAGAAGCTCATTCTTCCTTCATTTCTCACCAATTCACAAAAGCTTTAGAGCGATTATTATAGAGAGATATTATAGAGAGAAAGAAAAAGAGAAGTCTGCTACCTCACTATTCCAGTATCCAGTTTTTCCAAGGTAGGAAGTATTATTTCTTTCTTATCCATGAAGAGAACTTTTGTTATTCCATTCTTTATTATTATATTGGAATAACCTGTATATGCGGGCTACCCTATGCATGGTGAAATTCTTCTGTTATTCCATTCTTTATCATTCTCATTGAACATCCTCATTTGTGCGCTTACGCCTGCACTCGTTCCATTATTTATCATTCTGCTGAACATCCTGTCATGCATTCTACGCCGACCGGTTCCGCCTTTATTATTCTGTTGGAATATCCTATCTGTGCGTTTTACGCCGGACCTGATTCCGTCTTTATTATTCTGTTGGAATATCCTGTCTGTGCATTTTACGCCAAACTTGATTCCGTTATTTATTATTCTGGTTGAATAACCTGCCTGTGCGGTCTATCGCATGCTTGGTGATTTATTTTGTTATTCCATTCCTTGTTATACTCAGTTGGTTAAAGTTTTGACTTCTATACTCCATGAAATTAGTGGAATATCCATGATATTTGCGCTTCATCCAGTATCTTTTCATGAAAATATTCTTCTGAGCATTCTTGAATTTTACTCCACAAAGCAGTATCATGTTGACAATTTGGACGTTATTGATTCCTGGATAAAATAATTCTTGAACTTGTTTTATTGAATTCTTATATCATTGTCATCATCTTGGTATGATTATGACCAGAGATTATTCGGTGTAATCATAACCGTAATGTTACAAATGATGTGGTAAAGTCCTCATTTGCCCGTAGTGCATTGATGGACAGTTGTTGGCATGATCATGACCATTAATGAATACACAAATATTCTTGGCCCGTAGTGCATGGATAATTGTGGTCGTGATACTAAAGAATATCTTTGGCCATAGTACAGGGCTGATTCGATGATGTGGATTATTTATTGTCGAGTCCCAAATGATAAAAGTGATGAAAAACCTTTAAATCATAAAAGATAGTAGATTTTATTCTCTACTGACTCTTTTAATGGATTGCTTGTTCACCTGCAGCTTAAACTTGATGGTTGTTATATTATATCGCTTTAACACATTGAAGGCTAACGATAATATATTCTCGCATTATCTTATTCATAATATTTTCTATCGGGCTAGTTGAGCTCACCTTTTACTTTCATTGTTCTCTTCAGAAATGAGAACGAAGCAGACTAGTCGGGGAACGGAGTGACGGACCAGATGATAGCATTAGTAGTCCTCACTATTCAGTGAAATAGTGGGAAAATAAATGTAATAATATTGAATTTGAGTTTGTATATTGTCTAGATGACAATATTTGTATTAAAACTCACAGCTTATGTTTTGTCGTACTTTGCACGACAGTTGTATAATTAAGATGTATTTGTATTCTGTACCATGTATTTGGCGACTCAGAATAGGTGATGTATACCAGTTTTGGGGGCGTCACAACTGTTATCTGAATGTGTGTGTATGGGTCAATGTGCTGTTATTTGGAAGTAGTGCGAGGCCTCGTTCGCACCTATATACACAGGGTTTGAATTTATGTAAAAATTCAATTTTAAACAAGATATGGCAGTGATGTTTTGTTAAAGAGGTTTTTCACACCCTGATGCTTAATAGTAATTGAGACCTTTTACACTCCCATTTTATTAAGTGTTCGGCTTGATTGATTTTATTTTACAGATGCGAGGCATCCGTACGAAAATAATGTACAAAATAATGCTGACTTCTTCATGGGTATGGAAACCATCTGAGGAAATTCAGACACCGCAAAATAATTTATAAGCTGCTTACAGCTAAAAATTTCCATCACGGGAACCGAATCTAGATCCAATGGGCTGAATCTGTGATCACATGATTCCTAGGCGCACATGATACCGCAATCTGTATGAAAGCAGTAAGCAGGTATATATATAAAAGCAGTAAATATATATATATATACAGACATGATCACCAACCACGAAGCACCTCCATGGGGGATTAGAAATGTAAATAAGCTATAAAAGCTATCAACCGCCACGAAGGAAACTCCAGGTGGGACAAAATGCAAATAAAGCTGTAAAGATATCAACTGCCATGGAGGAAACTCCAGGCGCGACAAAACATAAATAAAGCTGTACAAAACGATCAACTGCCACGAAGTAAACTCCAGGCAGAACAAAACGTAAAGAAAGCTGTAAAAGCGATCAACCACCACAAAATGAACTCCAGGTGGGACGAATATATATATATATATATAAGCAATAAACGCACCTGATGTAAAATCCAGGCTCATCGAACAGAGTTCAACAAAAGTTCATATATATAAGTGTATATATATATATATATATATATATATATATAAAAGCGAATAAATGCACCGGATGTAAAATACAGGCTCATCGAACAGAGTCCGACACACAGTTAATATATATAAGTATATATATATTAAAGCAAGTAAACGCATTAGAATGTAAAATCTGTGCTCATCGAATGTAGTCCGACACACAGTTAATATATATAAGTATATATATATTAAAGCAAGTAAACGCACCGAATGTAAAATCCAGGCTCATCGAACAGAGTCCGACACACAGTTAATATATATAAGTATATATATATTAAAGCAAGTAAACGCATATGGATGTAAAATCTGTGCTCATCGAATGCAGTCCTAAAACACGCTTAATATATATAAGTATATACATATTAAAGCAATAAACGCATCTGCATCAAGTTCAGGCTCATCGAACAAAGTTCGACACACAGCTTCATATATATAAATATATATATATATATATAAAAAGCAAATAAACGCACTGCATCAAGTTCAGGGCTCAATCGAGGCATAACTCGATAATGTTAGTCAATATATATATATATATATATATATATATATATATATATATATATATATATATATATACAAGTCGAAACAAAGCTGCGGACCAAAGTCCTAAAGGTAAATAAATTTGAACACGACTCTCAACGTGAAGAAGAGTGTGTGCAAAGATGAAGAGAAAGACTCTAAAGTGTGTGAGAAGGCTTACAGTTGACTGGCAAAGAAGACTTCTATATCGTTAGAGTGGGTAAACACTGGCTTTTGTAGGTACAAAAGAGGCTATATATGAGCTCACATGTGTTTAAAATGAGAAAGTACACTGCATGGGGTGAGTGCAGAGCAAATTGGGCAGGGCTTCCTTGCCGTTTTCTCTTGCAAAATGGGCAGCCCAAGCCCTCTTTTTGTAGACGATTTAGCCACAGGTGTACCAGTGGCAACCCGGGTGGGCCCAGGTTTCTTGGGTCAGGTTGTCTCGTAGTACGTGCACTCGGGCACTGTAATGTCCACTCGAACTTTCAGAAGTGCAATTCGGGCATCCGTTTGAGGTATACAGGACCTATTTCAGATCGCCGTTGTCGAGAGTTGTACGATGGCATGGGATTAGAGTTTGTACGAAGTCATTGAAGATGGGACGATGCCCTCCGGTCTTCAAGCTTCAACTTCCATCCGTTACCCCGCATAATAGTCACTCGGGATTGGTTAGTCTTGTGGGGCATCATTGTTTAGAGATGTTGAGATGACGTGGCGTGGCATCGTGTTGGCGAGATGACGATGTTACCTTTCACCGGTGTTATCGCCGGATTGGGCTGATAAAGCAGACGTTGCTTAGAACTTCGCTGAGATTGGACTGCTGCATTTGTTGAAGGTCCTCATTGTCATCTTTGAGGTGTGCCTGTGTTCCCGATGTTATCGCCGGGTTGGTACAGTGTATCTCGTTGTGAGCGCCGAGATTGAAGCTGGTCGTATTTGAAACAAGCATTTTTGGGGTTATCGCCGAAACTGCATTCCTTGGGGTTATCACCAAGGTTGGTGGCTATTCCCATGGTTAGGACTGAGACTGGATACCTCGGGGTCATCTCCGAGATTAATCGGTCTTCTTCGGTGTGTGTTCCTGTATTGGATATGCATGCCTCGGGGTCATATCTGAGGTTGGATTTGTTATTCCCAGAGTGATCTGGGGTTGATGCTGAACTTCCGATAGTATCTGGTATGGATATGGATTGTCTTTCAGGGTTCCCTTTTAAAAGACGAATATGTCCTCCTGCAATGTTAGTGACAGGTGTACATAAAATTTTTAGTGTCTACAGATGCCCCTCTTTATCATACTCATGCATGGCGATGCATGGGTAGGATAAAGAATCCTAGACACTTGAAACACAACAAGACAAACATGGTACTATGGGTATCAACATGATACAAATGTATGATGCATGTGTACGGGGTTGTAGCCCAACATGCTGGGGGGATGATTGTTGGCTCCCTGTTACTTCAACTGGGGATTGGCAATGACGACCAGATTTGATGTGTAATCCAAATCTGTCAGGATGTTGATGTTGGAGTTATCACCAAATTCCAGTGTTCTTGGTATTGACTTGATCCTGAAGATGTACCTCTTATGTGTAAGAGATCTGTGGGGATAAAGCTTGGTCTGTTTGAGGATGTGTATAACATATTCCATCATCTATCCTCTTTGATGACATTGACCTTTCCTGGTTGGTATCACCAGAATATGTCAAGATTCTGCTGGATTTACTGCCAACAGCAAATGCTGTCAGGGATGCCTGACCTTCGCTGACGTGTACTTCACCGACAAGTGAATCAATGGCTAAAAAATCCTATGGGATATACTGTCAAGGCTACTTGACCTTCGCTAACGTGTGAATTCATGAAGCATTCTATGGGTAGATTGTCAAGGTTGCTTGACCTCCGCTGTTGTGTAGATCAACGGAACCTTGCGTTGTGACCCCAGTCGGGGATCCGCTGGGGAATATGAGTAATCGAGCCTGAAATCTTCGAATAACTCTAGAGCTCTGATAGGTTTAATCGCTACCGGCTGAGATAACGTCAAGGCTGCTTGACCTTCGTTGATATGTGTGTCAACAGCTTGAATGTACATTGTAATCCCCCGTTGGGGCTTCACGTTGTAACCCCCATCGGGGACATACGTTGTAACCCCCGTCAGGGACATACGTTGTAACCCTCGTTGGGGACATATGTTGTAACCCCCGTCGAGGACTCATGTTGTAACCCCCATCAGGGACATACGTTGTAACCCCCGACGGGGACTCACGTTGTAACCCCCATCGGGGACTCATTTAGGGTAATGACCCAGAGTTGGTGGCATCGGACCTATACAAGGTATTGCCGGATGTGTTTTGTGATAAACGAAATCATTGGCTGAGTATACCTCGTGTCTGGGTGACTACCAATGAGCGATGTACAAACTCAAAGTTTCATCTGAGAAGACCAGGATTGTATGCTGTTTTGCTCAATCGCGTGGCATTTTGATTCACAATTTGATGTTTCTAGTCCTTAAGAACTCCTTTGTAACTCGAAATGGACCGAGCTGGAGGGGTGGGACCCATATAGGGATACCCGACTTTGAGGATGGATACCCGACTGGAGTCGAGTACGTGATTTCCACCAGGAGAGTTCCTCTCTTCACAGATGGAGGTTGGGAGCTCTATTTAGGAGATCGTGTTATTAGGAGCACCACAGGGGAGATTCATATGCCAATCTTGCCTCCTGTCAGGCATCATTGGCCTGTATCACAGTCACCCGTCACTGACATCCCATTGTTGGGGGTTGACGGTTTTGCATTATCAGAGGGTCCTTGCACTCAGGAGACGTTCCAGCGTTGGTGGTTCCCTCGTACTATCGGATCCCAGTCCCGCGCCACACAGTTTATGGGGGATATAGTTCCAGGATCCGTGATGATGACGGATTGGATAGCTTGTGTCTGAGATCCTACTCATATGACACAGATTGATAGTTTGACCCGGCAGTTGGACCAGGCACATATATTTATTCGACATTTGGGCATAGATCCGAAGCGAGCGGCTTCATTTGATCCTTCCAAATTCGGTACCGCCCCTCGATGACCCATTTGGTTTTGCTTTCACGTATCCTCCTCTATATAGGCCCGACATCCCCGCTGATAGAGATCCAAAGTGACTCGGGGAGGAGTTACATCGTGTGGATAGGATTGATGATGTGGACATCGACACCATTGTCTTCTTCTGATTTGTATTCTCGTTATATCTTTTGATAGGCCTCTGTTAGATATTGGGTGGTTGTACCCCATTCTCATTATATCTTTTGATAGGCCTCTCTTAGTAGTAGTAGGCGTCATGCCCCATTTCCTGTGTTTGTAGTCAGATAGAGATGATGTATTAGATGATGATATACTTAGGAATGTATGCACAGTTTTTCCATTCCCTATATCAAATTGCCATCTATTATCTGCTATGCATGTATCATGTTATGCATATGTATGTATGCCAGAGATATTCACCATTGACCCCTGGATGGTCTTATGACACAGCCCACATAGATGTCTTCTTCGACAGTTATCCGTATAGATCATACCCCACCGTCATTGGTGGCATTGGGTATCGATGATGGTATATGATAGCATGTCACCACCGAATTGGGTGGATCAGAGATCATTCTTTGCGACAGATACCATGACCTTATTGCTATTTTAGCTTCCCGTAGGGTTTTTGGATGGGATGCTAGAGCATTGGATACCGGATAGGCATGTTTTTCGATTCGGGACCCATGAGTTGACTCTTACTCTGGAGGAGTATGCACGATTGACGATGCTGCCTTTAGACAGACCTTGCGTGCATCTGGCTTTGGAAGACATGAGTAGATGATTCATGACTCTCACTGGATTGTGGCGCAGAGTGGTACAGGATGAGCTTACATCTAGCCACGTGATATCCCAGTGTTTTCCTGTATGACAGATTTGGCTCTGAGGATAGCTATTCATGACATTCTGGGGATTTCACCGCACCGGAGGATCACTGGCGTTTGGCCAAGGTTGATGTACTGCTGCTGTGCGTACTATCGTATGTCTTTATGCCACGATACATAGACGAGATAGACATCGGTGTCATCATGGTCGTGAGAGCTCTTAGGGAGGGTCGTACCATTGTACCTATGATTGTAGCAGAGACCCTGCGGTTAGCATCCTACTGTTGCATTTATCCGACAAGAGTGTTCACGGGTAGTTCGGTCATGCTATATGTGTAGTTTATGTCACACTTGAGACCGATTGGTACTTTTAGACGGCATGGATATTGTTTCACCCATGATATAGCTATGTCACACTCCTTTCAGCCATCGGAGTGTATAGATGCTCTGTCCTGGTCCATAATTTTGGCAGATATCAGAGATCCATTTAGCATATTACCGTATTCAGGGCTTAGCTCACCATACAGCTTTATTACTCATGCTCCTGGCATGGACTACCTCCCTCTGGCTGGTTTGAGGGGTGTGACTACTTATCATCCACTGGCCGTGATGTCACAGTTTGACCAGTTCCAGGATTTTCATCCTTTCGAGGGGGCGATAGGTCAGCGTTCAACTTCTTGATATCTCTTAGCAAAGGCATTTGAAATTTAATTAAATTAAAGCAAAGGCAATAATGTCGTACATTCTAGAGTTCACTGTTAACTAAAGTCAAGTCAGTTACAGTACTTCCATTTCCATAGGTTTAACATCATGGTCAACTCTTCTACAGCTTCCATACACATCTATATGAATAAGTCTAAGACAATTATTATGGGTAAATGTCTATAATGGAAAATGTATAGACAATGATGCATAGTAATGAAGAGAATAAAAGAACTCAAATTAAATTGGAATGAATGAATCAACCATTTTAGGCAACTGCAGAGAAAAATCGAGCTAATTACCAGTTGGAGAACCATGGAGATACTCATATGCAAGTGCTCTCAGGTAGATAGATTATCTCTGGTCCATGTTGTTGCGTACCTTTGGCTACCAATAAAGCTAGCTCGAGTGAGAACAAATGAACACTTACTCTCATTAGCTAATTTCATGCCTTCGTATGTTGATCTTGCCATAAACATGCCATAAACCTATATAAATAATTGGAACTAGTAAGAAGTTTAAATGATTTGTGCAGTATTACTACAACCAAGATGGAATTTGTCTTGTTATCTGTATTACTACCGTAACATATGATATATACCTACTTTTAGTGAATAATACATAAAACAAGGGGAGCAATGCGGGGTGACGAATAATACATTGTGACGGTGTGCGTGATTCTAACATCCTCCAAATTCGGTATTTACACTATGAAAATTACTCTCGAGCATTGTCTTCTTTACCGGTTTGAAAAGAAACGTCGAGACAAAAGAACAAGTGGGCATGTGGAAGAATGAGTTTGAGAGGAACTTGTTTAATTTCTTTTATATATAACATAGGAAAACTTGCGAAATTATGCATGTTAAGAGCATATATTTTACAAGAGACATTTACCATCATATCTCCAGGAACGTGCTTGATGCAGCAAGTGCATCACCAACACGAACATGAAGGACTCCACCATCTAGAGTATGCTTCTTAAAATTAGACTGTTGAATAAAATTATACAGGAACGTGTTATTGCATAGAATAAAATAAAATCAATAATCATAATAATAAGTACTTTCATGAATTAAGAGAAGTCATCTTGTATGTATCACGCTTTCGCTGCGCTTAAGGGTAAAGGTCTTCAATTGTCTCTCTCAATCTTATGATGGATGTGTAGGTGTGTATAATGTTCTTAAGACAACCACTGAGACCAAATCCTAACTGTTTTGATTTATAGAATATCTAAGGGTCAAAATCGTCCATCAAGATTATGAAACCCTAGGGCCCATTATGCCAAATACTATTAGGAATATTATTTATAGGCCACATAATTAATTACCAAAACCCATAAATAAAGTGATTAAATTAATACAATATGTATGTCTAATAATTACATAAATAGTAGAGGCCACATAAGGAATAAAATATTCCAACATTCTCCCACTTGGCCGAAATACTATTTATATACAAAACATAACGCTTACAATCATTAATTTGGCCAAGTATTAATTTAATATCTACATCTTGTTCAAATAAAAATACCAATGCGAATTAATACAATCTTTGTGTCACTATTAACACAAGATCCCCATTAGTTACACAATTAGTTCTTTTATTAGAACATAGATTAACATTAAGCATAACAAGTATGAATAGAGTTTACATAAGTGTTAATATATTAAACTTATTCATATGGTCCAAAAATATTCCCATACTATTTGCTCACAAGTTCTCAAGTGTGCACAATAAAGAGAATATCAAACCATAAACATAATGTGAAGTTCAAAACAACGAGCTCAAAAATATTATCTTACATCAAAATAACTCACTAATTAAGACTACCAGTTAAACCCAGGACGGCAACATGCTCTAAAAAGAGCTTGGGTGGTAAGCCTTTTGTAAGTGGATCCGCTAATATATCATGCGTACTAATATACTTAATGACAACACTTTAATCTTCAACTCTTTCCCTGACAAATAAGTACTTAGTGTCGAGGTATAGTCCAGCACCACTTGAACTAGTGCTATTGGAAAAACTAATAGCAGAATCATTATCACAAAATACTTTCAATGGCCTTGAAATGGAATCTACAACCTTAAGTCCTGAAATAAGATTCCTTAATAATATGGCATGGCAATTAGCATGATAACAAGCCACATATTCTGCCATCATTGTGGAAGTGGTAGTTAACTCCTGCTTATGAGTTCTCCATGAAATAGGGCCTCCTGAAAGCATAAAGATGTACCCTGATGTAGATTTCTTTTTGCCTTTACACTTAACAAAATCAGAACAGAATAACCAACAACTTCAAGGTTATCTGTTTTTCTAAATGTAAGCATAATATCCTTAGTACCCTGTAAGTAGCGTACACAAGACTCCCAACCACAGAAGTATAGGGAATAAGATTCATTTGATCATGTTCAGGTGTATTCTTAGGACATTGATATGAGCTAAATTTGTTACTCTTAACAATAGGTGCGACAGTAGGGGAGCAATTTTGCATGTTATACTTATTAAGAATTTTGTCAATATAAGCTCTTTGGGACAATCCTAATATCCCACAAGACATATCTCGATGAATTTCAATACCTATAATATAAGAGGTTTCACCGAGATCCTTCATATCAAAATTTCCAAAAAGAAAACGTTTGGTCTCATTCAACATATCAAAGTTATTACTTGCAAGTAGTATATCATCAACATAAAAAACAAGAATAATAAATTTACTCCCACTGACCTTCAAGTATATACATTGATTCACTATATATATATTTTTTTAAAATCAAAATTACTCATCACCTTGTGAAACTTAAGATACCATTGTCGAGAATCCTGTTTTAACCCATATATGGACTTCTTAAGTCTATATACCATATGTTCCTTGCCTTTAACCAAAAAAACCTTCTGGTTGTACCATATAGACATTCACATGCAAGTTACCATTAAGGAATGCAGTTTTAACATCCATCTAATGTAACTCTAAATCATAATGAGCTACTAAAACCATGACTATTCTAAATTTATCTTTCCTGGATACTGGAGAGAAAATTTCATTATGATCCACACCTTCCTTTTGAGTGAAACCCTTAGCAACCAATCGAGCTTTATTCCTTTCAACGTTCCCTTTAGGATCTAATTTGGTCTTATAGACCCACTTGCAACCAACATGTTTAAAACCTTTTGGTAATTCCTCAAGATCCCAAACATTATTAAGCTCCATTGATTTCAACTCATCATTTATGACTTCAAGCCATTGAGTTGATTGAGTACTCGTAATTGTTAGAGTTTATGCCCTAGAGGCCAATTATTTGATATAATTGCTTAACGTTTTGATATTATATTTGATTGAATAAATTAAAGATTTTATTATGATTTTATTTACTGCGTTATATAAATGTTAACATATAAAAAATCCTTAGAATATTGATACAAATTATATAGTTTCAAGTATGTGACTTGAACATGAGATTATATATTTATAATTTAGTATCATTGATCTTAAATGTCCCTAGTCGAGTATCATTGTTGATGGGACAACAATAATGCATTTAGACTAGTATGTGGATTGACAGATGACCAAATCTCATTGGTCATAAATATATGAGATATTAAGTCAATGCATATGTACATGTTAGAGAACGATGTACTGGACAGACCCACCATGAGAATTCTATGTGGAGCATTATGCGAAGTGTCATTAGAAATTCTCATAGTGACACTGATGTAAAGGTCCTCTGACCTGAAATCACTATATTTCTTCACGGGAATTTATGTACTTTGATATCATCAAATGTCACCTTTAATAGGGTGGACTATAAAGGTGATTATTGGGTACATCATGAATCATGTGAGGAATATGAGTGATCTAGATGGAATTTAACCCTCCTATATATTAGGGGTGATATCCATAGGCCTCTTGATTGAGTAGGACTATGAAATGCATGGCCATGCTCAAATAGTGATTTGTTTCATATAGTCTACTCATTGATCAAGAAAAACTCAAATTAAATTATGAAGAGGATGACACATTCCATGACTCGAGTTTAATCTAGGATATTAAGGTTAAAAGGATTAAATTACATTGAAACATTGGTCACTAAAAGGTTGCATCGAATCATCGATCTTATTATTACTTGGGTAGCGTGATGCATTACTAGATGTCGCTCACAACGCTTATAATTTTATAATATGATTTTAAAATTATTGCCAACGTAATAATAACCTATAAGGTCACACACACATAGAAACGTAATTAAAAGGAAATTAATTTAAATTATAAAGATTTAAATATGTCAGTATGATTGATAGTATTTAAATTACAATTTAAATTAATAGGATAATTTATATATATGTATATTAATTAAGTAAGACTTAATTAAGATATATATATATATATATATATATATATATAAATTCGGATTTTATTAAATTAGGTTTTGAATAATTCCTTTTAATCGCTATATATATGATATGTAGAAGCCATTTTAGGTATTATTCATTAACCAAAACCCTAGCCGCTCTTAGAGAGAGACTAGAGAGAAAATAGTTTTAGAAAATCCTCATCCTTGGTGGCTAGTACCGCGTTTTCTTCTTCTGCAGATTGTAGGACGATTCGTGTGGAGCGTTCGTGTGGATACCATAGAGACGCAGTCTGTTTGAATTGCGTTGGAGATTCGACCACATTGATTCTAGCTTTAATAATCGGTATAATTTTTAACCTCTAAATTAATTGAATTTTTCACATGGATCCTGTTTTAGGGTTTCAGAATTGCCTTTAATTGGTTTATTTCCGCTGCGTTTCTATGCCGAAACCCAACAGTGGTATCAGAGCTACTTGCAAAATGATTAATTCAGATAACGTGTTTAATTATTTTCGATATATATGATATGTGATGATACAATTTACCGGTCTGAAATTGATTAAATTGTTTTCGATATATATGATATGTGATGATACAATTTTACCGGTCTGAAATTGATTATATTATTTTCGATATATATGATATATGATGATACAATTTTACTGAACTGTTAATTGAGTATATGATATTCTGTAATCAACATATTCTGGTATTATGAATATCAGTAATAGATATGCATGTATATGATGTTCTGTTAATTGAGTATATGATATTTTGTAATCGATATATTCTGGTATTATGAATATCAATAATAGATATGCATGTATATAATGTTACATTAATTGTATCTTATATGGGCGTAATAACAAAGATATAACTTATGTTCTAATTGGATTAGAAGTATGCAGATTCAGTTTAATATGATTAATTGAAACTGGACATATATGATATGTATCGGGTGTATTGTTATTATGACTATTTTGGTGTATTAATTCTACAATACAGATGGTCGTAGCGCACGATGGTCGTGTACCCTATATGTTATATTTAGTTTTCTTTAATTATATATAAATTGTTATGTGCTTATTGTGATATGCATGGTGCACAGTTATGGCCTTTTGACCTATAGGTTAGTGGTTTTTGGTTTTGAAATACGTCTTGCATGTCGTGCCTTTCTATAAATTCTAATGTAATATTCTCTTCTCATCTAAATCCCCTCGAATGTAACTCGAGATTTCTTTATGTCATGTAATAATCTGTAATCGATGAAGATGTCAAGATGGAGAACACGATGGAAAGATGATGATGGAGAGGAGGCACATGCTTGAGGAAGATCCAAGGAAGCTATTTATTTTAAGATCTTTTACCACCTTAGATTGACCTTCAATCTTTCATTAGCTTGAAAAGATTGACAGTGGATTGGGCCATAACTGTGACACATTTAATTTTGAACTTTATTTATGCTTGTATGTGATATGATATGATAAATAATGTGCATGCTTAATAAGATTAAAATTGGTGAGATCTAAATTAATTTATAAAATCCCTTAATAAAATATTAAGTCTAAATCAGATGCCTTCCAATGAATAACACTCATCAAGACCTTGATCAATAGATGTAGGTTTGCCAAAGCAAAGTACCCTATTTATCTAGGTAAGATGCGATAGGATAATTGTGATATCCAAACTGTTAAAATCATTGGGCCCGACTTAACTAAGTTATCTCAATAGGATTGTGGACTTAGAGATGTCGACGTCGGGATTTTTAGATGTCCCTTTCCGTTACTTGTTCTTTGGTGTTCTCATTTTAGGTGAGATTTATTTGAAAAAAACAAGTGAAAAAGGTCCGACATGTATAATGCCGGCGATGGACTATTAAGAGTCGCCAATTGGTTTTTTAAATGGTTGTACCAATACAACCGAGAAAAGGTTTGCACATTGACCTAGTGATGTGACACTACTATACGGGTCGGTGAAACCGAGATTCATTAGGGTCCGGGGACTTGGTTATGCGGGGGGGAAGGTGTTAGGCACCCCCCGACATCTGTGTTACCACGGTGACCGCCTCTTTTAAAGAAACAGTTATCTGAATGTGTGTGTATGGGTCAATGTGCTGTTATTTGGAAGTAGTGCGAGGCCTCGTTCGAACCTATATACACAGGGTTTGAATTTATGTAAAAATTCAGGTTTTAGCAAGATATAGCAATGATGTTTTATAAAAAGAGGTTTTCAAACCCCGATGCTCAATAGTAATTGAGACCTTTACACTCCCATTTTATTAAGTGATCTAATGATTGATTTTATTTGATGCGATCTGAGGCATCCGTAAGAAAATAATGTACAAAATAATGCCGATTTCCTCGTGGGTATGGAAACCATCTGAGGAAATTCAGACAACGCAGAATAATTTACAAGCTTCTTACAGCTGAAAAATGTCCATCATGGGAACCGAATCTAGATCCAATGGGATGAATCTGTGATCACAAGATTCCTAGGAGCACGTAATCTGCAATTTGTATGAAAGCGATGGCGGTATATATATAAAAAAGCTATAAATATATATACGAGATGGGATCACCAACTACTGAAGCACCTCCACGGGGGATTAAAAATGTAAATAAAATCATAAAAAGCTATCAACCGCCACGGAGGAAACTCAAAAGTGACGAAAACATAAATAAAGTCAGAATACGGCCAACCGCCACGAAGGAAACTCCAAAGTGGACGAAATGTAAATGAAGTCAGAAAAGCGATCAACTACCACAAAGAAAACTCAGGCGGGACGAAAATATATATATATATATATAAGCAATAAACGCATATTGATGTAAAATCCGGACTCATCAAACAAAGTTCACCACAGTTCATATATATAAGGATATATATATATATATATATATATATATATATATATATATATATATATATAAAGCTTAATAAACGCACCGGATGTAAAATCCAGGCTCATCGAACAGAGTTCGACCACAATTCGTATATATAAATATGTGTGTGTGTATATATATATATATTGACTAACATTATCGAGTTATGCCTCGATTGAGCCTGAACTTTTCCAGTGCAGTGCGTTTCTTGCTTTATATATATATATATATATATATATATATATATATATATTAAATGTGTGTCGAACTATCTTCTCGATCGGCTGAGACTTGATTCTAGATTTGATGAGCCTAGACTTCGATAAGCGAGTAAACGCCTCCGCATCAAGTCTAGGCTCATCAAGATAGTTCGACACATTTAATATATATATATATATATATATATATATAAAAAGCAATAAGAAACGCACTGCACTAAAGTTCAGGCTCAATCGAGGCATAACTCGATAATGTTAGTCAATATATATATATATATATATATATATATATATATATATATATATATATATATATACAGATCGAAATGAAACCACTGATTGAAGTCCGCAAAAAGCAAGCAACACGACTCTCAACGTGTAGAAGGGTGTGTGCAAAGATGAAGAGAAAGACTCTAAAGTGTGTGAGAAGGCTTACAGCTGACTGCTAAAGAAGACTTCTATATCTTTAGAATGGGTAAACACTGACTTTTGTAGGTACAAAAGGGCTATATATGAGCTCACATGTGTTTAAAAGGGGAAAGTACACTACATGGGGTGAGTGCAGAGCAAATTGGGCAGGGCTTCCTTGCCTTTTTCTCTTGCAAAATGAGCACCCCAAGCCCTCTATTTATAGGCATTTTAGCCACAGTGTACTGCTGGTGAGCCATGAGTGTACCAGAGAGGCAACTTGTGGGCCCGAGTTTTTCGTTGGGTCGTCTAGAAGTCGCGTGCACTCAGCAATCGTTGAATGTCCACTCAAACTTTCGTGCGCAATCCGCATCCGCTTGAGGTATCTGGACCTATTTTGGACCGCCCGCTTATTGTCGAAAGTTGTACGATGGCATGGGATTAGAGTTTGTACGAAGTCATTAAAGATGGGACGATGCCCTACGGTCTTCAAGCTTTAACTTTCATCCGTTACCCCGCACAATAGTCACTCGGGATTGGTTAGCCTTGTGGGACATCGTTGCGTAGATACGTGATGTGGCATCATGTTAACGAGATGACGATGTTGCCCCTCACCAGTGTTATCATCGGATTGGGTTGATAAAGCAGACGTTGCTCAGACTTCGCTGAGATTAGACTGCTGCAATTATTGAAGGTCTTCATTGTCACCTTTGAGGTGTGCCTGTCTTCCCGATATTATTGCCGGGTTGGTGCAGTGTATCTCGTTGTGAGCGCCGAGATTGAAGCTGGTCGCATTTGAAATAAGCATATTCGGGGTTATCGCCGAAACTGCATTCCTTGGGGCTATCACCAAGGTTGGTGGCTATTCCCATGTTTGGGACTGAGACTGGATACCTCGGGGTTATCTCCGAGATTAATCGGTCTTCTCCGGTGTGTGTTCCGGTATTATATCTGCAGGCCTCGGGGTTATCTCCGAGGTTGGATTTGTTACTCCCAGAGTGTGATCTGGTGCTGATGCTGAACTTCCAGTAGTATTCGGTATGGATTTGGATTGTCTTTCAGGGTTCTCTCTTAAAAGACGAATATTTCCTCCTGTGATGTTAGTGACAGTAGTACAGAAAATTTCTAGTGTCTACAGATACCTGTCTTTATCATATTCATACATGTCGATGCATGGGTAGGATAAAGAATCCTAGACACTTGAAACGCAACAAGACGAACGTGGTACTACGGGTAGCAAAATAATGCAAATGTATGATGCATGTGTACGGGGTTGTAGCCCAACATGCTGGGGATGATTGTTGGATCCCTGTTGCTTCAACTTGGGATTGGCAATACTGACCAGATTTGATGTGTAAGTCGAATCTGTTAGGATGTTGATGTTGGAGTTATCACCAAATCCATGTGTTCTTGATAACGACTTGATCCTGAAGATGCACCTCTTATGTGTAAGAGATCTGTGGGGATAAAGCTTGGTCTGTTTTGAGGATGTGTATAACATATTCCATCATCTATCCTCTTTGATAACATCGACCTTTCCTGGTTGGTATCGCCAGGACATGTCAAGATTCTCATTGGATTTCTATCGGCAATGACAAAGAAATGCCGCCGTGGATGCTCGACCTTTGTTGACGTGTACTTCCCGACATGTGAATCAATGGCTGAAAAATCCTGTGGGATATACTGTCATGGTTGCTTGACCTTCGCTGTCGTGTAGATCAACGGAGCATTGTGTTGTGACCCCCGCCGGGGATCCACTTGGGAATACGAGCAGTTGGGTATGAAAACCTCGAATAGCTCTATAGCTCTGATAGGTTTAATCGCTATCAGCTAAAATGACGTCAAGGCTGCTTGACCTTCATTGATAGACGTGTCAATGGATGAACGTGTTGTAACCCCCACCAGGGATCTACGTTGTAACCCCCATCGGGGACCTACTGGGGACTTATGAGTATGTATGCAATTATCGAACAGCTCTCAATGCTTTGATGGGTTTACTTGCCATCGGCTAAAATAACATCAAGGCTGCTTGACCTTCGTTGATAGACGTGTTAATGGATGAACGTGTTATAACCCCCACCGGGGATCAACGTTGTAACCCCCGTCGGGGACCTACGTTGTAACCCCCGTCGGGGACCTATTTAGGGTAACGACCCGGAGTTGGTGGCATCGGACCTGTATAAGGTATTGCCGGATGTGATTTGTAGCAAAATGAGATCATCGGCAGGGTATACCTTATGTTCAGGTGACTACCAATGAGTGATATATAGACCCAAAGTTTTATCTGAGAAGACCAGGATTGTATGCTATTTTGCTCAATCGCGTGGCATTTTTATTCTCGATTTGACCCTTCCATTCTGTAAGAACTCCTTTGCAACTCGAACAGGACCGAGAAGGAGAGGTGGGACCCACATAGGGGTGCCGCAGGTGCACCTGCTATAGCCGCAAGTGAGCCTGCGGCCAATCGTGGATCATAAATCTTGCAGGTTGGTCTTCACAAGTCACTTTCAACTTGCTTCGCATAGAGAAAACCGCGAGCCATCTTCAGATCTGCTGAGTTCGGGCTGCTTTCTGCAAATTCTATCACCGTACAAGTGTTCTACACTATCCTGGTAACGTATGCATGTATTTTTCCCAGTTTTTATCTGTTGGATTGTGAGTTATCACACGAAATGCATCTAAACACATAGTAGTGATTATGTATGCACAAATGACTTGATAAAAAATATTCAACATAGTAAATGTTAGTATTAAACCATGTTGAACATAATGATGTGAAAAAATTTGACTTTTGAGACTATCAAATTGGCACCTTTTTCTACTATTTTTCGTCCTATTTGAGGTCCAATGAGCAAAAGGTAGAAAGGCAAAGTACTCCTAGCATTGAGTTTGACCTTATGCATGATGATTTTGATTTTTAATGCATATATTATGTATATGACTTTGGGGTAGGTGTGCTACTGAATGGCCACCTAGACATGCCTATGTGCATGTGGATAGTCCTTTTTTCAAAGGGGACTATGGCAAATTTTTTTCCAAATGTAGGCATTGGGTAGTCATGCATTTTAACTCTATTATATGTTAAAGTAAATGCATGCATGCATATAGTCATAAATGCAAAAAAAAAAGGCTCCAGGTAAGGAAATACCACACCCTTTCTGAGGTGATTTGGAGACTTGTTGTCCAGATATTATGGATCTGGATCAGCCGAGCAGTTACTATAGGACCACTTCTGGCGTACGGCGGAGGGCTTCCGAAGTGCCTCGTCCCCGTTCTGTCAGACAGCCTCGTCGGTTGGTGGAGGCCATGATTCGTCCTGTCCTGGTAGATGTGCCAGACGTTGAGGACGAGGAGGCGAATATTCTGATTGAGGATCTCACTCCTGCTGCACATGTCCATTGTAGGGAGCTCCCGAGCATTCAGGTGGCAAACCCAGAGTTGCTGGGTGATTTCAGTAGACATCCATCGATGTACTTGCATGCTAATGAGGTATAGCGTTAGACTTTGATCTTCCTTCTTTCCTATTGATGAGGATTAAAGGGTTTTGATGTTGATCTACATTTCATGCAGGTTCTAGGTTTTACATAGCCTCGAGGGAACTGGTTTAGCATTCACTCCATGTACAAGGCACTTCATCCTGACTATAGAGCGATAGTGCATGAATGGGGATTCGGGGCATTCTTCTCCATCCTTCCCCGTTATAGACACTCGAAATTTTCTGTATTACTGTTACTAACATTGCAGGAGGAGAGATTCGTCTTTTAAGAGAGAACCCTGAAAGACAATCCAAATCCATACCGGATACTACCGGGAGTTCATCATCAACCCCAGATCACACTCTGGGAGAAACAGTTCCAACCTCGGATATAACCCCGAGACCTGCAGATACAATACCGGAACACAGACTAAGAAGATCGATTAATCTTGGAAATAACCCCGAGGTATCCAGTCTCAGTCCCAACCATGGGAATAGCCACCAACCTTGGTAATAACCCCAAGGAATGCAGTTTCGGAGATAACCCCGAAAATGCTTGTTTCAAATGCCATCAGCTTCAATCTCGGCGCTCACAACGAGATACACTGTACCAATCCGGCAATAACATCGGGAAGACAGGCACACCTCAAAGATGACAATGAGGACCTTCAACAATTGCAGCAGTACAATCTCAGCGAAGTCTGAGCAACGTCTGCTTTATCGGCCCAATCCGGTGATAACACCGGTGAGGGGCAACATCGTCATCTCGTCCAACACGATGCCACGTCACGTCTCTACGCAACGATGTCCCACCAAGCTAACCAATCTCGAGTGACTATTGTGCGGGGTAACGGATGAAAGTTGAAGCTTGAAGACCAGAGGGCATCGTCCCATCTTCAATGACTTCGTACAAACTCTAATCGCATGCCATCGTACAACTCTCGACAATGGCGGTCCGAAATAGGTCCTGTATACCTCAAAACGGATTCCCGGATTGCACTTCTCAAAATTCGAGTGGACATTACAGTGCTTGAGTGCACGTACTTCGAGACGACCCGACCCGACAAAACCGGGCCGACCCGACCCACCTCTTGTACACCTGCGGCTCATATGCCTATAAATAGAGGGCTTGGGGTGCTGATTTTTAAGAGAAAAAAGACGGGGAAACCCTGCACAATTTTCTCTGCACTCGCCATACAGTGCATTTTCCCACTTTTAAACACCTGTGAGCTCATATATAGCCTCTTTTGTACCCATAAAAGCCCAGTGTTTACCCTATCTAAAGATATAGAACCCCTTTTTTAGCAGTCAGCTGTAAGCCTTCTCACACACTTTAGAGTCTTTCTCTTCATCTTTGCACACACCCTTCTACACGTTGAGAGTCGTGTTGCTTGCTTTTGCCCAGACTTCGGTCCGTGGTTTCATTTCAGTCTGTATATATATATATATATTATATATATATATATTTACATATATATTGACTAACATTATCGAGTTATGCCTCAATTGAGCCTAGACTTCGGTCTAGAGCGTTTTCTGCTTTAATATATATATATACTTATATATATTAATTGTGAGTCGGACTTTGTTCGATGAGCCTGAACTTCATCAATGCGTTTATTCGCTTTTATATATATATATATATACTTATATATATATCAACCGTATGTTTGGACTTTGTTCGATGAGCCTGAACTTGATGCAGTGCGTTTTACTCGCTTTTATATATATATACTTATATATATGAACTGTGGTCGAACTCATTCGATGAGCCCAGATTTTACATCCTGCATTTATTGCTTTATATAAGTATAAGTATATATATATATATATATATATATTCGTCCCACCTAGAGTTTACTTGGTTGATCTCTTTTACGCCTTTATTTACGTTTATTCCGCTTTGAGTTTCCTCCGTGGTGGTTGATAGCTTTTTAACAAATTTTATTTACATTTCGATCCCCATGGAGGTGCTTCGTGGTTGGTGATCATGTCTGTATATATATATATATATATATATATATTTACAGCTTTTATATATATATATCTGCTTACTGCTTTCATATAAACTGCAGTATTTTGTGAGCCTAGGAATCATTTGATCACAGATTCATCCCATTAGATCTAGATTCGGTTCCCGTGATGGACATTTTCAACTGTAAGCAGCTTGTAAATTATTCTGCGATGTCTGATTTTTCTCAGATGGTTTCCATACCCACGAAGAAGTCGGCATTATTTTTGTACATTATTTTCATACGGATGCCTCGCATCCAATCAAATAAAATCAATCCAAATAGATCACTTAATAAAAATGGGAGTGTAAAAGGTCTCAATTCCTATTGAGCATCGTGGTTTGAAAAACCACTTTTATAAAACATCACCGCCATATCTTGCTTAAAATTGAATTTTACATAAATTCAAACCACATGTATATAGGTGCGAAACGAGGCCTCGCACTACTTCCAAATAACAAAGACATTGACCCATACACACATTTCGATAACAATATTGTGGCGCCCCCAAAATGGTATACATCACCTATTCTCGAGTCGCCAAATACATGGTACGTAATACAAATACATCTTAATTATACAACCGCTGCAAAAGTACGACAAAACATAAGTCGTGAGTTTTAATACAAATATTGTCGCCTAGACAATATACAAACTCAAATTCAATATTATTACATTTATTTTCCCACTATTTCACCGAATAGTGAGGACTACTAATGCTATCATCCGTCCGTCACCCGCTTTTCGACTAGTCTCGCTACGCTCTCATTTCTCAAGAGAACAATGAAAGTAAAAGGGTGAGCTCAACTAGCCCAGTAGAAAATATTATGAATAAGATAATGCAGAATTTATTATCGTTAGCCTTCAATAGTGTTAAACTGATATAATATAACTACCATCAAGTTTAACTGCAGCGGAACAAGCAATCCATTAAAAGAGTCAAATAGAGAATAAAATCTACTATCTTTTATGATTTAAAACATTTTTCATCACTTTTATCGCTGGGACTCAGCTTAATAAATAATCCACATCATCGAATCACCCCTGCACTACGGCCAAGGATATTCTTTAGTATCACGACCACAATTATCCATGCACTACGGGCCAAGAATATTTGTGTATTCATTAATGGTCATGATCATGCCAACAACTGTCCATCAATGCACTACGGGCCAATGAGGACTTTTACCACATCATTTGTAACATTACGGTTATGATTACACCGAATAATCTCTGGTCATAATCATACCAAGTCCATCTATGCACTACAGGCCACAGATGACTTTCAACAAAATATAAACATGAGGATGATGACAATGATATAAGAATTCAATAAAACAAGTTCAAGAATTATTTTATCCAGGAATCAATAACGTCCAAATTGTCAACATAATACTGCTTTGTGGAGTAAAATTCAAGAATGCTCAGAAGAATATTTTCATGAAAAGATACTGGATGAAGCGCAAATATCAAGGATATTCCACTAATTTCATGGAGTATAGAAGTCAAAACTTTAACCAACCGAGTATAACAAGGAATGGAATAACAAAAGAAATCACCGGTGCATGCGATAGATCAGGCCAAACAGCAGGAGTTATTCCAATGTAATAATAAATAACGGAATCGAGTTTGGCGTAAAATGCATGCACAAGATATTCCAATGAATAATAAAGATGGAATCGTCCCGGCGTAAAAGCGCATGCATGTGATATTCCAACATAATAATAAAGACGGAACCAGTCCGTAGAGAATGCATGAGCGTGATGTTTCAACAGAATGATAAATAATGGAACCAGGTCCGACGTAAACGCACAAACAGGATGTTCCAATAGAATGATAAAGAATGGAATAACAGAAGAATTTCACCATGCATAGGGTAGCCCGCATATACAGGTTATTCCAATAGAATAATAAAGAATGGAATAACAGAAGTTCTCTTCATGGATAAGAAAGAAATAATACTCCCTATCTTGGAAAAACTGGATACTGGAATAGTGAGGTAGCAGACTTCTCTTCTTCTTTCTCTCTATAATTTCTCTCTATAATAATCGCTCTAAAGCTTTTGTGAATTGGTGAGAAATGAAGGAAGAATGAGCTTCTATTTATAGGAAAATGTAGTTTCGATAATTGCACGTTTTGGGGCTCGAAAAATTACAGTACAATACCTCCAACTTTTCTTTCATTTTTAATTTAGTCTTGCAAGTATTATCAAACTTGCACCACCTCCCCTAATAGTAAATAATGTGAATCAATAGTTCAATCATGTGAATCAATAGTATAATCATGTGAAAAATACGAATTACAGTATAGTACCTCCATCTATATCTCTATTTTTAACTTAGTTATGCAAGTATTATCAATCTTGCACCAACTCCCCTAATAGTAAATAATGTGATTCAATAGTACACACATGTGAACAAATAGTTATATAAGCATGTGAATTAGTAGAAATTAATTACTCATTTATCCGATAAATTACCCGATTTATCAATATAACCCCTAGACATCAATTATCATCAGAATAGATGTCGATTTCCACTAACACTAATAATCCCAACACAATGGAACTATCAAAATTCATTTTTAATCAACACAACTTATTCATCATTAATATTATAACTCACAATATTTAACAACCAGGTTGTTCCCAGGAAAGAGGGGGCTTTCCGATAAGGATTTTCCCTTATTGGCGCGTAATTAGGTGACCAAACCTCTCCTTGATAGAACTTCTAGACATTGTCAATATTGCAAATAATAATATGAATAACTTTGTCGTCTCAATTATTGATTTAATAATATAAAATATTATGCAAATGATATTCTGACAATAATTGAATCAATAATATGAGAGATATGATGCAGCAATTACTGTAGCAATAATTGAGTATAGCTGAGTGACTTCTCACGTAAGCATCAATAATCAATACCGTGTGCTACTATGCAACCACGCTTATTACTGTACTTTTAACACCGGGTGTTTCAACGGTTAACGGTAAAACTTTCGCCGTTATTTTCATAAAGTATTTTTGTCGTTTTCTCAATCCGACAATAATTCCGTTAATGAAATTCACCAATGATTGTGTCGTTGTACGAATATTCCTGTTAAAACGAATATTCCCACCAATCGAATATTATATAACAACTCACAGTACTTTGCAAAATTTGTAAATATTACCCACAACTATAACATTATATCAAATCCACACCATAATATTCAAAAATATATTTCGAGAAAATTTAATCATTATTCAAAAAGTTGGGGTCTTACAACCTCCCCTTCTTATGAAATTTCGTCCTCAAAATTAGGGTGCGTACCTGGTATGTCGAAGAGGTAAGGATATCTTGATTTCATCTCAGATTCTAACTCCCAGGTCATTTCTTCCACATCGTTGTTTCTCCACAAAGCTTTAACTTGAGGTATAACCTTGGAGCGTAAAATATGATCCTTTTTATCCAAGATTTTAACAGGTAACTCTTCATACGTTAAATCTTCCTCTATCTCGTCTGGTTCTAATTCAATAATGTGGTTCAGGTCTTTCACATATTTACGTAACATAGATATGTGAAAAACGTTATGAACACGCGATGTATGTGAATGTATGTTGTGTGGTCCCTCCACCAGAAGGCTATCCCGTCGATGTTTGATTACTGGACTCGTGAGAAGACTAATTCTCCGAGGCTCAGGAAAGGCACCACCCAAATTCACTCCAGTTGAAAGACCGGATTAACTTCCCGTCAAGTAGATTGCGATGATTTGGGAACCTTCATGCCAAAAAACCGCAAGAGTAACCTAAGATAGGTCAGCCTCTGATAAACCCAAAATGGAGGAAAGTCTCTTCATGCTCTCATTTCAATTACTTGTAAAACACAATTACTTGTAATTTCATTCCATATATATCTCCATGTAATGAGAAATATGAAGCAATGTGTCCACATACATGTTACAAACAGCTGACACCCGTTTTGCAGTATAAAATTCCTAAAACGAACACATCACATAGCATGTTATTATAAACCTCCCCTAAATACTAAACTATACAAGTCTTTCGCAGGGAATCAATCGGACCTATCACCCGGTCAAAGTCCACAAAGGCAACAGGCCTACCGTCAATCATGTTTTCATCCGACCAGACTGAACTTAATCTAGTTTCTCGCAAAGAATTCGACGGATTAAGTAAATAGATTACAGATTTGGCTGTTCTATTAAAAGAATTACACCAGTCTACACAGGGTCAGAAAATACCCGTACATACTGAATCCTCTACACAAGGAGGAATCCCAGTTATTACCATACCTGAACTACAGTTGGATACGACCAACAAAACTCATGATGCTGCCCATCCCACTGGAGATCCAGACACTGGTGACATCAAAAAGAAAGTCCTCCAAATGGAAGAGACCTTTCGCGCTATCAAAGGAATTGGAACACACGGAGTGTTTCATATCTTTGATCTCATGTATTTTTTTCCTGGTGTTCATTACCCAAAAAAATTTAAAACTCCTGACTTTGAAAAATATGACAGGTTAGGAGATCCTTATACACATTTAAAATTATTTATTGGAGAACTGGGATCCTATGCAGAGGATGAAAAACTCAGAATGCAATTGTTCCAAAAAGAGTCTAACTGGAGAAGCCCGTTAAGTGGTACACAAGATTAGACAACTCCAAAATCCACAAATGGGAAAAGCTAGCACATGCCTTCCTCACTCAATACGGTTTTCAAACTCGGATGGCTCTGATCAGATCAAATTACCAAGATCAAGAAATCCTAGTCTAACGAGTCTTTCAGAGAGTATGCTCAAAGGTGGAGACGCCTGGCTGCCCAAGTTAGTCCTACCATGACAGAATCAGAAATGGTCAATGACAGAATCAGAAATGGTCATGACCTTCATAGACATACAAGAAGCTCCCTTCTATGAGAGAGTTTTAGCCAGCATTGGCAAACCATTTTCTGAAATGGTTAAACATGGGGAGATGGCTGAGATGGGATTGAAGTCAGGAAAGATTCAAGACCTAGCTGCACTCAAAGCTGTTGCAGACCACATCCAATCTAGAAATTATGGGAACACCCGGAGGGTCCATTAAAAGAAAGAAGAAGATGTTTCCTTGATACTACAGGGGCAAAATGGCAATCAAAATATGTCCATTCAAAGGAGAAACTACACTCCCTTTCCAGCACAGTCTGCAAACCCTCCAGTACCAAAAGGTGGAGAGGTCAAATGCCATCGAGTGTTTACACCCTTAGGGGATACCCTCGAGAACATTTTAAATCTTCTAACAACACGTAAGAAAATCACGATCTTCTTCCACCAAACAAATTTCTAATGGACGGGGTTTCAATGTCTTGCTAGAAATGTGCTTATCATGCCGGGGCACCTGGACATGATACTCAGGATTGTTGGGCCTTGAAACACAAGATCCAGGACCTGATAAACAACGTGGAGATCGTAGTCACCAAACCCGATCAGCCTCATGTACAAGACAACCCTCTTCCTCAACACAAAGAAGAAGAGGTCAACATGATCAATTGGAGCAATGGACAGAATTCCAACTTCAGCTGTGAATCTTCCCAGACCTTCAAAGATGGTGATGACTGATGGGATTATGCCAAGTTCTAATTCACAATGGAACGAAAGATCAAAGCTCTCGGCAAACAAATTGAACAATTGGTGGAACTGGTGACTTATCAGCATCAAGTAACTTGACAATTAATCAGCCAAGAGCATGCCAGTCTCCTACCTATTGTCATGAATATTCCCTCGTCACTTTCAAAAAATGAAATGCTGGAAGACAAAGTGACGAAGAGAGCAAATGCCAAAGCCCGTCGGGATTTCGCCAACAAAAGGGAATTCACCTATTTGGGCCAACCCATGGAGGAAATTCTTCATATGTTGATCAATGAAGGAAGGATTAGTTCCCTTCTACCTCTAATCAACCCCCGTTCGGGATGGTACAACTCTGATGGAGTATGTCAATATCACTCCCGATCCTAAGTGGTCACAAAGACGAAGAATGTTGGGCACTCATACCTTATTCAAAAATCTAATCGACAAAGGTGTATTAAGCTTGGCGAATAACGACAACGTGTTGTTGCATGCAAGTGAGAATGCAGGACCTACTAAGTGGAAAAGTGTGGTAGCAGTTATATCCACTGAAGCTGAGGGGATTAATACTTCATTCACAACACCGACAATTCAGCTCAAAGGAGGAAACAGTCCTTTGAAAGTGGCCGCTCCTGAGCCAATCAACATGCCATGCAGAGCACAATACCCTATTGCTAGCTTGCGCAAGGTTCCGTGGAATTATGGAGAAGGTGAAGGATCCACCTCACATACAACAGCTGCAGTGTCGAAGGAAAATCCACTATATCTTCCCCAACGGGTGATGAAGTCTACCCCCAAATCAAAGGGGAAAATACCCATGGAGAAGATTAAAAAATTCCTCCACACTATGGGTTATAATGAAGCTACGGTGGTTTTAAGCTTGAAAGAAGCTCCAAAACAAATATCAATTTTGGACTTGGTCCTAACTTCTAAGAATCGCCGGAAGGTCTTGTTACTGGTTTTGGAAGAAGCCTATCTCCCGACATCAGTGGATACGAAAAAATTTCAACATATGGTTGATCACATTTTCAACAATAATGTGATATCCTTCATCGATGATGGCATACCGCTTGAAGGGACCCTATCATTACAAACCGTTATTACACATTCGCGGTCTTATCCTCCGGATATATGGTAGCTGGAGTCCTAATAGATGGAGGTTCCTCCCTGAATATCTGCGCATATGCTACCTTGGTGAAGATGAACATCAATCTCAACCAAATTTGGAGTAGCCATACTATCATCAAAGCTTTTAATGGAGCCCGATGAAATTTGATTGGAGTAATTGAGCTGCCAATCGAAATTGGTCCTCACACATTCTGCGTATCTTTCCATGTACTCAAGATAGATTCGGGATACAACTTGCTCTTGGGACGACCATGGATTCATATGGCTGGGACAGTCCCCTCCACTCTTCACCAACAGTTGAAATACATCATCAATAATAGCCTGGTCACAGTCAACGCTGAATCGGAGATTCCTCAGCACGGAGACATGTCATTCATCAATGCCAATGCCGATGTGGAACCAGTCAGTTTTCATGCTTTGGAAATAAGCAACACCTAATACCATGCTGTTGGAACACCACTGCCCGAACCCCAGATTTCTACTGAGGTGATGTCAGCCACTGAAGAAATGATGTCTTCAGGTCATAAACCGGGACAAGGGTTGGGTAAAGATTGTCAGGGTATCAAGTATCCAATCCACTTAACCAGGCAAGCTGGAACAGCTGGGCTAGGCTATTCTTCCAGTTCTAGTCACAAGAATCCTCATAAGCATCAGCAGATTCCCTCAACTTCAACTATGTGGCGTTTAGCTTCGCCTTCAAAATCTGAGTCCGCACAACCTCCCGTAAAGGTGCCAGCCAATGTAATGGCTATGTTATGTCCCAAGCCGGCACCGGTAAAAGGGAAAGAAGTCTTTGTTCCAAATCCCGCAGTGGAAGAAGAGGAACAAAGAATCAAGCAAGACGTCATATGGATGATGTCCGGTATACGCATCATCGTTCATGATGAACATACCAACAAATACACCCCAGACGATGATTGCCCAGACGTAATGGCCATCATTCGGGACAGGGAGGATGATGACAATCCCTCCATCACTGCGGTCCACCCGGACTTTACCCTTGCGAATTGGGACAGCATTCCTTGCTTTGGTCGACGAGGGTAAAATGGGCAGAAACTCTTTCTGCCCTGTAGATATAATAACTGCTTACTTTTCTGTACAGTATTAGCAGTTTATTTTTCCAGTATATGCTAACACTGTGTATGATCAACACATTTCATATATACTAAGTGAAAGAATATTTTGTTTCAGGACTCTGAATTTAGATGTGCCTGTACTTGCGGATACAATGCCTCTCCTACACAAGGATTGTACCTTTGATGTAGAGATGAATTCAGCCTTGATGGATATACCGGATGACTTTGAGGTGCCTCTAGAAATTCAAGAATGGGTCAAAGACAAACCCAAACCCAACCTTGATCAAACCACTTCTTTCAATCTCAGAACCTTAGAAAGCCCTAAGTTAATCCAGATTGGTTCAGACCTTACCCCAAACCAATGGAATGACATAGTTACGCTATTGACCCAATTCCAGGACGTGTTTGCATGGTCTCATGAAGACATGGTGGGTTTGGCCACTGACATTGTCCTTCATCGCCTTCCCATTAAAGAGGGATTTAAGCCAGTCAAGCAGAAACTTAGGCGATTGAAACCTGAGTGGAGTTCAAACGTGAAAGAAGAAATTATGATATAATTTCAAGCTGGCATCATCATGGTGTCTACATATCCTGAGTGGATATCCAACATCGTGCCTGTACCTAAACCTGGAGGGAATGTGCGAGTTTGCGTGGATTACCGGGACTTGAATAAAGCTTGCTTAAAAGACAGCTTTCCCGTGCCATTTATCCACATTCTCATTAACAATACTGCGCAATACGACATATACTCCTTTGCTGATTGCTTTACGGGGTACCATCAGATCATGGTTGTCGATGAAGATCGTGAGAAGACTACTTTCATCACTCCTTGGGGAACTTTTGCTATAGACGGTTGTCATTCGGCCTCATAAATGCCGGAGCTACCTATCAACGAGCTATGATGGCTCTTTTCCATGACTTAATGCATACAGAGATTGAGATCTACGTGGATGACATCATTGTCAAGTCCCGGAAGGAGGATGACCATCTAGACCATCTCAGAAAGTTGTTCAACAGGTTGCGTAAGTACAACTTGAAGTTGAATCCAGCTAAGTGTGCCTTTGGCGTCAAATCAGGCAAGTTGCTAGGATTTCTAGTCAGCCACAAAGGGATAGAGCTGGATCCTGCCAAAATCCAAGCCATCACTGAAATGCCCATTCCTCAGACAGAGAAGGAAATACGGGGATTTTTGGGAAGAATCAACTTCATCAGCAAGTTTATCTCCCAACTCACAGCAACCTGTGAGCCAATCTTCAAGCTATTAAGGAAGAACTCCTCCATGAAATGGAATGATGAGTGCCAGAATGCCTTCCTTACAATCAAGAAATAGCTAGTCAAAGCTCATGTCTTGGTACCACCCAGGGACGATATTCCCCTGTTCATGTATCTGTCCGTAAGTGACAATGCCATGGGCTACATGCTGGGACAGAAAGACGATAGAGGCCAAGAACGAACTATCTATTACCTCAGTAAAAGGTTCAGCAGCAGTGAACACAAGTACACGCTGATCGAAAAGACGTGTTGTGCTTTAGCATGGGCTTCCATGAGGTTACAACATTACCTCCATGGTCACACAACCCATCTCATATCCCGCGTGGATCCTCTCAAGTACGTGTTCAACAAACCCATGTTAAATTGCCGGCTGTCCAGATGGCAGTTGATCCTACAACAATTTGACATCGTATATGTGACTCAAAAGTCCATCTAAGGTCAAGGAATCGCGGATCAACTGGCCGCCGCACCTTCAGGGTCTTTCAAACCCTTGGAAACATATTTCCCTGATAAAGGAGTAATGACAAGGCAAAGAACACCATCAAGACGATATACGCACCAATCATGGAAGATGTATTTTGATGGAGTCATTAATATGTAAGATTCGGAGCGGAGCCGTTTAAAGTATCTGATGCGGGGGCAGATATCTTGTTGCCGTCAAATTTAAGTTTGTCAGCACCAATAATACGGCTGAGTATGAAGGAAGGCCTCTCCGGGCTAAAACTTGTCCGCTCAATAGGCATCAGTGGTTAAGCATCGCCTGGAGATTCGGAGTTGGTAATCGATAATCCACCTAATCTATCAAACCAAGGAACTAAATTTCTTGCGCCTTACCACTCCAGAGGGTTTTGAAGATGGCTTCAGAGTTCGAAGAAATCTCCTTTATACATATTCCTCGTAATAAGAATGACTTTGCGGATGCATTAGTAACTTTGGCCTCCTTGATTCGCATATCAGACAAGGAACACTTGCCAAGCATCACAATTTCCCTAAACAACGCCCCAGCCTATGGGAATTACATTGGAGAAGTATCGGATGAGCTACCTCCCATCCAACCTCCTTGGTATCAACATATCAAGGAATATTTGCGAGATGGATCTACACCCGCTATGGCGAGCCTGACTGAGAAAAGGCGAATCCATCGACTTGCTATGAAGTTCTACCTGAGTGGAGATGCGCTCTATAAAAGAGATGCAGGACTAGGTCTCCTCAGGTATCTAGACAAAGATCAAGCCCAAAGGCTTATGGATGAAATCCACGGTGGAGTCTGTGGCCCCCCACATAAGTGGCCCCATCATTGTCAAGAAAGTCCTCAGGATGGGACATTATTGGCTATCTCTCAAGGCTGATTGCAATGACCATTTCAAAAGATGCTATCAATGCCAGATTCATGGGAATGCCATACACGCCCCTCCACGGGAACTCCACAATATGAGTTCGCATTGGCCCTTCTCAATGTGGGGAATGGACGTTATCGGCCCCATCGAGCCTAAAGCTAGTAATGGTCACTAATTTATCTTCACCATGATCGACTACTTCACCGAGTGGGTAGAAGCAGCCTCCTTCCCCAGGGTCACTAAAGAAGTCATCATTGCTGTCATCAGAAACAATGTCGTTTGTCGATATGGACAACCAGAGGTGATTGTAATAGACAATGCCAAAATCCTCAACAACAAAATGATGGAGGAGTTATGCAGTAAATTCCACATCAAATATCTTAACTCTTTCATCTATCGTCCGAAGATGAACGGTGCTGTTGAAGCAGCTAACAAAAACATCAAGAAGATTATGCAAAAGATGTCCGCCAACCACAAAGATTGGCCTAACCTATTTCCTCTGACTATGTTAGCCTACAGAACCACAATGCGTACTTCTACTAGGGCAACCCCCTACGCTTTAACCTATGGGATGGAAGCAGTGCTCCCCATAGAAGTTGAGATGGAATCTCTCAGAGTGTTGATCGACGTTCAGCTAGATGAAGACCAATGGGTACAAGACAGGTATCACCAATTGTCTCTAATAGACGAAAGGCGAACCGTGGCTATCTTCCATGGTTAGTTATATCAACAAAGGATCGCCAGATCCTACAACAAAAAAGTCCGGCTAAGACAATTTAAACAACATGACTTGGTTTTGAAGAAGATTCTTGACAACCAAGATCAGGTTAAAGGAAAATTTGCTCCTAACTGGGAAGGCCCGTTTATTGTCAAGGAAATATTGACAGGAGGCGCTCTTAGATTGCAAGAAATGGACGGCGATGAATTTCCACAACTCATCAACTCAGACACCGTGAAACGGTATTATGTCTGAAGTGACCAGCAAACACCCTGGTGCATCATCATCAGGTCACCATTCATTCCAGTTTTTTAACCCTTTACCACATACAACTTTTCTACACTTTGCCCCTCAGGGAAACATACTCTTCAAGCCAGCAGCCTGGCTTTCTCCTTAGCGCTCATACAACTTAGGTCATCCCACCGCGGATTGAACCACTTGCGTTTATAGTTTGGCTACCCATTTCTGGGATCAAACTTTTCACCTACAGTTTATCCTCAACCTGGGATTAAACTTTCTCTTCCCAAGCACTCTCCCCACATTACATGGATTACGCTTTTCTTCTGCTAGGGGCGAACTATGTCGACCGATCTCCTCTTCAATAGAGATGCGTGAGGAAACCATTTCATATGGCCCAACATGCAATAAAACAAAAACAACAAAAACATTTCTGCCTTTACAGAAAACAAAAACAACCAAAAACATTCCTACACCATGTCAGCCATATACAGCGTTGAACCTCTTACACCAGGTTTGAACTACACAGACTTGATCTCCTCTTCAATAGGAGTACGTAGGCAGCCATTTATGGTTTGGTCTCACCCCCTACCAAAACACAAACCATTGTCAACTGGTACGGGGATCATCCTTCAATCCACTACATTTCATTCGGCTTCAGACCAAAGGGATGGAATTACCTGAACTCCTCCTAAATAGGAGATTCGGCAACCATCTAAGTTGCAGTCATGCCTTGAAGAGTAACACCAATCCATAAGAGATGGAATCAACTAGGCTTCTCCTGAATAGAAGTACTGGTGACCATCTGTGGGGCGGTCAATCTCAGAGAGGAAAGCCACACTCCTCTCCACATTTCCATCTAGAAACAAGTCCTAAGACACCAAAGATGGTAGGGATACATAGATCGATGATCCATTCTGAACTATCCAGAGACAACTCAATGTCCATCAACCCAGGAGGAATTCAGAATACATCAAGATCACAAGCCCAAGCAAGCGGCCGAAAAAATATCAAGCAAAAAGCAAGGCATATCTAAAAGGGAAGTGATCCAAAAATATATTTCCCTGTCATATATAATGTTGTTTGATATATATACAATATAAATTGTACATGACAAAATGGCTAAGCTAGTCTGCGCAGGTGGATATAAAGCTCATCTACGAGTCAGGGTACATACGAGCTAGCAAGACCAACATGGCATCCCTCTCAGATGAAGGAGGTAAAGCTGTAGTCTCCTGGGTGAGAATATCCACACGACCCAATAGATCTGTAGCCATCTGCATGATGACCATATGCTCATCAATATAAGCGCTCATCTCTGCGATCATACCAGTGGTAAAGGACCTCGCTGCAGTACTATCTGTGATAGCCACATCCCGGGCCGATATGGAGATATCCCGCTCAACTACCACTGCGTCTATGGCTGACCTGGCCTCATCACGCTCAACGACGGCGGAATCTCTACGTGCCAATGCCTCGTCTCTCTCTAATATGGCGGCGTCCCTCACATCATAAGCAGTCGACATCATAGATCGAATCTGATCTCTCTCAAAGGTCATCAGATGAAGACTCTGCTCTAAATACTGTGTTAAGTGCTGAATCACAAAAGTACTGGTACTAGGAGAATCCAAAAGAAATGATGGCAACCCAGCACCGGGCTCCTCCTCGATGTAGGCATCAATGTCCTCCATAGGCTCTACATCGTATAACTCACTCTCTCGCATCGCAAATCTCACTTGCAAATAGATAAAACCTCCGCTCCATCCATGCGAGTACTCTGCGAATAACCGGATGATCGACAGAAAAGCAGCTAGCTCACGCTGATCCCAACAAGCGTATACACGAGATCAGTCCTCTGCTGAGAGGTATCGAGAAGCTGACCGCTGACCTATCGACCCCTCGAAAGGATGAAAATCCTGGAACTGGTCAAACTGTGACATCACGGCCAATGGGTGATAAGTAGTCACGCCCCTCAAGCCAGCCAAAGGGAGGAAATCCATGCCTGGAGCATGAGTAATGAAGCTGTATGGTGAGCAAAGCCCCGAGCACAGCAATATGCTAAATGGATCTCTGATATCTGCCAAAAATGTGGACCAGGACTAAGCATTTGTACACTCCGATGGTTGAAAGGATTATGACATAGCCACATCATGGGAGAAGCAATACCCTTGCCGTCTAAGGGTACCAACCGGTCACAAATGTGACATAAACCACACATACAAAGACATGATCAAAACTCCCAAGAACACGCCTAACGGTAAGTTACTACGATGAGATGTCGATCGCAGGTCTCTGCCACAATCATAGGTACAATGGTACAACCCTCCCTGAGAGCTCTCACGGCCATGATAACTCCTATATCTATCTCATCCATATACCGCGGCATATACACGTATGACAGTACACATAGCATCAGTACGTCAACTCTGGCCAAACGCCAATGATCCTCCGACACGGTGAAATCCCCGAAATGTCGTGAGTAGCTATCCTCCACACCAAATTTGTCATACAGAAAACGCTGAGAGATCACGTGGCTAGATGTCAGTTCATCCTGCACTACTCTGCGCCTCAATCCTTTGAGAGTCATGAATAGTCTACTCATGTCTCCCAAAGCCATGTGCACGCAGGGTCTGTCTAAAGGCAGCATCGTCAAACGTGCATACTCCTCCAGAGTAGGAGTCAACTCATGGGTGCCAAAATGGAATACCTGCCTATCTGGTAGCCAATGCTCGATCATCCCGTCCACGAATCCTGCAGGAACGTGAAATGCCAAAAGGGTCATGGTATGAGGCAGCAACAGATCTACAGTCACCCTGTCTGGTGGTGACATGCTATCGTACCATGATCGCATACCCAATGCCACCACTGACGGTGGGGTATGATCTATACGGGTAACTGTCGAAGAAGACATCTGTGTGGGCCGTGTCATAAGACCATCCAGGGGTCAATGCCGAATATCTATAGACATACATACATATGCATAACATGATACATGCATAACATGATACATGCATAACAGATAATGGATGGCAATATGATATAGGGAATGAAAAATGGTGCATACATTCCTAAATATATCATCATCTAATACATCAGCCCTATACAGCTACAAATATATGAAAATGGGGCATAGACGCCCTACTACAAATAGAGGCCTATCAAAAGATATAGTGAGAATGGGGAACAACCCCCTAATATCTAACAGAGGCCTATTAAAAGATATAACGAGAATACACATCAGAAGAAGACCAGGGTCTCGATGTCCACATCCTCAATCCTGTCTACCTGATGTAACTCCTCCTGAGTCATTGGATCTCTATCAACAGGGATGTCAGGCCTATAAAGAGGAGGATCTGTGCCGACAAAACCAAATGGGTCGTCTGAGGGGCCAGCACCTGAGCTGGAAGGAACAAATGACTCTGCCTCTACTGGATCTCTGCCCAAATGCCAAATAAATACATGTGCCTGGTCCAACTGCCGGGTCAAACTATCAATCTGGGTCAGATGAGTCGGAGCTCGGATACAAGCCACCCAATCTGTCATCATCAAAGATCCTGGAACCATGTCCCCCATAAACTGTGTGGCACGGGACTGGGCCCCAATAGTGCGAGGGAGCCACCAACGCTAGAATATCTCCTGAGTACATGGACCCTCGGATAAATCAGAACCATCAACTCCCAATAATGGAATATCAGTGACGGGTGATTGTGATACAGGCCAATGACGCCTGACAGGAGGCAAGATTGGTATACGAATCTCCCTTGTGGTGCTCCTAATAGCACGCTCTCCTAAATAGAGCTCCCAGCCTCCATCTGTGAAGAGAGGAAATCTCCGGGTGGAAATCAAATACTCTACTCCAGTAGGGTGTCATCCTCAAAATCGATGGTCAAATGATCCCCTGAGTATGGAAGCCATGTGATGGCGTTAGCCGTCAGCAACTCCAGCTGCATACGGCAGTGAGCGAAGCCCTCAGATACAGGGACCTCTGGCAAAATAGAATGGTGCCATCATCGTCCTCGTGGATAGGTATCTAAGCCTAACACACTCATGTGACACAAACATGGGAGCCTCTCATAGGCCCAAAATTGCCAACACAATGGCAAAACATTTGCTATCAGTAAACACTCTTAACCTGTGAATGGAAAAAGACAAGAGAAATACTCACCAGTAGAAACGGGTAAAATCCTAGCCAAGCCTCGGTCAAACCCTGTGAGCACAGACGCATGCCTCGGAGGAAATAGGCAAAGGTGTAAGAGCCCCAGTCATACTCTCCTATACGGTCCACATTGCGTGTGGCGCTGACCAAAGCGAAAGATACCGTGGAAGAGTTATCGGATATGAAGCAGCCTCGAATGATCATCAGGAATAATCGCCGCAGAACGCGATCCCTAATCCTAACATCATCAGGCATGGGCTCACTCAATAGCCCACTCATAATGTCTACGCTCAAAGGACCTGAACGGATAGTCCTGCCTTTGAGCGCCTCCGCCGGAACTCCTAATAAGGATCTGATGGCAGTAGGGGTAATATTCACCATACAAAGCACTGGCTCCCCTCCAAACTCCATGCATGTGATAAATCGTCAATCCATAGGCATCATCATCACCTCGCAATCTAGCAGGTGGAGTGACTGAGTCTGATGAAACCATCGCTCAGACAATGCCCTGAGGTAACCCCAGGGACAACGACGGGGAAGGATGGAGAAAAATGCCCCAAATCCCCACTCATGCACTACTGTTCTATAGTCAGGATAAAGTGCCTGGTACATGGAGTGGATGCTAAACCAGTTCCCCCGAGGATGTGTAAAACCTGGAACCTGCATGAAATGCAGATCAACATCAGAACCCTTTAATCCTCATCAATAGGAAAGAAGGAAGATAAAGTCTAACGACATACCTCGTTAGCATGTAAGTACATCGATGGATGTCTTCCCAAATCACCCAGCAACTTTGGGTTCACCACCTGAATGCTCGGAAGTTCCCTGCGAGGGATAGATGCAGCAAGAGCGGGATCCTCAATATCCGCCTCCTCGTCCTCGACGTCTGGAACATCTACCTGGACAGGACGTATCACAGCCTCCACCAACCAAGAGGTCATGAGAGAAACGAGGGCGAGAGGCACTTCGAAGCCCTCCGCCAACACCGTGTAAGCGGTCCCCAGAAGAATCGCTTTCTGATCCGAGATCCATCAATATCTGGACAACAAGTCTCCAAATCACCTCAGAAAGGATGTGGTATTTCCTTACCTGGAGCTTTTTAAATGCATCTATGACTATATGCATGCATGCATTTACTTTAAACATATAATAAAGTTAAAATGCATGACTACCCAATGCCTACATTTGAAAAAATTTCGCCATAGTCCCCTTTGAAAATAGGACTATCCACATGCACACAGGCATGTCGAGGTGGCCATTCAATAGCACACCTGTCCCAAAGTCATATACCTAATATATGCATTAAAAATCAAAATCATCATGCATAAGACCAACCTCAATGCTAGGAGTATTTTGCCTTTCTACCTTTTGCTCATTGGACCTCAAATAGGACAAAAAATAGCAGAAAAATGTGCCAATTTGACTGTCTTAGAAGTCAAATTTTTTCACATCATTATGTTAAGCATGGTTTAATACTAACATTTACTATGTTGAATATTTTTTATCAAGTCATTTGTGCATACATAATCACTACTATGTGTTTAGATGCATTTCGTGCAATATCTCACAATCTAACGGATAGAAACTGGAAAAAAATACATGCATAAGTTACCAGGATAGTGTAGAACACTTGTACGGTGACAGAATTTGGAGAAAGCAGCCCGAACTCAGCAGATCTGAAGATGGCTCGCGGTTTTTCTAAAGTGAAACAAGTTAAAAGTGACTTGTGAAGTAAAGCCACTGAATTTTTGATCCATCCACGCCGGTAGAAGCCAACGCAGCGTCATTGCAAGAAAGTGCACCTCTGCACACCCTATATGGGTCCCATCCCTCCGACTCGGTCCAGGTCGAGTTGAAACGGAGTTCTTACGGGCTAGAAAGGTCAAATCGGGAATAAAAATGCCACGCGATTGAGCAAAATCGCATACAATCCTGGTCTTCTCAGATGAGACTTTGAACCTGTACATCACTCATTGGTAGTCACTCGAACACGAGGTATACTCTGCCAATGATCCCATTCGTCACAAATCACATCCGGCAATACCTCGTACAGGTCCGATGCCGTCAACTCCGGGTCATTACCCTAAGTAGATCCCCGACAAGGGTTACAACGTAGATCCCCGACGGGGGTTACAACGTAGATCCCCAACGGGGGTTACAACACGTTCATCCGTTGATTATTCTATCAACGAAGGTCAAGCAGCCTTGACATTATTTCAGCCGATGGCAGGTAAACCCATCGAAGCATTGAGAACCGTTCAGTAGTTGCGTACATACTCATGCGTCCCCAGTAGATCCCCGACGGGGGTTACAATGTATATCTCCGGTGGGAGTAGCAACGCATGCTCAGCCGTTGACACACATATCAACGAAGTTCAAGCAACCTTGACGTCATTTCAGCTGATAGCATTTAAACCTATCAGAGCTATAGAGTTATTTGAGGTTCTCATACCCAGCTGCTCATATTCCCCAGCGGATCCTTGGCGGGGGTCACAATGCAATGCTCCGTTGATCTACATGTCAGTGAAGGTTAAGCAACCTTGACGATCTCCTCACAGAATCTCAGCCGTTGATTCACACATCAGCGAAGGTCAAGCAACCTTGACATTATATCCCATAGGATGTTTCAGCCGTTGATTCACACGTCAACGAAGGTCAGGCATCTCTCGATAAAGATTTGTTTGTTGGCGATAAATCCAATGTAATCGTGACATATTCTGGCGATACTAGCCAGGAGAGGTCAACATTATCAAAGAGGATAGATGATGGAATATGTTATACACATCCTCAAACAGATCAAGCTTTATCCACACAGATCTCTTACACATAAGGGGTACCCCTTTAGGATCAAGTCGTTATCAAGAACACAGGAATTTGGTGATAACTCCAACATCAACATCCTAACAGATTCAGCTTACACATCAGATCTGGTTAGTATTGCCAATCCCCAGTTGAAGCAACAGGGAGCCAGCAATCATCCCCAGCATGTTGGGCCACAACCCCATACACATGCATCATACATTTGCATCATGTTGCTATCCATAGTACCATGTTTATCTTGTTGCGTTTCAAGTGTCTAGGATTCTTTATCCTACCCATGCATCGCCATGCATGAGTATGATAAAGAGGGGCATCTATAGACACTCAAAATTTTTTGTTCATCACATTAACAACATTGCAGGGAGGATGATTAGTCTTTTAAGAGAGAACCCTAAAAGACAATCCAAATCCATATCGGATACTACCGGGAGTTCAGCATCAACCCCAGATCACACTCTGGGAGCAACAGTTCCAACCTCGGATATAACCCCGAGACCTGCAAATACAATCATGGAACACACACCGGAGAAGACTGATTAATCTCAGAGATAACCCCAAGGTATCCAGTCTCAGTCCCAACCATGGGAATAGCCACCAACCTTGGTGATAACCCCAAGGAATGCAGTTTCGGAGATAACCCCAAAAATGCTTGTTTCAAATGCCATCAGCTTCAATCTCGGCGCTCATAACGAGATACACTGTACCAACCTGGCAATAACATCGGGAATACAGGCACACCTCAAAGATGACAATGAGGACCTTGAACAATTGCAGCAGTACAATCTCAGCAAAGTCTGAGCAACGTCTGCTTTATCGGCCCAATCCGGCGATAACACCGGTGAGGGGCAACATCGTCATCTCGTCCAACACGATGCCACGTCAAGTCTCTATGCAATGATGTCCCACCAGGCTAACAATCCCGAGTGACTATTGTACGGGGTAACGGATGAAAGTTGAAGCTTGAAGACCGGAGAGCATCGTCCCATCTTCAACGACTTCGTACAAACTCTAATCCCATGCCATCGTACAACTCTCGACAATGGCAGTCCGAAATAGGTCCTGTATACCTCAAAACGGATGCCCGGATTGCACTTCTCAAAATCTGAGTGGACATTACAGTGCCTGAGTGCAAGTACTTCGAGATGACCCGACCCAAAAAAACCGGGCCGACCCGACCTGCCTCTGGTACTGCGGCTCGGCTCACCAAGACAGTACACTCATACTACCAAGCAGTACACCTGCTACTCATATGCCTATAAATAGAGGGCTTGGGGTGTTGATTTTAAGAGAAAAGAGGGGAAACCCCGCACAATTTGCTCTCTTTTCGCCATACAAAGTATTTTCCCACTTTTAAACACACCGTGAGCTCATATATAGCCTCTTTTGTACCCACAAAAGCCCAAAGTGTTTACCCAATCTAAAGATATAGAAGCCCTTTTTAGTCAAGTAGTCCGTAATCCTTCTCACACACTTTAGAGTCTTTCTCTTCATCTTTGCACACACCTTCTACACGCTGAGAGTCGTGTTTGCTTGCTTTTGCGGACTTGACTCTCATTCGTGGTTTCATTTCATATATATATATATATATATATATATATATATATACTAACATTATCGAGTTATGCCTCGATTGTGCCTGAACTTCGATGGAGGCGCTTATTGCTATATATATATATATATATATATACTTATATATATTAACTGTGTGTCGAACTTTGTTCGATGAGCCTAGACTTCGGTCTAGTCCATTTATTCACTTTTATATATATATACTTATATATATCAACTGTGTGTCGGACTTTGTTCGATGAGCCTGAACTTGATGCAGTGCGCTTACTCGCTTATATATATATATATATATATATCGTCCCCACACAGTTTACTTCGTGGTGGTTGATCGCTTTTACAGCTTTATTTACGTTTTGTCCCGCCTGGAGTTTCCTCCGTGATGGTTGATAGCTTTTAACAGCTTTATTTACATTTCTGATCCCCCATGGAGGTGCTTCGTGGTTGGTGATCATGTCTGTATATATATATATATTTTCAGCTTTTATATATATACCTGCTTACTACTTTCATATAAACTGCAGTATTTTGCGAGCCTAGGAATCATGTCATCACAAATTCATCCCATTGGATCTAGATTCGGTTCCCATGATGGACATTTTCAGCTATAAGCGACTTTTGTAAATTATTCTCATGATGTCCGAATTTCTCGATGGTTTCCATACCCACGAGGAAGTCGGCATTATTTTTGTACATTATTTTCATACGGATGCCTCGCATCCACAAAAAAAAATCAATCCAATATCACTTAATAAAATGGGAGTGTAAAAGGTCTCAATTCCTATTGAGCATCAAGGTTTAAAAACCTCTTTTTATAAAATATCACTGCCATATCTTGCTAAAAACTAAATTTTTACATAAATTCAAACCCTGTGTATATAGGTTCGAACGAGGCCTTGCACAACTTCCATATAATAGCACATTGATTTCCCCACACACACACACACTCGGATAATAGTTTCTTGAAAAGAGGCGATCACCGTGGTGACACGGATGTCGGGGGTGCCTAACACCTTCCCCCCGCATAACCAAGTCCCCGGACCCTAAACGAATCTCGGTTTCACCGACCCGTATATCAGTATCACACCATTGGGTCAATGTGCAAACCTTTTCTTGGTTGTGTTGGTACAACCATTTAAAAAACCAACTGGTGACTCTTAACATTCCCATCGTTGACATCATACATGTCGGACCTTTTTCACTTATTTTTTCAAACAAATCTCACCTAAAATGAGAACACCAAAGAACAAGTAACGGAAAGGGATACACAAAAATCCCGACGTCGACACCCGTCGTTGTCCCTGGGGTTACCTCAGGGCATTGTCTGAGTAATGGTTTCATCAGACTCAGTCACTCCATCTGCTGGATTGCGAGGTGATGATGACGCCTATGGACTGGCAATTTATCATAGGTATGGAGTTTGGAGGGGAATCAGTGCCTTGCATGGTGAACATTACCCCCACTGCCGTCAGGTCCTTGTTAGTAGTTCCGGTGTAGGCGCTCAAAGGTAGGACTGTTCGTTTAGGTCCTTTGAGCGTAGATGCTATGAGCGGGCTTTTGAGTGAGCCTATACCTGATGATGTCAGAATCAGGGATCGCATTCTGCGACGATTGTTCCTGATGATCATTCGAGGCTGCTTTATAGCAGATAACTCTTCTGCAGTATCTTTCGCTTTGATCAGTGCCACACGTGATGTGGATCATATTGGAGAGTATGATTGGGGCTCCTATACCTTTGCCTATTTCCTCTGGGGCATGCGTATGTGCTCATAGGGTTTGACTAAGGCTTGGCTAGGATTTTACCCATTTCTGTTGGTGAGTATTTCTCTTGTCTTTTCCCATTCATAGGTTAAGAGTGTTTACTGATAGCAGATGTTTTGCCATTGTGTTGGCAATTTTGGGCCTATGAGAGGCTCCCATATTTGCATCATATGAGTGTGTTAGGTTTAGATACCTATCCACGAGGACGACGATGGCATCATTCTATTTTGTCGGAGGTCCCTGTAGCTGAGGGATTCATTCACTACCGCGTGCAGCTGGAGTTGCTGATGGCGGGTAGCATTACATGGATTCCCTATTCAGGGGAACATTTGACCATCGACTTTGAGGATGGACATCCGACCAGAGTCGAGCATTTAATTTCCACCAGGAGAGTTCCTCTCTTCACTGATGGAGGCTGGGAGCTCTATTTAGGAAAGCGTGCTATTAGGAGCACCACGGGGGAGATCCGTGTACCGATCTTGCCTCCTGCCAGGCGTTATTGGCCCGTATCACAGTCACCCGTCACTTATGTCCCATTGTTGGGGGTTGACGGTTTTGCATAATCAGAGGGTCCACGTACTCAGGAGACGTTCCAGCAGTGGTAGTCCCCTCGCACTATTGTAGCCCAGTCCCGCGCCACACAGTTCATAGGGGATATGGTTCCAGGATCTTTGATGATGACGGATTGGGTAGCTTGTGTCCGAGCTCCAACTCATATGACCCAGATTGATAGTTTGACCCGGCAGTTGGACCAGGCACATATATTTATCCAACATTTGGGCAGAGATCCGGCAGAGGCGGCTTCATTTGATCCTTCCAACTCAGGCGCTGGCCCCTCAGATGACCCATTTGGTTTTGCCGGCGCAGATCCTCCTCTATATAGGCCTGACATCCCTGTTGATAGAGATCTAGTGACTCAAGAGGAGCTACATCAGGTGGAAAGGATTGAGGACGTGGACATCGAGACCCTAGTCTTCTTCTGATGTATATTCTCTTTATATCTTTTGACAGGCCTCTGTTAGATATTGGGTGGCTGTTCCCCATTCTTGCTATATCTTTTGATAGGCCTCTATTAGTAGTAGGGCTACCGTGCCCCATTTCCTCTGTATTTGTAGTCAGACAGAGTCGATGTATTAGATGATGATATACTTAGGAATGTATGCACCATTTTTTCATTCCTATATCATATTGCCATCCATTATCTCATTATGCATGTATCATGTTATGCATATGAATGTATGTCCGAGATATTCAAAGATTGACCTGGATGGTCTTATGACACGGCCCGTACAGATGTCTTCTTTGACAGTTAGCCGTATAGATCATACCCCACCATCATTGGTGGCATTGGGTATGCGATCGTGGTATGATAGCATGTCACCAGCAGATAGGGTGACCGTAGATCAGTTGCTGCAGTATACCATGACTTTATTAATGTTTCAGGTTCCCGCAGGGTTTGTAGATGGGATACTAGAGCATTGGCTATCGGATAGGCAGGTATTCCGATTTGACACCCATGAGTTAACTCCTACTCTGGAGGAGTATGCACGTTTAACGATGCTACCTTTAGACAGACCTTGCATGCATTTGGCTTTGGGAGACATGAGTAGACGATTCATGACTCTCATAGGATTGCGGCGCAGAGTAGTGCAGGACGAGCTGACATCTAGCCATGTGATATCCCAGCATTTTCTGTACGACAGATTTGGCTCAGAGGATAGCTACTCACCACATTCCGAGGATTTCACGGCACCGAAAGACCATTGGCATTTGGCCAGGGTCGATGTACTGTTGCTGTGCGTACTATCGTACGTCTATATGCCGCGTTACATGGATGAGATAGACATTGGCGTCATTATGGCTGTGAGAACTCTTAGAGAGGGTCGCACCATTGTACCTATGATTGTAGCGAGAGACCTCAAGCACAAGATCCCATCACCAGATTTACCCGTCAGGAGTGTTCACTGGGAGTTCGGTCATGCTTTATGTGTGGTTTATGTCATACTTGAGACCGGTTGGTACCCTTAGACAGCATGGGTATTGGTTCACCCATGATGTAGCCATTTCATACTCCTTTCAGCCGTCAGAGTGTATAGATGCTCTGTCTTGGTCTCAGATTTTTGGTAGATATCGAGATCCATTCAAAGATATTGTCGTGTTTCGGGCTTTGCTCACCATACATCTTCATTACTCACGCCGCATGGACTTCCTCCTCCGGTCAAGGGCTTGAGGGCGTGACTACTTATCACCCATCGGCCGTTATGTCGCAGTCGACCGGCCCGTGGATTTCCATCCTTTTGAGGGGGCGATAGGTTAGTGTTCAGCTTCTCGATATCTCTTAGCAGAGGACCGATCCCGTGTGTATGCTTGTTGGGATCAGCGCGAGATAGCTTCTTTTTCCGCTCGATCCAGTTGTTCTGCAGAGTATTCCGCATGGATGGAGACAGAGATTTTATCACCGTAGCAAGATTCTGCAGATCTGGGATAAATGAGTCGACGTTGAGAGCCCATAGAGGACATCGATACCTACATCGAGGAGGAGCCCGATCTTTGGGTTGCCACAATTTCTTTCTTGATTCTCCTAGTACCAAGATTATTGTGATTCAAAGACTTCGGACAAGATTTAGAGCGAGTAGTCTTCATCTGATAACCTTTTAGAGAGATTAGGCTCGATCTATGATTTTGATTGCCCTTAATGGGAGGGACGCAGCTTTGTTAGAGAGAGACGAGGCATTAGCTCGCCAAGATGCCGCTGTTGTTGAGCGGGATGAGGCCAGATCAGCCAGAGACGCAGTGATAGTTGAGCGGGATAGTGCTATATCAGCCTGGGATGTAGTCGTCACAGATAGTACTGCCGTGAGGTCCCTTACCACTGGCATGATCGCAGAGATGAGCGCATATATTGATTATCATATGGTCACCATGCAGATGGCTGCAGATCTGTTGGGTCATGTGGATATTCTCGTACAGCAGACCACAGCTTCGCCTCCTTCTTCTGAGAGGGACGCCATATTGGGCTTGTTAGCTCGCATATACCCTGACTTGTAGATGAGCTTGTATTTTCCTGCACAGACTAGCTTAGCCATTTTGTCATATATAGTTTACATTGTATAGATCAAACAACATTATATATATGACAGGGAAATATATTTTTGGATCACTTCCCTTTTAGATATGCCTTGCTATTTGCTTGATATTTTGCCTGCTGCTTCAAGGCTTGTGGTCTTGATGTATTTTGAATCCCTCCTGGGTGGATGGACATTGAGTTGTCTCTGGATAGTTCAGAATGGATCATCGATCTATGTGTATCCCTACCATCTTTGGTGTCTTGGGACTGGTTTCTGGATGGAAATATGGAGAGGAGTGTGTCTTTCCTCTCTAAGATTGACCGCACCACAGATGGTCGCCAGTACTTTTATTTAGGAGAAGCCTAGTTAATTCTATCTCTTATGGATTGGTGTTACTCTTCAAGGTATGACCGCAGCTTAGATGGTCGCCGAATCTCCTATTTGGGAGGAGTTCAGGTAATTCAATCCCTTTGGTCTGAAGCCAAATGAAATGTAGTGGATTGAAGGATGATCCCAGTACCAACTGACAAGGGTTTGTGTTTTGGTAGGGGGTGAGACCGCACCATGAATGGCTGCCTATGTACTCCTATTGAAGAGGAGATCAGGTCTGCGTAGTTCGAACTTGGTGTAGGAGGTTCAACGTTGTATAAGGCAGAAAGGGTGTAGGAATGTTTTTGGTTGTTTTTGTTTTTGTAAGGGTAGAAATGTTTTTGTTGTTTTTATTTTATTGCGACCGGGCCATATGACATGGTTGCCTAAGTACTCCTATTGAAGAGGAGATCAGGTCGACGTAGTTCGCCCCTCAGGGCGAGATGAAAAGCGTAATCCCATGTGCAGGTCAGAGTGCGGGGAGGAGAAAGTTTAATCCTAGGTTGAGGATAAACTGCAGGCATGAGAAGTTTGATCCCGTGTATGGGTAGCCAAACTGCAAGTGTGAGAGGTTCAATCTGCGGTGGGATGACCTAAGTTGTAGGAACGCGGAGGAGAAAGTCAGGCTGCTGGCTTGAAATATATGTTTCCTTGAGGGGCAAAGTGTAGGAAAGTTGTAGGTGGTAAAGGGTTGAAGAACCGGAATGACTGATGACCTGATGATTCTGCACCAGGGTGTTTGCGAATTACTTTAGACATAGTACCGTTTCACGGCGTCTAAGTTGATGAGTTATGGAAATTCATCGCCGTCCATTTCCTGCAATCTGAGAGCGCCTCCTGTCAATACTTCCTTGACAATAAACGGGCCTTCCCAGTTAGGAGCGAATTTTCCTTTAGCCTGATCTTGGTTGTCAAGAATTTTCTACAAAACCAAGTTATGTTGTTTAAACTGCGGTAGCCGGACTTTTTTGTTGTAGGATCTGGCGATCCTTTGCTGATATAACTGACGAAGGAAGATAGCCACGGTTCGCCTTTCGTCTATTAGAGACAATTGGTGATACCTGTCTTGTACCCATTGGTCTTCATCCAGCTGAGCATCTATCAACACTCTAAGGGATTCCATTTCAATTTCTACGGGGAGCACTGCTTCCATCCCATAGGTTAAAGCGTAGGGGGTTGCCCCAGTGGAAGTACGCATTGAGGTTCTGTAGGCTAACAGAGTCAGAGGCAATAGGTCAGGCCAATCTTTATGGTTGGCGGACATCTTTTGCATAATCTTCTTGATGTTTTTGTTAGCCGCTTCAACAGCACCGTTCATCTTCGGACGATAGATGACAGAGTTGAGATGTTTGATGTGGAATTTACTGCATAATTCCTCCATCATTCTGTTGTTGAGGTTTTTGGCATTTTCTGACATAATCACCTCTGGTTGTCCATATCGACAAAAGACATTATTTCTGATGAAAGCAATAATGACTTCTTTGGTAACCCTGGGGAAGGAGGCTGCTTCTACCCACTTGGTGAAGTAGTCGATCATGGTGAAGATAAATCGATGACTATTACTGGCTTTAGGCTCGATGGGCCTGATAACGACCATTCCCCACATTGAGAAGGGCCAAGGGGAACTCATATTGTGGAGTTCCCATGGAGGAGCGTGTATAGCATTCCCATGAATCTGGCACTGATAGCATCTCCTGACGTGGTCATTGCAATCAGCTTTGAGAGATAGCCAGTAATGTCCTGTCCTGAGGACTTTCTTGACAAGGAGGGGGACACTCATATGGGGGCCACAGACCCCGCCATGGATTTCATCCATAAGCCTTTGGGCTTGATCTTTGTCTAAACATCTGAGGAGACCTAGTCCTGTATCTCTTTTATAGAGGGCATCTCCACTCAGGTAGAATTTCAAAGCAAGTCGATGGATCCGCCTTTTCTCAGTCAGGCTCGCCTCAGCAGGTGTAGATCCATCTCGTAGGTATTCCTTGATGTGTTGATACCAAGGATGTTGGACGGGAGGTAGCTCATCCGATACTTCTCCAACGTAATTCCCATAGGTTGAGGCCTTACGCAGGGAAATTGTGACGCTTGGCAAATGTTCCTTATCTGTTATACGAATCAAGGAGGCCAAAGTTGCTAATGCATCCGCAAAGTCATTCCTATTACGAGGAATGTGTAGAAAGGAGATTTCTTCGAACTCCAAAGCCATCTTCAAAACCCGCTGATGGTAAGGCAAAGAAATGTAGTTCGCTTTGATAGATTTCTTTGGATTATCTCGATTACCAACTCAATCTCCAAAGACAAATTTAACCACTTTAATGCCCATTGAACGGGCAAGTTTTAGCCTCATGAGATGTACCTTCATACTCAAATTGTTGATTGTTGGTATAATTTGATAAACTATAATTTGATGGCAACGGATACTGCTCCCGTTGCCGATACTAGAACGGCTCCAGCTCGTAACCTTCCATATTAATGTTTCTACCAAAATACATTGTCTTACTCCAAAGTAGTATGCACACAAGCCAATCATGTTTGATGATAAAGCATATACTTTGTAACAATCTTATTCATTTATTAATAAAAAGTATTAATTTATTAAAGGCTTTTAATTATCTACATGATGTCGATGTTTTATAATATGTGATAAACCCATAGTTTTAAGCAATGCTTTTAGAATAATGATGATGATCATTCTAATGAGATCTAAATTCTAGAAAGCTTAAAACTAAAATAGTTCCCAATCATTGATTACTAAATCGGGGATTAGTGAATCCGATAGATTGGGTACATACGCTGCTTGCTCATCGATGAGGATGATTGATCTCACGATCATTTGTGTGGAGACACTAAAGCAAGTATGTAGGTGCTTATTAGAGAATAAGTTCACCGAACGCGGGCTCGCTAAGGAATACCTAATGGAGTTTTATTTTGCCACCAATAGGAATTCCTCAGAGTGATAGTAGTAGACAAGTAATCCTTGACTCGAGATCATCATAGATCTCGTGTATGATGAGTTATACTTTGACTTATTCCTTAAGACCCTTAGGTATATCAAAGGGTATGCTTGGGTATAATAAGTCAGTATATGGAGATAATGTATGATCAATAAAGAATCTACCACTTCTAATAAAAGAAGAGAAATGTCCTATGTGATTCGATAAATGACAACCCAAAGAGTCCTCGGTTAAGGCGTAATGAAATTAGAAAGGAGTTTCTAATTTGCATTATTTGAGTCAGGCATTTAAGAGTCGAAATACATATAATTAAATAAAATAAGACTTGACAAAGAATTCCATGCCTTATATTTAATCGGGACATCAGATGGTGGAAGGATTGAATCAGATTTCAGAACTATTTACTCAAAGGTTCTTTTATGATTAATGTTGAAATCTATATTATCCGGAAAGTCGCTGATCGCTAGGAGGCTTATCCCTATCAGAGAATAAATATTATTTATTTAAATAAATTAATTGTTTAATTTATTTATTTAAATAAGATTAGAATTGTTCTAATTGATTTATTCACAACCTATTTAATATGGAGAACCTAAAGGGTCACACCATAAAAGGAGGAAGAATAATTATTTAAGAAGTTAATGGCATAATCGTAATAATATAAGTTAAATATATTTAATTTAATCTATGGTGATAGAATAAATTAAATAGCTTAATATTTATTATTTAATATTTTAGAAATATTAAATATAAATTAATAAGAGGAGTCTTATTAATATTATTACAATTATTATTATTTTAATTTCTAAAAGAGTTTAGGAATTAATTTAATATAAGTACTTCTCATTTATTCCTAATCGATTAGAGGGAAAATTAGTTAAAGGAGTTTAATTAATTATCCCTAATAAGATTAGGGAGCCTAATTAATTAAAAGAATTTAATTAATTAAATAAAACCCAATTCCTTAATTGTTAAGGTGGGTTGCCCACATCTATAAATAAGAGAGAGTCTTATTATGGGTGGGTATGGGTTGTCGATTTTAACAAAGTACGTAATAATTCCAATTGTTGAGAGTACGCCTTTTCTATAGTAGATAGAAAACTAGGGTTTAGCCAAACACCCATCTTCTTCAATTTTCTTCTTCCTCGTGGATCACCTCTGAGGCCAAACATTTGGGTGGCTAACGCCGATCAAAGGAAGGAACCAAACCCTATGGATTCAAGATCGAACGCGAAAAGGATTTGAGGTGAACTTGTACTGAGGAAGCTCGATCTTCAAGGGTATGATTTTATTCTTTATCTTTTTTTCGCTTAATTAATAATTGTGCATAAAGGGTGATCCGTATATGGTTTGTAAAATTTTTAAACTCGATTTTACACGCTCGCATTATTTTGCAATTTGATCAAGCATTTTGAATATTACAAACCTAATAAAGGGCATCGAGCCAAACCTTTATGCTAATTATTAATTGTTTTAATTTGATATGTATATTGATATGTGTTTAGAACAATTTAATTGGGCATAATTTTATCAGATAAAAATTTTTAAAAAAAAAAAAAAAAAAAAATTTTTTTTTTTTTTAAGTCATAAGCAAAAAAAAAAAAAAAAAAAGGGATTTTAAATATTACCACCAAATATCTAAAATCGAGGGATTTAATTATCATGTAATGATTGCTAATGATTATCTAATCATTATCTAATGATATAATTATAAAATCAAAAAAAAAATTAATCATTAATTATTTTTAAATCATACCATACGAAATCCAATGATGATTATATATATATATATAAATCATAATAATATATAAGGCTAATGATTAATCGATGATTAATCATTTGAAGCAACTTTATATATATAAAATCGAGAAATATTAAATATATATATAAATATTTTTTTTTTTTTATTAAATTATAAATCGAGGATTTTTTAATATATATATATATTAAATAAATATATATATTATATATATATATATATATATATATATATATATATATATATATATATATATATATATATATATATATTATTATTTTATAATTAAAATAAAAGTTTATTTTAATTTTTTATTTTAATTTTAAAATAAAAGGTTTATTTTAATATTAAAAAATAAAATTTTTATTTTAATTTTAAAATTAAATTTCATGCTAACTAATTAGAGTTGGAATTGGATTCCATGATAACTAATTAGAGTTGAAATTGATTGCCTAATTTCCTTAAATAAAGGAGTTTATTTAGATATGAAATAAGATTTCATATTATTCAAAATAAAAGAGTTTATTTGTGAATAGAAAAGAAAATCCATATTTCCTTAAATAAAGGAGTTTATTTAAATATGAAATAAGATTTCATATTATTCAAAATAAAGGAGTTTATTTGTGAATAGGAAAAGAATCCTCCGTGTTTCCTTTAATAAAGGAGTTTTTTTTACATATGGAATTGATTTCATAATTAATTAAAATAAAAGAGTTTATTTTAATTAAAGATTTTTTTTTTATACATGGAATTGATTCCATAATTAATTAAAATAAAAGAGTTTATTTTAATTAAAGATTTTTTTTACATGGAATTGATTCCATAATTAATTAAAATAAAGGAGTTTATTTTGATTAAAATTTTGATTAAAATAAAATAGTTTATTTTATTCAAAATTAGATAAATTAAAATAAAATAGTTTTATTTTGATTTAAATTTGATTAAAATAAAGGAGTTTATTTTGATTCAAAATTAGATTTTATACTAACTAAATTTGCCCATTAAATGATATCAATATATATATTAAATGTTTATTATTCATAAGATGAATGTTATTTATCGATGCATATGGTGATGTGTATGATAATAAATGGGATTGATTATGGACTATCACCAATATGATTGATTTTATTTTAGTCGATGCATGAATGTATGGGTTTTATTAAATGGGGTCTCACAGACTGCCTTCTCTAATTTTTCTTAATGTAAATTCTATCTCTCTCCTATGTACTTCCCTCGATCACGATCAAGGTTTCTATTTATTTTAAATAGTTTGTAATAGGAATAATTAGAATTAATTTTTGAAGAATTAGAGATCAAGGAGCAAGGAGCGCTTGAAGACCCGCTTTGTAATGGAGCCCGGTTTAAATGTAATAGTTATATTTAAATATTATTTCTTGCACCCCTGGGGGTTTGAATTTTTTGGTTCACTTGGTGGCTCTAGTGAACCAAACTAGAATAAAAGTCCATAATCAATCCGGGTAGAATATAGTATTCTATATGTGCATGCTTATACTATATATATTATATATTATGCAAACACGCTTCGCATGTTCATTAATACGACGCGATTTTATATATATATATATATATATATATGCATGCTAAAAACAAGATGAGACAAATTAATAACAAACCCCTCAATTTTTTATATTAAGTCCTAAGCGCTCAAAGATATTTGGAATATCGAACGTCGCTTTCTAGCATGATAAAATTAATAGAGTATTAAATATTTAATATGAGTTTGTTGTGTCACCACAAGGCAAGTATTAAGTATTTAAGATGTTAATTTATCACATTTGATGCTTATAAAGAAAATTGAACAATATTGTTTTGTCAGGTCACCACAAGGATGATATTTTTCTTTTTGAATATATGGAGTGCTAGGTTGACTTAACTTGATAATTTTGATTCTGATGTGCCACCACTGATCAAAATAATCTAAGAGGCAAAAGAAAAAGGAGTCAGATAGTTGATGTAATTGACAAAAGTTGTCTACCTATTTATTTATATATAGTTTGTCAGTGTCACCACAAGGCTATATACATTTGAAATGGGATCCTTATTCTCACTAGCAAATCTTTAATTAGATTTTGCCAACTATATAAGTGAGGGTAATATAGTTTGAAGAAAATAGTGGAGATACCAATTTAAAACAAGACCTAATTTATTTTGGTAATTAATAAAAGAATGTATGTTAAAATGTTGTTAATTACAAATTCATTTACGTAATTTTACAATGTCTAAAATTACTATCATCGCAAGCATATTAGATGCTAAATTAACCGCATCAATTAAACTGATTGGTTAAGGAATTTGAGAATAGTTCTCATAATCAAAAAGCTATCTTATGTCCTTAATACGCCTATCCTCGCAATGGTTGCGCATAATGCCTCCGAGGAAGAGATTGCTACTTTTAGAAAGTGGCAAGATGATGCACAATTGCTCAACGCATCATGCTCGCATCCACGAGTAACGAGCTTCAACACAAGATGAAACTATGGATGCTCCTACTATATTCCCCGCACATCAAGTAGTCGATGGTGAGGAAAGTAGGACCGATAGATATCGACATCTAAGGAGCTCTTCCGATCTAGAATGGCCAATGGCACTATAAGATGCATAAAAAAGTTCTTAACATAATCAATTTGATTGATCAATTAGACAACCGGTTTTGTCATGGATGGAGAGTTGAGCCAAGATTTGATCTTGCACTCACTCCCTAACTCTTTCATTAATTGTTGTGAATTTTTCATATGAACAAGCTAGATATCGCCTCGCATAATTTGCTTAACATATTGAAAATGTCGAGAGTCACTTTCCAACCAAGAAAGATCAAGTCTTACCGGTAGGGGCCAAAGGATCTTCCTAAAAGAAGAACGATTCAAAGAAGGTAAATAGAAAGGCAAAAACAAAGGATAATAAGAACAAAATCGATACGGATAAAGAAAGGAGTTTGCTTCCACCGCAATAAGCCCGACACCGAAAAGAAATCATGAAGAAGCATCTTGCGAGGCTAGGCTAACCAAAGAAGCTTAGTGAAGTTTCTACATAAATACAATTTTTGTTCATGATTTAAATAAATTTTTCTTTAAGTCAAGGTTCTACTTGGGTATTGATACCGACTTTGGTTATCATAAATATAGATTTATGAAGGACCAAGCGTAAGTAGAAAGTTAAACAAATATAAGTAATCCTATGTGTGGAAAATGAAGAAAAGGTCACATTAGCCATAGAAACTTATAGTTTAGCAATCGCTTACGGCAAAATCTATTAAGTCAATAAGTTGTTATCAGATTCCAGCTTCTTGTTAAAAATATTATTTCCATTTTATCATTGGACAATGAAATTTTGGTATTATAATTAAGAACAATTGTTGTTCTATTTATAATAATAATGTTTTGATAGAACCGAATATTACTTAATAAATTTTGTATACTGACTTACATGAAAATAATTTTGCATATCGAACAAATTAGTATAAGAAAAGGAGATGATCATTCAAAGAGTCGAATGTATGTATTTGTTGAATACAAGTGTGAATTATTCGAAAGGTTCAAAGAATTCGTAAGTGAAACAAATTGGCAAAGTATTAAGATTCTTTGATTAGATCAAGGAATAAATACTTGTGCAATAAGTTTCTAGATCATCTCAAATGGTTTTCTCATAATGGACACATCCCGATACGCAATAATTGATTGATGTATCTCGAATGAAAAATCGTACTTTGTTGGACATGGTGCGGTCCATAATGATTTTACCGACATTCCAAAGATCCTTCTGGGATAATGTCCTAGAAATGGCTACATATCTACGAAAAATGGTAACCTCAAAATCCTACCCCAAGACTCCATAAAAGTTATGGATGTGGAGGATTCCTAATCTTAAGTATGTTAAGATAAGGGGTTGTCCAACTTATGTGAAAAGGTTTCAAAGGATAAGCTTGGGACAAGATTTGACAAGTACAGATTTGTGGGACATCCTAAAGTAAGTTTAGGTATATGTTCTATAATCCTACTTAGCAAAAGGTGTTTGTTATGAAAACACGCCTTCTAAGATAAAGGTGTTTATCATCAAGGGGCTAGTGGAGGATAATAGATCTTGAAGAGTTCAAGAACCACAAAACACTATAAGTCAAATAAGAGGAACTCAGAGATAGATTTATTGTACCACAACCTAATCGTAAATCCGAATAGTACCAAGATACCTAGAGGGTATGGATTCATCATGGATGATGATGATGAGGTACGATCATCATAAGATGATGATCCAGAAGTTACATACGATGAGGTAAGAGTTCTAGTGTGTACAAAAGGGTCAAAAGGAGCGCATCGTGAAATTTCTAGTATTATATGTTGATATACTACTTGATGAGGAATTACATACCAATGCTACAATCAAGAAAGATAAAGTTGTTCAAACATTCCTCCATGAATGATTTGGAAGAGTATCTTAATTGGGGATATAAATCTATATAGATAGATTTAAAAGGATGCTCGACTTAACCCAAGGAACGATATTCATTTGATGCTAAAGTCGCTTAGCATGGCAAAAACTCCAAGAGATGTCTCATGTTGATGAGCTATGGAGTGTATCTCTTAATAGTCCCCATAGACTCCAAAAGAGAGAGATCGCATGAGTGACAATCATGTATGCAATGAAATGTACGAGACCTCGATGTCGATCACCATATTCGGAGAAGTTCACTACGAGTCGCTGAAAAACATCTTAAAGTTCTTAACCCAAGACTAAGGATGTGATCATATTCATGGTGGGTCTAAATAAAACTAGAGGGCTTAATGCACTCAAGTTTTTCGTATGCACTAAGACGACAAAAAAATCCACTTTTAAGGTAAAGGTTACCTTGAATAAAGGTGCAAAGAATTGAAAGGTTCCAAACAAAGAAAGAGTTGTCGGTTTAGTGATAAAGACAAAGTATATAGCTATAAATGAAGTCGCAAGTTGATTGTTTGGATTAAAAGTTCATTACGTAACTCAGAATAGTTCCTAAGTCTCATCTTCGATCTAAACATGTGTCAGTGGCACTTTCATTTGATTATTGAATCATCAAAGATGGGAAATCACTATAGAGATAGTGGACTCTCATAAACAACATTACATATCCATTAACTAAAGCTTATCCAACAAAGCAGGATAATCGCCACTTAGAGAAGAAGAGTATAAGATACCATGACGATCGGCTTTAGTGCAAGTGGGAGATTGAAAGTAGTATGCACACAAGCCAATCATGTTTGATGATAAAGCATATACTTTGTAACAATCTTATTCATTTATTAATAAAAAGTATTAATTTATTAAAGGCTTTTAATTATCTACATGATGTCGCTTTTATAATATGTGATAAACCCATAGTTTTAAGCAATGCTTTTAGAATAATGATGATGATCATTCTAATGAGATCTAAATTCTTAGAAAGCTTAAAACTAAAATAGTTCCCAATCATTGATTACTAAATCGGGGATTAGTGAATCCTGAGATTGGGTACATACGCTGCTTTGCTCATCGATGAGGATGATTGATCTCACGATCATTTGTGTGGAGACACTAAAGCAAGTATGTAGGTGCTTATTAGAGAATAAGTTCACCTAACGTGGCTCGCTAAGGAATACCTAATGGAGTTTTATTTGCCACAATAGGAATTCTCAGAGTGATAGTAGTACAAGTAATCCTTGACTCGAGATCATCATAAGATTCAGTGTATGATGAGTTATACTTTGACTTATTCCTTAAGACCCTTAGGGTATATCAAAGGGTATGCTTGGGTATAATAAGTTGTACATGGAGATAATGTATGATCAATAAAGAATCTACCACTTCTAATAAAAGAAGAGAAATGTCCTATGTGATTCGATAAATGACAACCCAAAGAGTCCTCGGTTAAGGCGTAATGAAATTAGAAAGGAGTTTCTAATTTGCATTATTTGAGTCAGGCATTTAAGAGTCGAAATATATATAATTAAATAAAATAAGACTTGACAAGAATTCCATGTCTTATATTTAATCGGGACATCAGATGGTGGAAGGATTGAATTGTATTTTAAGAACTATTTACTCAAAGGTTCTTTTATGATTAATGTTGAAATCTATATTATCCGGAAAGTCGCTGATCGCTAGGAGGCTTATCCTTATCAGAGAATAAATATTATTTATTTAAATAAATTAATTGTTTAATTTATTTATTTAAATAAGATTAGAATTGTTCTAATTGATTTATTCACAACCTATTAATACGGAGAACCTAAAGGGTCACACCACCATAAAAGGAAGAATAATTATTTAAGAAGTTAATGGCATAATCGTAATAATATAAGTTATATATTTAATTTAATCTATGGTGATAGAATAAATTAAATAGCTTAATATTTATTATTTAATATTTTAGAAATATTAAATATAAATTAATAAGAGGAGTCTTATTAATATTATTACAATTATTATTATTTTAATTTCTAAAAGAGTTTAGGAATTAATTTAATATAAGTACTTATTTATTCCTAATTGATTAGAGAAGGAAAATTAGTTAAAGGAGTTTAATTAATTATCCCTAATAAGATTAGGGAGCTTAATTAATTAAAAGAATTTAATTAATTAAATAAAACCCAATTCCTTAATTGTTAAGGTGGGTTGCCCACATCTATAAATAAGAGGAGTCTTATTACGGGTGGTATATGGTTGTTGATTTTAACAAAGTACGTAATAATAATTCCAAGTTGTTGGAGAGTACGCCTTTTCTATAGAGATAGAAAACTAGGTTTAGCCAAACACCCATCTTCTTGAATTTTCTTCTTCCTCGTGGATCACCCCAGAGGCCAAACATTCGGGTGGCTAACGCCGATCAAAGGAAGGAACCAAACCCGGGGATTCAAGATTGAACGCGAAAGGATTTGAGGTGAACTTGTACCGAGGAAGCTCGATCTTCAAGGGTATGATTTATTCTTTATCTTTTCGCTTAATTAATAATTGTGCATAAATGATCCGCATAATTTGTAAATTTTTAAACTCGATTTTATCACGCTTGCATATGGTTTGTAAAAAACCTAACATTTAAACTCGATTTTCCTCGGTGGTACCAAACAGAGCTTTGACTAGTCATTTGTTTCTTGATTGTAAGGAAGGCATTTTGACACTCATCATTCCATTTCATGGAGGTGTTCTTCCTTAATAGCTTGAAGATTGGCTCACAAAGTTCTTTGTGAGTTGAGTCGAGAGAAAACCTTAATGCTTCCCAATTTGATTTCGCAAGGGATTTTGAATATTACAAAATCCTAGCAACTTTCCCGATTTAACCCCTAAAAAAGAGCCATCATAGCTCACCGATAGGTGGCTCCGGCATTGATGAGGCCAAATGACAACCGTCTATAGCAAAAGTTCCCAAGGAGTGATGAAAGCGCTTTTCTCACGATCTTCCTCAAAACCATAATCTGATGATACCCCGCAAAAGCAATCAAAGAAAGGAGTACATATCGATTAAGTAGTATTGTCAATAAGAATGTGGATAAATGGCACGGGAAAGCTATCTTTTAAAGAATCTTTGTTCAAGTCCCGATAATCTATGCAAACTCGCACCTTCCCTCTAGGTTTAGGCATGGGCACAATGTTGGATATCCACTCAGGATATGTAGACACCATTATGATGCCAGCTTGAAATTGTTTCACAATTTCTTCTTTCACCTTTAAACTCCATTCAGGTTTCAATCGCCTGAGCTTTTGCTTGACTGGCTTAAATCCCTCTTTAATGGGAAGGCGATGAAGGATAATGTCAGTGGACAAACCCACCATGTCTTCGTGAGACATTGTAAACACATCCTGAAATTGGGTTAATAGCGTAACCATGTCATTCTGTTGGTTTGGAGTAAGGTCTGAACCAATCTGGAGTAACTTAGGGCTTTCTAAGGTTCTGAGATTGAAAGAAGTGGTTTGATCAAGGTTGGGTTTGGGTTTGTCTTTGACACATTCTTGAATTTTTGGAGGCACCTCAATGTCATCCTGTATATCCATCAAGGCTGAATTTATCTCTACATCAAAGGTACAATCCTTGTGGAGAAGAGGCACCTTATTAGCAAGTACAGGCACATCTAAATTTAGAGTCCTGAAACAAAATATGCTTTCACTTAGTATATATGAAATGTGTTGATCATACACAGTGTTAGCATATACTGGCAAAATAAACTACTAATATTGTATGTAAAAAAGTAAGCAAGTTATTATATCTATAGGGCGAAAGATTTTTCACCTCACTTTACCCTCGACGACCAATGCAAGGAATGTTGTTCCAATTGGCAAGGGCAAAGTCCGGGTAGACCGCAGTGATGGAGGGATTGTCATCATCCTCCCTGTCCCGAATGATGGCCATTATATCTGGGCAATCATCGTCTGGGGTGTATTTGTTGGTATGTTCGTCATGAAAGATGATGCGTATGCCTGACATCATTTGGATGACGTCTTGCTTGATTCTTCGTTCCTCTTCTTCCACTGCGGGATTTGGAACAATGATTTCTTTTCCTTTCACCGGTACCGGCTTGGGACATAACATAGCCATTACGTTGGCTGGCACCTTTATGGGAGGTTGTGCAGACTCGAAGCTTGAAGGCGAAGATAAACGCCACATGGTTGAAGCTAAAGGAATCTGCTGATGTTTATGAGGATTCTTGTGACTAGAACGGGAAGAATAGCCTAGCCCAGCTGTTCCAGTTTGCTTGGTTAATCGAATTGAGTACTTGATACCCTGGCAATCATTACCCAACCCTTGTCCCAGCTTATGACCCAATGACATCATTTCTTGAGTGGCCGACATTACCTCAACAGAAATTTTGGGTTCGGGCAATGGCATTCCAATAGCATGATATTGGGTATTGCTTATTTCCAAAGCATGAAAACTGACTGGCTCTACATCTGCATTGGCATTGATGAACGACATGTCTCCGTGCTGAGGAATTTCTGGTTCAACGTTGACTGTGACCAAGCTGTTGTTGATAATGTATTTCAACTGTTGGTGAAGCGTGGAGGGGACTGCCCCTGCCATGTGAATCCATGGTCATCCCAATAGCAGGTTGTATTCCGAATCTATCTTGAGCACATAGAAAGATACGCAGAATGTGTGAGGACTAATTTCGATTGGCAAATTTCAATTATCTCAATCAAATTCGGGCTCCATCAAAAGCTTTGATGATAGTATGGCTACTCCGAATTCGATTGAGATTGATATTTATCTTCACCAAGGTAGCGTATGGGCAGATATTCAAAGAGGAACCTCCATCTATTAAGACTCCAGCTACCATATATCCGGAAGACAAGACCGTAATGTGCAACAATTTGTAATGACCGGTCCCTTCTAAGCAGATGTCATCATCGATGAAGGATATCACATTGTTGTTGAAAATGTGATCAACCGATGTTGAAAGTTTTCAGATCCACCGATTTCGGAGATAGGCTTCTTCTAAAACCTTTAACAAGACCTTCCAAAGGATTCTCGGAAGTTAGGACCAAGTCCAAAATTGATATTTGTTGTGGAGATTCTTTCAAGCTTAAAACCACCGTAGCTTCATTATGACCCACAGCACGGAGGAATTTTTCAATCTTCTCCATGGGTATTTTTCCCCTTTGATTTGATGGTGGGCTTCATCACCTGGTGGGGAAGATACAATGGATTTTCCTTCGACAATCAGAGCGGCTGTATGTTAGGTGGATCCTTCACCTTCTCCATAATTCCACGGAATCTGCGCATGTTTATCAATAGGATATTGTGCTTTGCACGCAAGAAGTTGATTGCCTCGGAGCACCACTTTCAAAGGATTGTTGCCTCCTCGAGTCAATTTTTGGCGATGTGAGTAATGTGCTAATCCCATCGCTTTTAGTGGATATGATTGCTACCACACTTTTCCACTTAGTAGGGCCTCGCATTCTCACTTCACTGACGTAACACAAGATCGCCGTCCGCCAGCGCAGGACACCACCGCCGATTAGATTTTGAATAAGGTGGCGAGTGCCCAAAGATTCTTCTATGCCGCGTGGACCGTGAGATCGGGAATGATATTGACACACTCCATCGAGTTGTACCGCCCTCGAACGGGGTTGATTGGAGGTAGAAGGAACCGATCCTTCCTTCATTGATTAACATATGAAGGATTTCCTCCATAGGTCGGCCGAGATAGGTGAATTCCTTTTGTCATGCGAAATCCCGACTGGCTTTGGCATTTGCTCTCTTTGTCACTTTGTCTTCCAGCATTTCATTTTTTGAAAGTGACGAGGGAATATTCATGACAATAGGTAGGAGACTGGCATGCTCCTGGCTGATTAACTGACGAGTCACTTGATGCTGATAAGTCACTAGTTCCGCCAATTGTTCAATTTGTTTGCAGAGAGCTTTCATCTTTCTTTCCATTGTGAACTGGAACTTGGCATAATCCCATTTTTCATCACCGTCTTTGATGGTCTGGGAAGAATCACAGCTGAAATTAGAACTCTGTCCATTGCTCCAATTAATCATGTTGACCTCTTCTTCTTTGTGTTGAGGAAGAGGGTTGTCTTGTACGTGAGGCTGATCTGGTTTGGTGACCACGATCTCTCCGTTGTCTATCAGGTCTTGGATCTTGTGTTTCAAGGCCCAATAATCTCGAGTATCATGTCCAGGTGCCCCCCCAGATGATAAGCACATTTCCTAGCAAGATTTAAAACCCCATCCCATTAGGGTCATTGGTGGAAGAAGATGTGTAATTTTCTTCTGTGTTGTCAAAAGACTTATGATGTTCTCGAGGGTATCCCCTAAGGGTGTAAACACTCGAGGGCGTTTGACTTCTCCACCTTTTAGTATTGGAGGGTTTGTAGACTATGCTGGAAAGGGAGTGTAGTTTCTCCTTTGAATAGGCATGTTTTGATTGCCTTTTTGCCCCATAGTATCGTGGAAACATCTTCTTCTTTTCTTTATGGACCTCTCGGGTTGTTCCCATAATTTCAAGATTGATGTGATCTGCAATGCCTTTGAGTGCAACTAGGTCTTGAATCTTTCCCGACTTCAATCCCATCTCACCATCTCCCCATGTTTGACCATTTCAGAAATGGTTTGCCGATGCCGCTAAAACTCTCTCATAGAAGGGAGCTTCAGATGTCTATGAAAGTCACGACCATTTCTCGATTCTCATGGAAGGACTAACTTGGGCACCAAAGCGCTCCACCTCTCGAGCATACTCTCCGAAAGACTCATTAGATCTGCTTTCTTGATTTTGGTAATTTGATACCGATCAGAGCCATTTGAGTTTGAAAGTCAGATTGAGTGAGGAAAACATGTGCTAGCTCTTCCCACCTATGGATTTTGAGTTCTCTAATCTTGTGTACCACGAACCAAGCTTCCTCGCTAGACTCTTTTGGAACAATTGCATTCTGAGCTTTTCGTCCTCTGCATAAGATCCAAGTTCTCCAATAAACACCTTTAAATGTGTGTAAGGATCTCCTAACCCGTCATATTTTTTAAAGTCAAGAGTTTTAAATTTTTCTGGATAATGAACCCCAGGAAAAATACACAGATCAACATATGAAACACTTCCGTGTGTTCCAATTCCTTTGATAGCAACAAGGGTCTCTTCCATTTGAAGGACTTTCTTTTTGATGTCACCAAAGTTTTTGATCTCCAAAGGGGATGGGCAAGATCATGAGTTTTGTTGGTCGATCCAACCGCGGTTCGTATGGTAATGACCGGATTCCTCCTTGTGTGGAGGATTCAAAGATGTACGGGTATTTTCCCGACCCTGTGTGATCGGGTGTAATTCTTTGAGTAGAACAACCAAATCAGAATTTGTTTGCTTAATCCGCCAAATTCTTTGCATGAAATCGGATTAAGTTCACCGATCGGTGACGACATGATTGATTGATAGGCATGTTGCCTTTTTGGACTTTGAACGGGTAGTAGGTCCGATTGATTCCCTACGAAAGACTTGCATTGTTTAGTCTTTAGGGAATGTATACAATAACATGCTATGTGATGTGTCCATTTTAGGAATTTTTATCTTGCACAACGGATGTCAGCTGTTTGTAGCATGTTAATTAAAATATGTATGTGTACACACCTCTTCATATTTCCCATTACATGGAGATAGATATGGAATAAAATTACAAGTAATTGTGTTTACAAGTAATTGAAATGAGAGCATGAAGAGACTTTCCTCTGTTTTGGGTTTATCAGAGGCTGACCTATCTTAGGTTACTCTCGCGGCTTTTTGGGATGAAGGTTCCCAAATCATCGCAATCTACTTGACGGGAAGTTAATCCGATCTTTCAACTGGAGCGAATTTGGGTGGTGCCTTTCCTGAGCCTCGGAGAATTAGTCTTCTCACGAGTCCAGTAATCAAACACCAACAGGATAGCCTCCTGGTGGAGGGACCACACAACATACATTCACATTCATCGCGTCTCACCGTATGAAAATGATGACATGTGCGAAGCACTAATATCACAAGCAGATATGGTGCGAAGCACTAATATCATGTGCAATTATGGTGCGAAGCACTAGCATCACAAGCGCTATAAAGCGGCTAGCACAAAGTGCAATAAGGAATTGCATTCGTACACATTCATCAAATGTAAATGCAACATCCACACACAAGCATGTAACAGTTTTGAAAAGATTGTAATAGCGGCTAAAGTCCTCTTCATCGAGTCCCCAAAGAGTCGCCGCACAGTCGACGCTTGGGATTTTTAGATGTCCCTTTACGTTACTTGTTCTTCGGTGTTCTCATTTTAGGTGAGATTTGTTTGAAAAAAACAAGTGAAAAAGGTCCGACATGTATAATGTCGACGATGGACTATTAAGAGTCGTCAGTTGGTTTTTTAAATGGTTGTACCAACACAACCGAGAAAAGGTTTGCACATTGACCCAGTGATGTGACACTGCTATACGGGTCGGTGAAACCGAGATTCATTAGAGTCCGGGGACTTGGTTATGCGAGGGAAGGTGTTAGGCACCCCCCGACATCCGTGTTACCACGGTGACCACCTCTTTTCGAGAAACTGTTATCTGAATGTGTGTGTGTGTGTGGGTCAATGTGCTATTATTTGGAAGTAGTGTGAGGCCTCGTTCGAACCTATATACACAGGGTTTGAATTTATGTAAAATTTCAGTTTTTAGCAAGATATAGCAATGATGTTTTATAAAAGAGGTTTTTCAAACCCTGATGCTCAATAGTAATTGAGACCTTTTACACTCCCATTTTATTAAGTGATCGGCTTAATTGATTTTATTTGACAGATGCGTGGCATCCGTACGAAAATAATGTACAAAATAATGCTGATTTCCTAGTGGGTATGGAAACCATCTGAGGAAATTCAGACAACGCAGAATAATTTACAAAGTCGCCATAAATTTGAAAATGTCCATCACGGGAACCGAATCTAGATCCAATGGGATGAATCTGTGATCACATGATTCCTAGGCGCACAAGATTACCGCAATTTGTATGAAAGCAATAAGTAGGTATATATATAAAAAGCTATAAATATATATATACGTATGTGATCACCAACCACGAAAGCACCTCCATGGGGATCGTAAAATGTAAATAAAGTCATAAAAGCTCAACCGCCACTTGAGGAAACTCCCAAGTGACGTAAACATAAATAAAGTCAGAATATTATCCATCCGCCACGTAAGAAAAACTCCAAAGGGACAAAATGCAAATGAAGTCAGAAAAGCGATAAACCGCCACGTAAGAAAACTCAAGGGTGATTAATATATATATATATAAAAGCAATAACGCACCGGATGTAAAATCCAGGCTCATCGAACAAAGTTCGACCACAGTTCATATATATAAGTATATATATATATATATATATAAAAGCGAATAAATGCACCGGATGTAAAATCCAGGCTCATCGAACAGAGTCCGACCAAAGTTCATATATATAAATGTATATATATATATATATATAAAAGCGAGTAAACGCCCGCATCAAGTTCAGGCTCATCGAATGTAGTTCGACACACAAATATTATATATATATAAATGTATATATATATATATATATATATATATATATATATATATATAAAGCAAAAATGCACCAGGCATCAAGTCTAGGCTCAATTGAGGCATAACTCGATAATGTTAGTCAATATATATATATATATATATATATATATATATATATATATATATATATATATATATACAGATCGAAATGAAACCACGCACCAAAGTCCGCAAAAGCAAGCAACACGACTCTCAACGTATAGAAGGGTGTGTGCAAAGATAAAGAGAAAGACTCTAAAGTTTGTGAGAAGGCTTACATCTGACTGCTAAAGAAGACTTCTATATCTTTAGAATGGGTAAACACTGACTTTTGTAGGTACAAAAGGTCTATATATGAGCTCACAAATGTTTAAAAGGGGAAAGTACACTGCATGGGGTGAGTGCAGAGCAAATTGGGTAGGGCTTCCTCGCCTTTTTCTCTTGCAAAATGAGCACCCCAAGCCCTCTATTTATAGGCATTTTAGCCGTATGTGTACCTGCGGCTGAGCCGCAGGTGTACCAGAGGCAACCCGGGTGGGCCCGAGTTTTTTGGGTCAGGTCATCTCGAAGTACGTGCACTCAGGCACTGTAATGTCCACTCGAACTTTCAGAAGTGCAATCCGGGCATCCGTTTGAGGTATACATGTGACGCCCCCAAATCCGTGTAACATCGATTACAGGACATGGTGCTCACAATATAACATACATCATCATCTATCTAAGTAACTCTAATAATAATAATAATAATAATAATAATAATAATAATAATAATAATAACTATTACATACTTATTCAAAATAAAGTCCCAAGTCTTTACAACCTTTAATAAACTGAAACTTAAACTTAGCGTTTATCGCTACATCACATCATATGCGGAAATATAATTATTACATAAATAACTCTCATCATTTCATCTTAGACTTTCCTTTGTCCTTGCCCGAGCCCTCAGCGTTATCAGCCTTAACTAAAAAGTTTAAGCAAGAATGAGCACAAATTGCCCAGCAAGTATATAAAGTAGTTTGAGAACATACATCAGAAGTAGAAGCATTAGTATGAATATTTCTCAATAGTTGAAATAAATATCAAGAGATAAACTGGAATATCAAGATAAGAGTTCTAGAATTCTCAATAACATACTAAGGGGTGTTAGATACCCTGAACATTACTTTGTTTCATCAAAACCATCGACGGTTTAACAATCAAATAGATTGTAAGCGGTTTCGCAAGTACTCGTGTGATCAACCTATCGTACCCTACATTGTGCACAAGTATAAAGTTTAAACGCATAAGCGTAAATGGGACTATATGCCCAACATCAGTTACCCCATTATCCGGGTTGTTCATCTTAGTATTCATGCGGGACCTCACCAAAGCAATTTGGATTGGTAAACATTCAATAGCTTCAAAGGATTTGAATTGTTCAAACAATATACTATGTTTGCATCAATAACATCTAGCTGAAACAAAAGCTAGAAAGCATGCTTGAATATAGTTCATTAAGTGTATACGAACTTTAAAGTATAGCAGTTGCAATAGGAACTGAATAATCTTCAATAATGTTTCGCATCTCAATTGAAGTTATAGAACTTTACAATAAAGGAGCTTGCATGAATGATTATTTAATCACAAGCCCAAACTTACCCCCGCTGCAATCAACTGAATAAGAGTTGAATAAATTCATAATGAAAAATAGGGTAAGAAACTTGCCTTGATCGTTGTTTACCAATAATGATTAACGACTTACGCCTATCTCGCACTTCACGCGCCTACACAATCAGTATAATCATGCACATCAACTATTAGCAACGCATAGTAGTTGTAATATAAACTTTACTCTATAATTTTTAGAGTTCACTCTATGATTTTCACTCTACTATCTCAAGACTTACGATTTTCGAGTTCACTCTACGATTTTCAATCGACTCTACGATTTTCAAAGTGTTGACTCTACGATTTTCACTCTCTATCTCAAGCTTCTACAATTTTCAGAGTTTACTCTACGACTTTCATTGACTCTATGATTTTCAGAGTTTACTCTACAATTTTCACTGACTCTACGATTTTCTACGATTTTCATTGACTCTACGATTTTCAGAGTTTACTCTACGATTTTCATTGACTCTACGATTTTCAGAGTTTACTCTACGATTTTTACTGACTCTACGATTTTATTCCCGCTAATCTAAAGATGATATGACCATGATACTTGGACACAATAACCTTCATACATCAAGGTATTTTACAAAAATATAACATTCATAAAACTAGCATGCTAAGACCACAAACCAACTACATAGAAAAGCGTGCAAACACTAGTTTTATACTTAGAAAAAAATTCTGGAATTTCCAAAATTCTGCATATTTTATTTCCAACATGCATGCTTACGATTTTCATAACTTGCTCAATTTAACTCCCTTTCCTATGAAATTTGGACAGGTTGTACCTCATGTTACATACTATTTTATAAAATTATTACATACGTTAATCGAGTCATATACACCATGATCCCGAGGCTCCGAAAAACCCCAAAAATCACATATTACTAGTTAAACCCAATTTGACAAAAATCCGGGATTTTTCTTCTAGCATGCAATTAAATTATTCCTAATGTCCAGATCATCTACTCTCACATGTTTTTACATTTCACAACATCAAACTTCAACAAACTTCCACCTTTTTTTATTAATTTAGCACCTTAAAGACATTTTATCAAAGGTAGAGCATGCATTGCTTAATTCTTTGATTGTCTATGAATTTGAAACATGTTTAAACCATACTTTTCATTCCTTATCCCCCTCATAACAAAAACCAACAATATTATCATAGCCTTACAAATTCAACATAAACCATTTACCATGGCTATACATGCTTTTTCACTATTTTTCTTCAAGAACATGAAAAAGAGAGTTTCATAGCTTACCTTTTTGGATGAATTTCCCTTGCATAAATTTGATTATCCCTCTTCCTTGCTTGTTAGTTGTTAAGTGATCTCTAGAATACTACCACACTATCTATCACTCTCAACTTCTCTGTATGCTTACTTGGTGGAATTTTCTTAAAAGAAAAGTGTGTTTGTATATATGTATAGCTTTGTTAGAGTCTTTTGATTCCCATAACCACCAACTCCCATAACCCCCAACACTAATGATTAGTTACTCACAGTACTTAATAATACAATAATATAGTTAATTAATAGGAAGAATGTGGGAGTTAGATAAAATGAATTTGGGAGTTAAAAAGAATTTTGGTTTTAAGGAATAAAATAAATTACTTCTACCCTAGCTATTATGTAATATACGTATACTCCCTCCCTTGTCCCAATTTAATAGTCTCATGGGTCCATCACCAAATTGATTTCTATTAAAAAATACATATATTATTTTAATCAATTAATAAGCTATTTGATTATTTTACCCTTCTGAACCAAACTTTGCGAACCATATATCGATTCCTACTAAAGTCGACGTTCCAGACGTCAAGTGACTATCCGTTTAGTCAAATTCATCTCTGAAATTCGTAGTTGACTTTTTCCTCAAAAAAGTCAACAGGTTGACTTTGACCAAAAAGTCAACTGTGACACTTTTTCGTGATTATAGTCTATCCTGACTAATTTCAACGTTCCGAACTCGAATACACAGTCCACATCTCTAAATTCTACTCCTAACTCCAGCTCATGATTTAATACCATCCCACGTAATAAAATAGAATAATTCCCTACTTAATTTTATTTAAATAGTTCAATAAAACTAAACCAACCATTTAAATACATCTCATCACATATCTTGCAATAACACAGAAATGTACCACACACATACATCTAATAAATGAAATCACCCAAAAGTTTCATATAAATTCGTTTATTAACAATTCTTAAATTACATAAAAAAATATTAAAAATAAATAAAAATAAAACTCGGATATTACAATACAGGACCTATTTTGGACCGCCGTTGTCGAGAGTTGTACGATGGCATGGGATTAGAGTTTGTACAAAGTCATTGAAGATGGGACGATGCCCTCCGGTCTTCAAGCTTCAACTTTCATCCGTTACCCCGCACAATAGTCACTCGGGATTGGTTAACCTTGTGGGACATCGTTGCGTAGAGACGTGACGTGGCATCGTGTTGACGAGATGACGATGTTGCCCCTCACCGGTGTTATCGCCGGATTGGGATGATAAAGCAGACGTTGCTCAGACTTCGCTGAGATTGGACTGCTGCAATTGTTGAAGGTCTTCATTGTCATCTTTGAGGTGTGCCTGTCTTCCCGATATTATTGCCGGGTTGGTGCAGTGTATCTCGTTGTGAGCATCGAGATTAAAGTTAGTCGCATTTGAAACAAACATTTCCGGGGTTATCGCCGAAACTGCATTCCTTGGGGCTATCACCAAGGTTGGTGGCTATTCCTATGTTTGGGACTGAGACTGGATACCTCGGGGTTATCTTTGAGATTAATCGGTCTTCTTCGGTGTGTGTTCCGGTATTATATCTGCAGGCCTCGGGGTTATCTCCGAGGTTGGATTTGTTACTCCCAGAGTGTGATCTAGGGTCGATCTTTGAACTTCCTAGAGTAGTCCCAGATGGATTTGGATTGTCTTTCAAGGTTCTCTCTTAAAAGACAAATCTGTCCTCCTGCGATGTTAGTGACAGTAGTACAGAAAATTTTGAGTGTCTACAAGAGGCATGGAGTTTGGTAGGTACCATTAGATGGACTAGAAATAAATGTTGTTTACCAAACTATCCAGGAGTTATATATAATATAATTGACAAGGGGTTGTCTACCTAAATAATTATGTTTTAAGAGATTAGCCAAAGCTAACTTAAGGCATAATGAGATATGGATCTTGGCTCACTAGAAAGATTTAATAGAAAATTCTTTCCGAATTAATGGTGAGGGCTATTAATTTGAATAAAATAGTGGGAGGTATATTTTGAATGTACTATTATCAATTACATAATATCAACTCTGCAATTTAACTTATTATTTTTGCACTTATAAATTGTAGATATCAATGACAAACAACAACAACACAAATAGTCTTTCATTATGATCAGTCCTTGAAAAGGACAAGCTGAGTGGAATTAATTTCCTTGACTGGCATAGGAAATTGAGGATTGTCCTCAAACAAGAGCGTAAGCTATATGTCCTTGATGGGCCCATTCCTGCAGCACCAGCTATCACTGCACCACGTGCGGAGCATAATGCTTACAAGAAGCATCAACATGATGCTCTGGATGTGAGTTGTGTCATGCTAGCAACCATGAACGCTGAGCTTCAGAAGCAACACGAGCTGATGGATGCTTATGAGATGATCGAGCATCTCAAGAAATTGTTCGAAGGGCATGCTCGACAGGAGAGGTATGATACAAGCAAGGCGTTGTATCACTGCAAAATGGGTGAACGTGATCCAGTTGGTCCACATGTGCTGAAAATGATTGGGTATATTGAGTACCTTGATAGGTTGGGTTTTCCAATCACTCCGGAAGCCCAAACTGATCTTGTTTTGCAATCTTTGAACAGCAGCTACTCTCAATTTGTTATGAACTATCTTATGAATGAAATTGAGAAACCCCTTACTGAGTTGTTGAGCATGTTAAGAACTGCCGAGAACAACATGAAAAAGGCAAGACCCGCTCCCATAATGATGGTGCAAAAGGGGAATGCTAAGGGAAATTGGAAAGGCAAGAAGAATATATTTATCTAAATCTTTTGCCAAACCCAATTCCAAAACCAAACAGGCTTTAAAACCTAAAGGTGGGGTGGCTAAAGAAGGCGAGTGTCACTTCAGGGAAAACCGGAGACAATTGGAAAAGGAACTGGCATGCTTATTTGGAAGAAGTGAAGAAAAGGAAAGGAAGTACGACTTCGATTCGGTATATATGTTATAGAAGTCAACTTGTCTACTTCTACATCATGAGTATTGGATAATCGGATGTGGTTCTCACATTTGTGTTAATGTGCGGGGACTCAAGGAGTAGGACTTTAAGCGAAAGGAGAGGTTGACCTACGAGTTGGGAATGGAGCAAAAGTTCTTTGACCGCCATAGGAACTTATCATTTATCTTTTCCTCTTCGGGCTAGTTTTAGAATTAGAAGATTGTTATTTTGTGCTCGCTATAAGCAAAAACATTATTTCGCTTTCTTGTTTGGACAAGAAAGGTTTTTCATTTATAATAAAGAACAATCGTTGTTTGTTTTACTTAAATGATATTTGTTATGGTGTTGCACAATTGTTTAACGGTTTCTATATTCTTGATTTAGAAATGCCTATCTATAACATAAATACAAAACGATTTAAATCAAATGATTCAAATTCGACATATCTCTGGTACTGTCATTTAGGCCATATAAATGAGAAACGCATATCCAAACTCCATAAAGATGGGTTCTTGGATTCATTTGATTTTGAATAATATGAGAAATGTGAGTCTTGTTTATTAGGCAAGATGACTAAAGCCCCTTTCACTGGACACGGTGAACGGGCTAGCGATGTATTGGGACTTATACATAGTGATGTATGTGGACCCATAAGTTCGTTAGTAAGAGGTAGGTTTTATTACTTCATTACATTTACTGATGACTTTAGTAGATATGGATATGTGTATCTTATGAGACACAAATCTGAATCCTTTGAAAAGATCAAGGAATTCAAGAATGAAGTTCAAAACTAATTTGGCAAAAGCATAAAAGCCCTTCAATCCGATCGAGGAGGTGAATACTTAAGCCAAGACTTTGATGACCTTCTAAAGGAGTGTGGTATTATATCACAGCTCACTCCACCTAGAACACCATAATGGAATGGTGTATCTAAGAGGAGGAATCGAACCTTGTTGGATATGGTACCATCAATGATGAGTCATGCAGATCTTCCAATAAGCTTCTGGGGTCATGCCCTAGAGACAGCTGCATTCACACTTAACAGTGTTCCTACAAAGACGGTTCAGAAGACATCATATGAGATGTGGACTGGGAAACGTCCTAGTATGTCGTTCATGAAGATTTGGGGTTGCGAGGCGTTCGTAAAACGTCTAGATTTTGACAAGCTCGAACCCAAATCTGACAAATGTAATTTTGTGGGATACCCAAAGGAAACAAAAGGGTATTATTTCTACAAACCCTCTGAGAATAAAGTATTTGTTGCTCGAACTGGTATTTTTCTATAAAGAGAATTTGTCTCTAAAGGAAACAGTGGGAGGAAAGTAAAACTCGAAGAAGTTCGAGAACCACAAAATATCGTTGAACCTGAGTTGGAACGTGAGCAGGAACCACAAGATATTGTGGAAAGTGAACCTGCTCAAATAACACAAGGCATTCGTAGATCTGGTAGGACACGCCAAGAGCCTGAGAGATATTATGGATATCTTGTGACTCAAAACGGCAATGTGATGCTCATAGATCAAGATGAGCCTGCTTCCTACCAAGAAGCTATGAATGGACCAAATTCTGAGAAATGGCTTGAAGCCATGAAATATGAGATGGACTCTATGTATACTAACCAAGTATGGACTCTGGTTGATCACCCGAAGGGGTAAAACCAATCGGGTGCAAGTGGGTTTTCAAGAAGAAAACTGACATGGATGGTAATGTACAAACCTATAAAGGCCGATTGGTAGCAAAAGGTTTCAAACAAATTCAAGGTGTTTATTATTATGAAACCTTCTCTCCAGTGGCAATGGTTAAATCCATCAGGATCTTACTTGCTATTGCAGCTTTTTATGATTACGAAATCGCGATGGATGTCAAACCGCTTTCCTTAATGAGAATCTCCTTGAGGATGTGTATATGACACAACCTAAGGGTTTTATCACTCCAAAGGATGCTTTGGAAAGGTATGTAGTCGCAATGATCCATTTATGGATTGAAGCAAGCTTCTGAGTTGGAATCTTCGATTTGATGAAGCAACAAAGAATTTGGCTTTATTAAAAATGAAGATGAACCTTGTGTATATAAGAAGGTTAGTGGGAGTCACATTGTATTCCTAGTATTATATGTTGATGACATATTAATTATTAGGAATGACATTCCTTCCTTACTGAGTCAGAAAAATGGTTAGGAAAATGTTTCTCCATGAAAGATTTGGGCGATGTCACCACATTTTAGGTATCGGGATCTATAGAGATAGATCGAGAAAATGCTCTACTTAAGTCAAAGTACATATATTGATAAAGTGTTAAAACGGCTCAAAGATACAAGAGGCGAAAAAGAGAAACTTACCCGTGACTCATGGTGTAAAGATCTCTAAGGCCCAATGTCCTAAATCACAAGATGATGAGGAGCGATGAGAAAGATCCCTTATGCTTCTAAGAATTGGATCTATCATGTATGCAATAATATGTACTGCTCGGATGTCTCATATGCTTTGAGCATGACGAGCGAGATACCGGTCGAATCCGTGAAGGTCATCGACGTTATCCAAGAATATCCTCAAGTACCGAAAAGGACTAAGGATTCATTCTTGGTATATGGAGGTGAAGATGAACCGGCAAAGAAAGGTTACACGATGCTGCTAGTTTCGGACTAACAATGATGACTATAAGTCTCGGTCCAGTTTTGTGTTTTGCCTTAATGGTGGTGTTGTTTAATGGAAAAGTTTGAAGCAAGAGATGCGAGAGTCGATTCTACAATGTAGGTCGAGTATATATTGTTGCTTCTAAAAAACCAAGGAGGTCAGATGGATTAAAAAGTTCATCATCGAACTTGGTGTTGTTCCAACCATTTTGATCCGATTGTTCTATACTATGATAATAATGGAGCCATTGCACAGGCTAAGGAACCCAGATCTCACCAACGATCCAAGCATATACTTAAAGCGATACCATCTCATCCGTGAAATCATTGATAGAGGAGATGTACATATAGAAGAGTGCCAACAGATGATAATGTTGCAGATCCATCGACCAAGGCTTTGTCGCAGCAGGTAGTAACCGCAGCAGTCATACTAGTTCCATGGGTATTAGATACATGAGTGATTGGTTCTAGTGCAAGTGGGAGACTGTTAGAGTTTATGCCCTAGAGACCAATTATTTGATATAATTGCTTAACGTTTTGATATTATATTTGATTGAATAAAGGAATAATTTTATTATGGGTTTATTTACTGCGTTATATAAATGTTAACATAATAAAAATCCTTAAAATATTGATACAAATTATATAGTTTCAAGTATGTGACTTGAACATGAAATTATATATTTACAATTTAGTATAATTGTTCTTAAATGTCCCTAGTCGAGTATCATTGTTGATGGGACAACAATAATGCATTAAGACTAGTATGTGGATTGACTGATGACCAAATCTCATTGGTCATAAATATATGAGATATTAAGTCAATGCATAGGTACATGTTAGAGAACGATGTACTGGACAGACCCACCATGAGAATTCTATGTGGAGCATTATGCGAAGTGTCATTAGCAATTCTCCTATGTATTAGGGGTGATATCCATAGGCCTCTTGATTGAGTAGGACTATGAAATGCATGGCCATGCTCAAATAGTGATTTATTTCATATAGTCTTCTCATTGATCAAGAAAAACTCAGATTAAATTATGAAGAGTATGACACATTCCATGACTCGAGTTTAATCTAGGATATTAAGGTTAAAAGGATTAAATTACATTGAAACATTGGTCACTAAAAGGTTGCATCGAATCATCGATCTTATTATTACTTGGGTAGCAGTGATGCATTACTAGATGCCGCTCACTATTTATAATTTTATAATATGATTTTAAAATTATTGCCAACGTAATAATAACCTATAGGGTCACACACATAGAACATAATTAAAAGGGAATTAATTTAAATTATAAAGATTTAAATGTGTCAATATAATTGATAGTATTTAAATTAATAGGATAATTTATATATATGTATATTAATTAAGTAAGACTTAATTAAGATATATATATATATATAAATTCGGATTTTATTAAATTAGGTTTTGAATAATTCATTTTAATCGCTATATATATGATATGTAGCAGCCATTTTAGGTATTATTCATTAACCAAAACCCTAGCCGTTCTTAGAGAGAGACTAGAGAGAAAATAATTTCAGAAAATCCTTATCATTGGTGGCTAATACCGTGTTTCCTTCTTCTGCAGATCGTAGGACGATTCGTGTGGAGCGTTCGTGTGGATACCATAGAGACGTAGTCCGTTTGAATTGCGTTGGAGATTCGACCGCATCGATTCTAGCCTTAACAATCGGTATAATTTCTAACCTTTGAATTAATTGAATTTTTCGCATGGATCCTGTTTTAGGGTTTCGGAATTGCCTTTAATTGGTTTATTTCCGCTGCGTTTCTATGCCAAAACCCAACAGTAATGACCTCTTTATAGGAGATGGGATCATTAATCTTACTTGAATCATCGTCAATATCATTAAGATAGGTTATAAAATCATCAAAATTAATAGGCTTTCTAGGTCTTTCGGACCTACGTAAAGGCTGCACAATTTCTGGAATATGATTTTCAATAATGTGAGGTTCATCATTAGGTGGTGGCTCAGCTATCTCAAGGGCATCATTCACCTCAATAGGAGGTTGTTGTGCCTCACCCTCTTGAATTATAGGATTAGAAACATAAAATATGTTTTTTTTCAAGATCAATTTTTCTAAGCTCACCACTCCCACTTAAATCACCATTCTCTAAAAACTCTGTTTGTCTAGTCTCAACAATTCTAGTGGTATGCGAGGAACAATAAAATCGAAAACCCTTAGATCTCTCAGGATATCCAATGAAATGACAACTAATGGTTTTAGAATCAAGTTTCTTTATTTGTGGATTAAAAATCTTATCATTGGTTGGACAGCCCCACACCCGTAAGTATTTTAAACTAGGTTTTTTACCTGTCCAAATTTCATAAGGAGTGTTAGGGACGGATTTGCTAGGAACCCGATTTAAAATATGAACAGTTGTCTTTAATGCCTCAGTCCAAAAAAACACAAGTAATCTAGAATTGCATAACATACTACGTACGATATCCATTAGGGTACGATTTCGCCTCTCAGCTACACCATTTTGCTGCGGTGTACCATGCATTGTATAATGAGTGACGATTCTATTTTCTTGACAAATTAAGGAAAATGGGCCAAAACTATGACCATTATTGGAGTGTTTACCATAATACTCTCCGCCTCTATCTGATCTCACTACTTTAATTTTTCTGTCAAGTTGATTTTCAACTTCAGCCTTGAAAACTTTAAACATATTTAGTGATTCAGATTTTTCATTAATCAGGTAGACATAAGTATAACGAGAATAGTCATCAATGAACGTAATGAAAGATTTGTGTCCACTAATTCCTGGAGAAAATGGTCCACATATATCAGTGTGAATCACCTCAAGAAGTGCACCACTTCTAGTGACTCCTTTCTTATTACCTTTCAAAAATTTTCCTTTTATACATTCAATACAATGGTTAAGATCAGAAAAAATCTAGTGAATGAAAAATTTCATCCTTTACAAGACGTTGCATTCTGTCTTTAGAAATATGGCCTAAGCGTTGATGCCACAATTATGAAGAATTCTTATTATCTGGTTTTCTCTTATTTCCACTTTTAGAGGTATTTTTTTTGTCACATTCATTGTTATCAAGGATTCAGCAAAGACATTATCCAAATTTATCTTATAGAGGTTTCCCTCTAAAGAGTCAGAACCAATAACATGAGAGTAATGATAAATAATTATTTTATTATTCCCAAACTTGAACGAAAATCCATCAACGTCAAGTTTAGATACAGAAATTAAATTTCGTGTCATACTAGGAACATAATGAATATCATATAAATACAAGGTGAAACCACTCTCCAAAGCTAAAAGAAGAGTTCCTACAGCTTAAACTTGTATAGACTCTCCATTGCCAACTTTAATGGTTCTTTCCCCCTTTTTGGAGTGTCTTCATTGAAAGGAATCCATGCAATGAATTAGTAATGTGAACCATAACACCAGTGTCAAGCCACCATATATTAGAAGGAACATCAATTAGAAAGGATTCATAAGTTACATAATTAAAGGATGATATACCTTTCTTTTTAGGGCATTCTTTCTGAATATGTCATTGCTTCTTACAGAAGTGACATTTAGGACATGCCTCAGAGTTGTTACCTGAATAATTTGCCTTATTTATTTTAGTAGAAATTGGTTTATCCTTATTCTTAAAACATTTGCCATTTTTATAAACTTTCTTCTTATAGGAACCAGTGGTAGTCAAATGAAAAACACTAGGTTTTTCAACCTTAAGCCTTTCTTTATCTTGGACGCACATGGAGATTAACTTGACCATCTTCCACTTTTCTTTCTACGTGTTATAATTTATCTTAAATGGATCAAACTGTGCATGAAGAGAAGTTATAATGAAGTGAATAAGAAAACCCTCAAAAATTGCCATGTCCATACCCTTTAATTTAAAGGCCATGTCGTTCATCATCATAATGTGCTCATGCACCCCACTAACCCCATCATACTTGCTAATAAGTATTTTCAAAATAAGGGTACTTGCATGAGTTTTAAAAGAACCCTTAAATTGTTACCCGACTAAAGTTAAGTATTCTTTAACATTCTCAAAGTCATGAATGACTTCTCGAATGGTTGTCGTGATAGAGTTTTTTATAATCCTAAGGGACATGCAGTTGGATCGCTCCCACTTTCATAAATAATCTTTTGCTCAATTGAGCTAGTAGTTGTAAGTGGAGCAGGATGATCCACTCGTAGTGCATAGTCCAAAACCATAGTGCCGAGAACAATTTTCACTTACACTTTTCAAGCAGTAAAAATTAGTTTCATTAAAGATTTTAATTCCATATAGATACCCAGAAATACTAGTTGGAGTCAATGTTGAAACATAATCAAGCTCATAAACATGCTTACAAAAAACTAAAAGAAATCCACAATGTACAACAAAAATTAATAATTAATTATAATAAAACTAACTGTAGGGCAAGCAGATAGTTATATAAAATCTATTTACAACACCCAAAAATAGATTTTAATGGGATGTTGGTGCACAATTATTAATTTTTCGTTGGTCCAATTAATAATATACTAATAACATCCCCATAAAATAATGCACAACACATTTATTCACGCATCACCGTTGGGCAGAAAACGAAATAAACATGTTACTTATGCAATAAAATTTCATTTAATAAATTCTAATTCTAATTTTCCATTGGATAAAATTAAAATATTCATTTATTAAATGTAACATTATGTGACTTTTCTTAATCTTTAATTGTTTCAATCAATAACCCTTCGTTGGGTTGATTATTAATTTTAACAATAAAAGAGTCAGGCATACATGTAAATTATTATGATCAAACTCAATTTTCTTTAAACATATTAATCAAGTTTGAAAATTTACATGTAACAACTTAAAAGCCCTAATAATATATATCACATCATGTTCAAAATTTTAAATTAAAATATATAATTATGAACATGAATTGAGTATAAAATAATCACGTTAAATTTAACATAAATACACGAGAACATAAGAATATCATACTATTATCTAAACATAATAAATAATAAATTTAACATATATTATTTTAATATTCATGTTCTTGTTCACGTATAACATAATATTAAAACACCAACATGCTGCTTTATTCAAGATTAACATCAAAAGTACTGAACAACAAAATTTTTATATATAGTAGTAATACTGCATTTATGGGTGCATGACAGAATGTATATATATAAATCATGTTTTAAAAGATATATGAATCAAGAATCATGCTAATCAGAATACTTTTGGCAGACTACTTGATTATTGGCCTACCTCTACACCACGTAGCCTAATAAATTTATTATATTAAATAAATAAGTCAATTAATAATTATTTTCGTTAGTAATTTATAAGTAGTCCTTTTTTTGTTCACAGGTCACAAGCTTTCATATTGGAAAATTCAAGCAGTACTTAATGTTTATGTATGCATCAAATTTCTAGAATTCAGGATGCTTCTATCTCTAAATTATATTGTGTTAGTTCCCAGAGGGCACAATAGATCTAGAAGGGGGGTTGAATAGATCTTTTTTTATTTTAAATACTTTTCTGGTTTATATTATATTGTTCATAATTAACATATGACAAACATAAGAATCTTTTCAAGCACAGCGGAATAAGTAAAAGATCCCCTTCATTGATATATTCATAATCATACATACATTGTTCGTAGAGTAAGTTTCGTTGTAAGCAGTTAAAACATACATAGCAGTTATAGCAGTTATAGTACATAATGTAAATGACATAATGTAAAAGACACAAAGGGTTTTAAGTGGTTCAGAGACTCAAGCTCCTAATCCACTCTTCTGCTTTCAACTAGTAGGAATTCCACTAAGGAAGGGTAGCACCCTGAATCACTAAGATTCCTTCAAGGCCAGCAGCCTTGGAACTAATCTAGTTCCCTAGGAACTCTTCAAGCCCAACAAGCTTGGAACTTCGTTTAGTCCCTTCGGACAAGGACCCTTCTGGCCCTGCTTCATTTAGTCCCTTCAGACAAGGACCCCTCAGGCCCTGGCTGTTGAGTTGTTTGTTTGTTGTTGTTGGAGTCGGTGCTGAGCTTCTAAGATTTCTTCATACTCTGAACATCTTCTATACTTAGCAGCTTGACTTGATCATCCTTGAAGTGCAGCTGAGTGTTGCATGATGCTCAGCTTCTTCAGTTGCTCAACCACTTCGGATGACCCCTTGATGAACTGCCTTGAAGATCATTCTCCTTGATACTTGATGGTTGCACATGATTGGCTTCTAAGATGACTTTAAGCTCTTCTGTTGGGTTCTTAGAAGCTTTCTCATGCTTGACACCAAGATGGCATTTGTGATCTTCCTTCTTGCTACTTGATGCCTTCTCATGATGGACTTACTAAGATGACTGTGAGCTCTTCTCTATTGTACTTAGAGTCTTGCCATGATGGACATCAAGATGACATGATGCTCTTCTTTCTCTCGGCAGTTCAGAACACTCTTCGTGTAGTAGAACTCTCACTTCTACATAGTAGAACTCACACTTCTACTTCTCTCTTTTTCAGTCTTCTGAGTGTTCTTGGTGGATCGTAGAGTGAGCCTTCGGAATCACTATCTCACATGGTTTAGATCAGTCCACCTTATCTCCAAACTCGGCAACTCCATCAACCTTTGATCTCTAAAGCTTTTTCTCATTTATACTTCTTCCTAATCCTTCAGTTGGAAAGTAGCCGTTGAAGGCTATTCAAAACTCTTCACAGATCTCGAGTTGCTTGAGGTAAACTGCTTGATGTGACATGTCATACTTTTCCTGATGCTGCAATCTACTGTTTCACCAACCCTGTCAGATGTATCACTTTAATGTCTTGGGCAGGTCGAAGACTTTATTACCTCTTTCTGATTTCTCGATCAGAGGTTGTCATATTGTATCGACGCTCTCAATAAGCACTTGTCCGAATATTACCCTTCAGATTGAACCTTTGCCAATGCTTCAGTCTTTAACTATTCGAACTCTACGATTCTGATGCACGTCTTCAAGGACCTGATCGTAGTGTCTTGTTGAGTGTTGCTCATTAACTAGTAGAGTTAACACTACGATCTTGAAGAGTGTTGATTGGATCTTCAATGTAGAACACCTCTTCCTTGTATTGTGCAGTGCTTCAATACTTCTGTTTGCTTCGACTGTTCTCAGAGACTGATGGCCTAATTCCTTTCTCTGGCCCCCTTCTGAATATCAAGACACTTCAGATTTGTGGCGCGTCCAGCTTGCTTTCTCCTTGTGATCTCTCGTTCACATATCATCAATGAACTAACCTTACACTTAATCACTTTAGCCTTGCTCTTCAGAAGCTGACCAGTATCTCGGTTCACCTTCCATCAGTTCCTTCTCTGTTTGGCAAACACTACGATCTTGGTTGCTTCCAAGATCGTTGTCTTCTGTTCACTTGATAGCTACTGCATTAGCTGACTTTCCTTAGTCTGCTTTTGAAGTCTTCTTTGGATCTCCTTGTGGAAGACTTCATCACGAATAGCCTTATAACTCAATCTTGATGCTGATTGGGTTGGTGCTTAGATCTTCTGTTAGCCTGCATGCCATTCATTGAGTGCTCTCTAGTTTCCTTGGATGTAGCTTGCAGCTTGAACCAGAGGCTTCGTTCCTTTGGATATTCTGCGAGTGCTCATTTGTTAAGAACCGTGTATGCTCTATGATTCAACCTTGGCATTGTGAGCACTTCTGTCGAGGTCGTAGTTCTGAACTCTACGATTCAGCTTTGGCTTGTGCAGACACTACGATCCCGAGATCAGATCTTGACACTCTATGATTTCTGCCTTGGGCTTGTTGTCTTCATCTGATCTTGCTCAACTGCGATCTCTGCATGTAGTCATTGGACTCTACGAACTCAGAGTGTGGTCTACTATCCTGACTTGGCTTCGGCAGATGACCGAATTGGCTCAGAAAGTGTGTCTCTATGATTCTGAACATGACTTCCTCAGCACACTACGATCCTGAGGAAGTTCTACTCGACACACTACGATCCTTCTTTGTTTCCCCTGGAAGTCTACGAACTCCAAGATCTACTATCTTGCATACTCCTATTTTACCACGATAGCTCTCGAGTTAGCCTTGACTCTCCTGGCAGACTACGACTTCTGGTGCTGTGCTCGACGATCAGACAAGCCTATCTATTACATCATAAGATCAACCTAACAAGCTCGATCTTCTTATATTTATAATCCTTGTACATCATTTCTTTTTAAGGACTTTACAAAGCTGTTTTGCTTATGTAGGATCAACCTAACATATTTGATCAATTCATTCTATGTCCTTGTACATATATTTCTATTATCTATCAAGGGACTTTACAGCTTTTCTTAATGCAAGCATACTTGTATAATCATTCATTCATATATATATATATAAATATATATATATATATATATATATATCATAATCAAATCATATATTAAATAGGAATATCATTCACATGTTTATTCTTGGCATATTGTACCCATAAAGAGATTATGCAAAATTAAAATTCTAGCATAATTACGTAATTAATTTATTCTATAAAATAACGTAACCACGCTCTGATACCAGATGTTAAATAAAATTATACAAGAACGTGTTATTGCAAAGAATAAAATAAAATCAATAATCATAATAATAAGTACTTACATGAATTGAGAGAAGTCATCTTGTATGTATCACGCTTTCGCTGCGCTTAAGGGTGAAGGTCTTCAATTGTCTCTCTCAATCTTATGATGGATGTGTAGGTGTGTATAAAGTTCTTGAGACGACCACTGAGACCAAATCCTAACTGTTTTGATTTATAGAATATCTAAGGGTCAAAATCGTCTATCAAGATTATGAAACCTTAGGATCCATTATGCCAAATACTATTAGGAATATTATTTATAAGCCACATAATTAATTACCAAAACTCATAAATAAAGTGATTAAATTAATATAATATGTAAGTCCAATAATTACATAAATAGTAGAGGCCACATAAAGAATAAAATATTCTAACATAGACAACCCAAGATATTCTCTTGCTTTATTGATCAACTGAAGTATATGGAAAAGTCATTCCATTTATTAGTTAAGTGGTTAACACCCGTGAGACAACTTAATATGTGATCGAGCTCAGCCACATCACCTTTGCGAATTTGAAGAGTTACAGAGTAAAGTTTAATGAAAAACGTAACTTCGGTAAAGAAGGAGAATGTTTGATTCCTCGTTTAAGTCCTGATATCCGATATATATTTACAGTGGAGCAGTAAGCCCATTGATGTTCAATCTTTTCCACAAAACATTTGCACCTTGCGTAGAAAAAAGAATGAGAGTGGAGGTGTTCTCCAACTACTTTGGTTAAAGGTTTGGAAATAGAATATTAGATTCACGGTTAATGCAAGTAATAAAAAATGGAGGATGTCAACCTTACAACACAATAAATTTTTGTGGCATAAGTCTCAACATTTTGTAGATTGAGTTCGTCCTTGATGTTAATATGCACAAAATATAGAAAAGTTGAGTATATATAAGCAAAGTAATTTGCACTAATTAATATATGACCTCTTAAAATTTTGTACCATCCAAAACTTTATATCTCTATGTTGAAGAAGAAAGAAATATATCCAAAAGAAAAGCCAATCTAGATAGGTACAACTGTTACTAAAGTAATTTCTTTGGAGAAACTGTTAGAACAAATAATATTTAGTAGAGAAGTACGGGTTAAATTTACTACAATTTCATCAATCTCTCGGCCTTCATTTCACTTCAAGTTGAAATGAAGGCCATAGATCAAACATCACATGAGCTGCTGTACTTTCACCCTGAGAATTTCATCTATTTCTTCCTTTAATTGCTCAACTATCGCAAGATGGATAGAAATATATTAATAGATAAGGTCACATGGAAGTAAGAATATCTTCTTACCAAGCAAAGATTTGCAATGGGACCATTTGGCACAATAACTGGTAAGCTAGCAGTACAAGCAGTGTATACAAAATGTATACAGAAAATAAAAGTCACACATGCCAGCCAACATGCATAAACCCAACACTATACAACAGAGTTTCCTTAGTCCCTAAACAAAAAAAGTCATGTTTCTATCATGTATTTTTTGCTAAATTTTCTTTCATTTTCCCCTAAATATATTTCATATTCCCCTTAATTTTAATTATCATATTTTTAGTTTTTGTGTTTTATAAATGGCTTAATTATATAAAAAAAGTTTATTTGATATTAATTACAAAAATAATTAAATACATTATTTATTTATTTTCTTATTTTTTGGCTAACTTTTTAAATTTATATTATACTTTAAAATATTTTTTCATTTTCTTCATAAAAGTTTCTTCCAAATCCACATAATCACTGCCACGTCACATAATCACTACCACATCAGCTTGTTTTTTACAACTCAGCAGCTTAGTTGTCTTTTCCCGTTCAAAGTCAAAGCAATTAAATGTTTTTTTAACTTTGTGTTAGAAAAATCGAGTACAGTTAGTTGACTGTAAGAAAAAAAAATTCAGTTATTTATTTGTAAGTTGGCCTATAGTACAGTGACCAAAAAATAAAACAAAAACATATTATATGTCAATTGTTCTTTGTGTTAGGTTTGTAATATTCAAGAACGCAATCAAATTGCATAAAAGTGCGGAAGCTTGTAAAAATCAGAGTTTAAAAAATTTACAAACCATATACCCGGATCACCCTTTATGTACAATTATTAATTAAACGAAAAGATAAGGAATAAAATCATACCCTTGAAGATCCGAGCTTCCTCAGGTACAAGTTCTCCTCCAATCCTTTTCGCGTTCAACTTGAATCCACCGGGTTTGGTTCCTTCCTTTGATCAACGTTAGCCACCCAAGTGTTTGGCCTCTAGAGGTGATCCACCAAGGAAAAAGAATTTTCAAGAAAAAGGGGTATTGGCTCAAACCCTAGTTTTTCCTATCTCTATAGAAAAAGGGCGTACTCTCCAACAAATTGGAATTATGTCGTTGTAAAAGTCAACAACCCTCCACCACCCATAATAAAACTCCTCTTATTTATAGATGTGGGCAACCCACCTTAACAATTAAGGAATTGTGTTTTATTTAATTAATTAAATTCTTTTAATTAATTAAGCTCCTAATCTTATTAGGGATAATTAATTAAACTCCTTTAACTAATTTTCCTCCTAATCCTATTAGAAATAAATGAGAGTACTTATATCAATTAATTCCTAAACTCTTTTAGAAATTAAAATAATAATAATTGTAATAATATTAATAAGACTCCTCTTATTAATTTATATTTAATATTTCTAAAATATTAAATAATAATATTAAGCTATTTAATTTATTCTATCACCATAGATTAAATTAAATATACTTAACATATTATTACGATTATGCCATTAACTTCTTAAATAATTATTCTTCCTTTTATGGTGTGACCTTTTAGGTTCTCCATATTAAACCTATTGTGAATAAATCAATTAGAACAATTCTAATCTTATTTAAATAAATAAATTAAATAATTAATTTATTTAAATAAATAATATTTATTCTACAATAGGATAAGCCTCCCTAAGCGATCAACGACTTTCCGTATAATATAGATTTCAACATTAATCATAAAAGAACCTTTGAGTAAATAGTTACCGCATAATTCAATCCTTCCACCATACAATGTCCCAATTAAATATAAGACATGGAATTACTTTGTCAAGTCTTATTTTATTTAATTATATGTATTTCGATCCTTAAATGCACAACTCAAATAATGCAAATTAGAAACTCCTTTCTAATTTCATTCTCGCCGCCAAGGACTATCGGGTTGTCATTTATCGAATCACATAGGACATTTCTCTTCTTTTATTAGAAGTGGTAGATTCTTTATTGATCATACATTATCTCCATGTACAACTTATTATACCCAAGCATACCCTTTGATATACCCTAAGGGTCTTAAGGAATAAGTCAAAGTATAACTCATCATACACAAGATACTATGATGATCTCAAGTCCAAGGATTACTTGTACTACTATCACTACAGAATTTCTATTGACAGCAAATAAAACTCCATTAGGTATTCCTTAGCGAGCCACGCTCAAAGTGAACTTATTCTCTAATAAGCACCTACATACTTGCTTTAGTGTTCCACACAAATGATCATGAGATCAATCATCCTCATCCAATGAGCAAGCAAGTTAACGTATGTACCAATCTATCCGGATTCACTAATCCCCAATTTAGTAATCCAACGATTGGGAACTATTTTAGTTTTAAGCTTTCTAAGAATTTAGATCTCATTAGAATGATCATCATCATTATTCTAAAAGCATTGCTTAAAACTATGGGTTTATCACATATTATAAAAACAAAGATCATGTAGATAATTAAAAGCCTTTAATAAATTAATACTTTTATTAATAAATGAATAAGATTGTTACAAAGTATATGCTTTATCATCAAACATGATCGGGCTTGTGCATATTACTTTCAATCTCCCACTTGCACTAAAGCCAATCGTCATTGTATCTTATACTCTTCTTCTCTAAGTGACGATTATCCTGCATTGTTGGATAAGCTTTAGTTAATGGATATGTAATGTTGTTCATGAGAGTCCACTATCTCTATAGTGATTTCCCATCTTTCAATGATTCTAATAATCAAATGAAAGTGCCACAACACATGTTTAGATCCAAGATGAGACTTAGAACTATTCCTAGTTCAGTAATGAACTTTTAATCCAAACAATCAACTTGCAGCCTTCATTTATAGTTATATACTTTGTCTTTATCACTAAACCAAAGAACTCTTTCATTTGTTTGGAACCTTTCCAATTCAATCGCACCACTTGCTCAAGATAACGCTTTACCTTAAAGTGGATTTTCCGTCATCTTGGTCCGTCTCGAAAAACTTGAGTCCTGCTAAGCCCTCTAGTTTTAATTTAGACCCACCATGAATATGATCACATCCTTAGTGCCGGTTAAGCACTTTAAGATGTTTTTCACTGACTCATAGTGAACTTCTCCAGGATATAACTGATCAACATCAGGTCTCGTATATTTCATTATGTACATGATTGTCACTCATGCGACCTCTCTTTTCAGGAGTCTGTGGGGACTATTAAGAGAGATTCACTCCAAAGCTCATCGACATGAGACATCTCTTGGAGTTTGCCATGCTAAACGACTTTAGCATCAAATGAATATACATTCCTTGGGTTAAGTTGAGCATCCTTTTAAATCTATCTATATAGATTTGCATCCCCAATAATGATACTCTTCCCAAATCATTCATGGAGGATTGTTTAGACAACTTTATCTTTACTGATTGTAGCATTGGTATGTAATTCCTCATCCGTAGTATATCAACATATAATACTAGAAATTTCAAGACGCTCCCCACGACCCCTTTTGTACACACTAAAACTCTTACCTCATCGTATGTAACTCGGATCATCATCTTCTATGATGCGTACCATCATCATCATCATCCATGATGAATCCATACCTCCTAGGTATCTTCTTGCAGACTATTCTAGATTTACGATTCGGTTAGTGGTACAATAGGTCTATCTATAGGTTCCTCTTATTTGACTTATAGTGTTTTTGTGGTTCTTGAACTCTTCAAGATCTATTATCCTCCTACTAGCCCCTTTTAATGATAAACACCTTTATCTTAGAATGCGCCGTGTTTCGTAACAAACACCTTTTTTGCTAAGTAGGATTATAGAACATATACCCTAAACTTACTTTAGGATGTCCCACAAATCAGATTTGTCAAATCTTGTCCCAAGCTTATCCTTTGAAACCTTTTCACATAAGTTGGACAACCCTTTATCTTAACATACTTAAGATTAGAATCCTCCCATCCATAACTTTTATGGAGTATCGGGGCTTGATTTTGAGGTTACCTTTTTCGTAGATATATAGCCATTTCTAGGACATGATCCTGAAGGATACTTTGGAATGTCGGTAAAATAATTATGGACCGCACTATGTCCAATAAGGTACGATTTTTCATTCGGATACATCAATCAATTATTGCAGATCGATGTGTCCATTATGAGAAAACCATTTGAGATGATCTAGAAACTTATTGCACAAGTATTTATTCCTTGATCTAATCAAAGAATCTTAATACATTGCCAATTTGTTTAACTTCAAATTCTTTGAACCTTTCAAATAATTCATACTTGTATTTTAGCAAATACACACATTCAACTCTTTGAATGATCATCTCATTTTCTTATACTAGTTTGTTCAATATGCAAAATTATTTTCATGTAAGTCAAGTATACAAAATTTATTAAGTAATATTCCATTCTATACAAAAACATTATTATTATAAATAGAACAACAATTGTTCTTAATTATAATACCAAAGATTTCATTGTCCAACAATAAAATTGAAATAATATTTTAACAAGAACTCGGAATACAATAACAACTTATCGACTTAATAGATTTTCCCGTAGGCATTGCTAAACTATAAGTTTCTATGGCTAATATGGCAACCTTTGTTACATTTCCCATACATAGATTACTTATATTTGTTTAGCTTTCTACTTCTGCTTGGTCCCTTCATAAATCTATATTTATGATAACCAAAGTCGGTATCCAATACCCAAGTAGAACCTCGACTTAAAGAAAAATTATTTTAAATCATGAACAAATTTGTATTTGTAACCAAAACTTCACTAAGCTTCTTTGGTTAGCCTCTCGCAAGATGCTTCTCGCAGCTTTTTCCAAAGGTGTCCGTGCTTATTGCGGTGGAAGCAAACTCCTTTGCTATCCGTGACGCTTTTGTTCTTATTATCCTTTGTTTATGCCTTTCTATTTACCTTCTTTGAATCGTTCTTCTTTTTTTTTTGAAGATCCTTTGGCCCCTACCAAGAAGACTCCTGGTCTTTCTTGGTTGGAAAGTGACTCTCAACATTTTTCAACATGATAAGCAAATCAAATGAGGTGATATCTAGCTTGTTTATATGAAAAATTCACAACAATTGTGAAAGGAGTCCGGAGTGAGTGCAAGATCAAATCTTGGCTCAACTCTCCATCCATGACAAAACCAGTTGTCCTAATTGATCAATCAAATTGATTATGTTAAGAACTTTTTATCATCTTTGTCAGAGTGTCATTAGTCATTCTAGATCGGAAGAGCTCCTTAGATATCCGATATCTATCGGTCCTACTTTCCTCACCATCAACTACTTGATGTGTAGGAATATAGTAAGAGCATCCATAGTTTCATCGTCGACGAAGCTCGTTACTCATGGATGCGAGCATGATGCATCGAGCCAATCATGCATCATCTTGCCACTTTCTAAAAGTAACAATCTCTTCCTCGAGGCATTGTTTGCAACCATTGCGAGAATAGGCGATTAAGGACATAAGATAGCTTTTCAAACCATGAGAACTATTCTCAAATTCCTTAACTTATCCGCTTAATTTGGCCCGTTAATTTAGCATCTAATATGCTTCAAGTGATAGTAATTTTAGACATTGTAAAATTCGTAAATGAATTTGTAATCAACAACATTTTAACATACATTCTTTTATTAATTACCAAAATAAATTAGGTCTTGTTTTAAATTGGTATCTCCCACTATTTTCTTCAAACTATATTACCTCACTTATATAGTTCGGCAAAAAATCAAATTAAAGATCTGCTAGTGAGAATAAGGATCCCATTTCAAATGTATATAGCCTTGTGGTGACACAACAACAAATATATATAAATAAATAGGTAGACAACTTTTGTCAATTACATCAACTATGCAACTCCTTGTCTTTTGCCTCTCATTATTTTGATCAAGTGGTGGCACATCCGAATCAAAATTATCCAAGTTAATTCCAAACCTAGCACTCCATATATTCAAAAAGAAAAATATCATCCTTGTGGTGACACAACAAAACAATATTGTTCAATTTTCTTTATAAGCATCAAATGTGATAAATTAACATCTTAAATACTTAATACTTGCCTTGTGGTGACACAACAAACTCATATTAAATATTTAATACTCTATTAATTTATCATGCTAGAAGGCGACGCTCGATATTCCAAATATCTTTGAACGCTTAGGATTTAATATTAAAATTGAGGGGTTTGTTATTAATTTGTCTCATCTTGTTTAGCGCATGCATATATATATATAAAATACGCGTCATATTAATGAACATGCGAAGCATGTTTGCATAATATATAATATATATATATATATATATATATAGATAGCATGCATATAGAATACTATATTCTACCCGGATTGATTATGGACTTTTATTCTAGTTTGGTTCACTAGAGCCACCAAGTGAACCAAAAGGTCAAACCCTAGGGGTGCAAGAAATAATATTTAAATATAACTATTACATTTAAACCCTGGGCTCCATAACAAACTAGGTCTTCAAGCGCCTTGCTCCTTGATCTCTAATTCTTCAAAAATTAATTCTAACTATTTCTATTACATAACTATTTTAAAATAAATAGAAACCTTGATCGCTAAATAAGGGGAAGTACATAGGAGAGAGATAGAATTTACATTAAGAAAAATTAGAGAAGACGAGGTACGCAGACCCCCATTTAATAAAACCCATACATTCATGCATCCAACTAAAATAAAATCCAATCATATCGTCAATAAAGTCCATAATCAATCCCATTTATTATCATACACATCATCATATGCATCAATAAATAACATTCATCTTATGAATAATAAACATTTAATATATATATTGATATCATTTAATGGGCAAATTTAGTTAGTATAAAATCTATTTTTTTGAATCAAAATAAACTCCTTTATTTTAATCCAAATTTAAATCAAAATAAAACTATTTTATTTTAATTTATCTAATTTTGAATAAAATAAACTATTTTATTTTAATCAAAATTTTAATCAAAATAAACTCCTTTATTTTAATTAATTATGAAATCCAATTCCATGTAAAAAAAAAATCTTTAATTAAAATAAACTCTTTTATTTAAATTAATTATGGAATCCAATTCCATGTAAAAAAATTATTAAAGGAAACACGAATTCTTTTCCTATTCACAAATAAACTCATTTATTTTGAATAATATGAAATCTTATTTCATATCTAAATAAACTCCTTTATTTAAGGAAATTAGGATTCTCTTTCATATTCACAAATAAACTCTTTTATTTTGAATAATATAAAATCTTATTTCATATCTAAATAAACTCCTTTATTTAAGGAAAGATCAATTTCAACTTCAATTAGTTATCATGGAATCCAATTCTAACTCTAATTAGTTAGCATGAAATTTAATTTTAAAATTAAAATAAATTTTATATTTTAATATTAAAATAAACTTTTTATTTTAAGATTAAAATAAATTATTTATTTTACTTATAAAATTATTAAAATTATTATATATATATAATAAATATTACGGTAATATATATTATATATATAATATATATAATAATCATCCTTATAATTTTTGTTTCCTTGATTTTCAAAAGCGATGTGAACTTCTTTTTTCCAAGCCTCAAAAAATCCTTGAATGCCCAAATCACATGTATCATATATATATATATATATATATATATATATATATATATATATATATATATATATAAACTGTTCAAAAAAAAAAAAAAAATTCACGTGGTCTCCAATTTTTTTTTTTCATTGTGTTGACTTACAGCAATTGCGTGCTCATCATGACGTTACTGTCTTTGCGAGAAACAATTCTCACACTTATCTCAGCAATACACAGATCAGCGAAATAAAAAGGCTTCGTGACTTTGATTTTCGTTTTTTTTTTTTTTTTATAAATAAATTTTATACAATAAAAGTATGCCCAATAAAATTGTTCTAAACACATATCAATATACATATCAAATTAAAACAATTAATAATTCGCATAAAGGTTTGGCTCTGATGCCACTGTTAGGTTTGTAATATTCAAGAACGCAATCAAATTGCATAAAAGTGCGGAAGCTTGTAAAAATCAGAGTTTAAAAAATTTACAAACCATATACCCGGATCACCCTTTATGCACAATTATTAATTAAACGAAAAGATAAGGAATAAAATCATACCCTTGAAGATCCGAGTTTCCTCAGGTACAAGTTCACCTCCAATCCTTTTCGCGTTCAACTTGAATCCACCGGGTTTGGTTCCTTCCTTTGATCAACGTTAGCCACCCAAGTGTTTGGCCTCTAGAGGTGATCCACCAAGGAAAAAGAATTTTCAAGAAGAAGGGGTATTGGCTCAAACCCTAGTTTTTCCTATCTCTATAGAAAAAGGGCGTACTCTTCAACAAATTGGAATTATGTTGTTGTAAAAGTCAACAACCCTCCACCACCCAAAATAAAACTCCTCTTATTTATAGATGTGGGCAACCCACCTTAACAATTAAGGAATTGGGTTTTATTTAATTAATTAAATTCTTTTAATTAATTAAGCTCCCTAATCTTATTAGGGATAATTAATTAAACTCCTTTAACTAATTTTCCCTCCTAATTCTATTAGGAATAAATGAGAGTACTTATATTAAATTAATTCCTAAACTCTTTTAGAAATTAAAATAATAATAATTGTAATAATATTAATAAGACTCCTCTTATTAATTTATATTTAATATTTCTAAAATATTAAATAATAATATTAAGCTATTTAATTTATTCTATCACCATAGATTAAATTAAATATACTTAACATATTATTACGATTATGCCATTAATTTCTTAAATAATTATTCTTCCTTTTATGGTGTGACCCTTTAGGTTCTCCATATTAAACCTAATGTGAATAAATCAATTAGAATAATTCTAATCTTATTTAAATAAATAAATTAAACAATTAATTTATTTAAATAAATAATATTTATTCTACAATAGGGATAAGCCTCCCAAATGCGATCAACGACTTTCCGTATAATATAGATTTCAACATTAATCATAAAAGAACCTTTGAGTAAATAGTTACCGTATAATTCAATCCTTCCACCATACAATGTCCCAATTAAATATAAGACATGGAATTACTCAAGTCTTATTTTATTTAATTATATGTATTTCGATCCTTAAATGCACAACTCCAAATAATGCAAATTAGAAACTCCATTCTAATTTCATTCTCCTCGCCAAGGACTACTTTGGGTTGTCATTTATCGAATCACATAGACATTTCTCTTCTTTTATTAGAAGTGATAGATAGATTCTTTATCGATCATACATTATCTCCATGTACAACTTATTATACCGATATACCCTAAGGGTCTTAAGGAATAAGTCAAAGTATAACTCATCATACACAAGATACAATGATGATCTCAAGTCCAAGGATTACTTGTACTACTATCACTACAGAATTCCTATTGACAGTAAATAAAACTCCATTAGGTATTTCTTAGCGAGCCAATGCGTTCAAAGAACTTATTCTCTAATAAGCACCTACATACTTGCTTTAGTGTCTCCACACAAATGATCATGAGATCAATCATCCTCATCCAACGAAAGCAAGCAACGTATGTACCAATCTATCCGGATTCACTAATCCCCAATTTAGTAATCCAATGATTGGGAACTATTTTAGTTTTAAGCTTTCTAAGAATTTAGATCTCATTAGAATGATCATCATCATTATTCTAAAAGCATTGCTTAAAACTATGGGTTTATCACATATTATAAAACAGCATCATGTAGATAATTAAAAGCCTTTAATAAATTAATACTTTTTATTAATAAATGAATAAGATTGTTACAAAGTATATGCTTTATCATCAAACATGATTGGCTTGTGTGCATATTACTTTCACTTTGTACTTGCAAACACAAATCGAGAAGAAAAATTATCCTTTGCATTTTAACTGTCTACAATTTATTTCAAAATTACAACATAGAGTGAAAATTAATTTCTAAATTTTCATCATCTCAAATTGTCCAAATGGACAAGAAGGCTAGAGAGACTTCTCAAAAGGGACTAAATTGCAAATCTAACCTTCTTATTTGTCATATTTTTGCTAAACTGTTCCCTAAATTATTTTTTTAGCATAATTGTTCCTCATAGGTGCGTTAGTCATGCAAAGGTGTTCCTTCTGTGTTCCATAGACTTTTTTTTATATAATCGTTTCATCGATAGATCGTTAATCATGCAAATGTGTTCTTCTAATTTTTAACCTATTAAATTTGATTTTCTCTCTCCTTTCCTCATTTTTTATTTTTTATTTTAAAATATATATAAAAAGTATACTCTTCTTCTTCTTTTTATTTATTTATTTTTATATTGACATTTTGAATTCAATATAAAATATCTTTAAATTCAAAATTAGTATAAATTAATTATTTTTAAACAATATAACTACTAAAAATTATAAACTTTACTATTTTTTATTTTATCTAAATGACACTAATAAAAAAATAGTAAGGTTTATATAAACTAGTATTTATTTTTATTAATTATATTTTTTCATACTTGTTATTAGTACCATTTAGATAAAATAAAAAAAAAATAGTAAGGTTTATAATTTTAAAAATTATATTGTCTAAAATTAATTAATTTATACTAATTTTGAATTTAGAGATATTTCATATTAAATTCAAAATGATAATATAAAAATAAGCAATTAAAAAGAATAATAGGAATATACTTTTTACACATATTTTTAAAAATAAAAAATAAAAAAATGAGGAGAGGAGAGAGAAAATCAATTTTTAATAAGTGAAAAAAATTGAAGAAACACATTTGCATGACTAACGCATATATGAGGAACACTTGTACTAAAAAAAAGTTTGGCGAACATTGGAGGGACACTTTTGCATGACTAATGCATCTATGAGGAACAGTTATGCTAAAAAAATAGTTTAGGGAACAGTTTAGCAAAAACATGACAAATAAAAGGGTCAAATTTGCAATTTAATCCTCAAAAGGAGAAAAAAAAAACAAGAACTTTTATGGATGGACATGAAAATTAAACATTTATATTTAAATTTTATTTATTTATATTTTTATCCACAATTGAGTTCAAGATATAAAGTACTGAAATTGAAATACAGTCGACTAGGATTAAAAGTAAATTGAGGGAGGGTAGCTGAGAGAGAGATTTGAGAATCGGATATTTATTCGATGGCTTCTTCTTCTTTGATCGACTCTCAAACCCTAATCCTCCAAAACCCCGCATTTCTTTTTCCTCTTCACAAAACCACCAGTCGGTCTCTTCCTTTTTCACACCCAAAACCCCTCAGTTTCTCCAAAACCCCCACCCTAGCTTTCTCCAATTTCAAACCCTACACTAAAACCCCAAGAGTACCCAAGATTTTTGCCTCTTCTTCGACAATCCCCACCAACCCCTTAATCAATTCATCCAACACACAAACCCCAGCTCACTCCGTACTCACGGAGTCAACTCGCACAATCACAACTTTATTAGCCATCACTCTATCAGTATCAAGATTATTTGCTCAAACAATTGGTAACTTTACCCTTAAATTGAAGGGTATCTGTGCAAGCTCTAGTCCTGATGAGCTATACTGCCTATTCAGTGGTATTCAAGACACGGTGGTTTGCACCATGGGACCCTTGTTTTTGCAACTCTAAGAAGCCGCCACGCCATTTAGGTCCTTGAATACGCCATTGATTGTTGTTGCATAAGCAGAATATCCAAATGGCTTGCGATATATAATGGGGTATTACCGGTTGGGTTTTGCTCGATTGGTTCCCTAACATTCCTTGGGATCGCCACCATTGCTTTACAATTCGAGACTTATGTGATCCTAATTTGAATCTCTTCCAAATATCATTCCCCCACTTTTTGATACTTTGGACATTAGCCCCTTATGGCGTTTGCGGATTAGGTGTGCTCAAGAGCATTCTCACAAGCGACACCAGATATCGATTCTTCACTGTGCCCCTTAGATTGAAAGCAAGGAATTAATGGTTCACCGCTTAAATTTTATGTATTTGTAATTGCATTATGAAGTTTTGTGGTTTAATTTTGGTGGATGTAATTCTCTTATAGTATTTGCTTCAAACATATAGTTTTAATAATTGCGAATATTGGGTTCTTTTCATTATATTATTGCGTATTTCACAATTCTATTTGCTCCCAACCATATTGTAGAAATCTTCTCCATTTTTCATATTTTCATACTTGAGTATCAACCAGAATTGTCACGAGTTCAGGGGATTACTATCCGGAATAAATTCGAAAGACAGTTACTTGAACACACTTTTCCTTACCACTTTTCAGTTTAAGCACTTCAGTTATTCCTTTAAACACTTTCAAGTTAATGACCGACATAAACTTATGCACCATGGTTTGAATTTGGTTTTTATCAGAAAAAAGCTCAAATAATCAATGTACAAACCTTGAAATGTGCTTTTGTGTTTTCCATTTTTCATCCAAGAAATGTTACTCGTTGCAAACTATATATGAGTTATTTTTTGAGAACTACTCCAAAATTTCCTGGAGTTTTGAATAGATACCATTTTGGGGCTTTATTGCTTTTAAGTTGTGCCCGAGGCTGGATTGTGTTTCATTTTTTTAAGATGACGTAAATATAATTGAGACAAATTATTCTTTCGGCTTTCCTTTTCAATTTTTTCTTAATCCAATGCGTCTAGTTGAATAATTTTATAAACCTTATTGTGTAAGACACAATGTGTTGGTGGTGGATGCTTGTTAGAGGTTTTTGAAGTGTTAGTTGTGAGTTTGCTGCTAAGAGGTTTTCACAATTGTAAACTAAAATTATCTGATTCGATGCAAAAATATTTTATATTCTTTAATACATTTCAAAGATTTCACTATATATAGAGCTTTTCTTATATCTATAGCTTTGATGTTGATATGTCATTATTGTATGGAATTGGGTTACTCTGAATAAGTATAACCTGCTATGCATATGTATTTAGTACTAGTTAGCCACCCAAAGTCCAAAGCAGTAATTGAGGCTCAATCGATTAGCTACAAAAGTCCGAGTAATTGAGGTTGGTTTATTTGGGTATGTTATGCTTCCACTAGATAACCTACCTCTTCACCATATAGGGACTTTGTGTGGAGATTAAGGTGTTGAGCTACTAGTTATTGGAAGTACCCAGATAATTGGGAGAAGATTGTCGGGTTTTCTCAAGAACCAAAGTTCATCCACTAGATAACTTATTTCTTCACCATATAGGTTTTCCCTATATGGTGGGGTGGGGGTGGGTGGGGTGGAGGTGGGGTGGGGTGGGGTGGGGGTGGGGGTGTGGGGGGGGGGGGTGGGGGTGTGGGTGGGGGGTGGGGGGTGGCTCTGCTCCTCTTTCTCTCGCCTCTACTCCTCTTTCGCAGATCGATAGATTGATTAATGAAAGAACATGGAACCCTATTTTATTTTTAAGGGGCATATTTGTCAATTACTTAAAAATAATAGATGGAATAAGTTATTGCTGACCCCCTCTTCCAGGAATAGAAATTATAATTTTAAGTTAACACCTATTCCACTAGTAATACATTATTCCGTTGGAATAAACAAACCAAACAACATTTTTATCATTCCAATGGACTGATTCATTCCATTCTCCCTCCTATTCCATCGATCCAAACGTAGCACAAGAGTTATTTGGATATGTTATTCATTTTGTTTCTTACTAATATGAATTACAGAAATTCATAGCAGGTCTTCCCCTTATTCGTCTATATTTTAGACCTTAAACTACTATAGTCAAATTAAATGTCAATATCTGTTGTGCGATCATGAACTAATGGCTAATGCAATTGCATAGTTGTATTGACATCAAAAGCTTAAGCCTCTTGTTGGAGATTCATGTTAAATGCATTGTATTAGTTCATTTAACAGAGGAGGATATGGACATGAATGGAGGCATCAATACTCCAGTAGATGACTTTAAAGTACAATTTTTTTAGGCATTCTCTGATATCTGGATACAAAAATTGGCTCATTTAGAGCTTGTCCTTAATATTTTGCAAGATTTTATGCGGGTCGTTTTTCTTAGTTTATTATGTCTGCAAACTTCCAAAACTTTTTCGTTGATGAAGCTCAGGGCTTGCTGTGCAAGTTAATAAAGATGTATTACCTTTATTCCAAATTATAAGATTATTTATTGATTTTATGCAGTCAACTCAAAACATTTTCAAACTCGTTGACATATATATTTTTTAATTTTAATCAATACAATAAATATTATAAACTTTTTATTACTCATTGATTTATTGTTTCATAATTTTTAATGAAACATCTTAATTTTGAATTGAAAATATTTGAAATTGACTTTAAAAAGTGAATAGTTGTTGCTTTATAATTTGAAACGAATGGATTATTAATTTTCTATACTAATATCATGTTAATTATAAACTAATGAATTATTAATTTTCTATACTAATATCATGTTTTATCGTTGTCAAAAAAAAAAGAAACTCAAAAGAGGGTGATGTTAGGGGTTTAAAATTTTTGATCTAAAAAAATGTCTCAAATAATATATAATCATAATATTAGTTGGATATATCTCATGTGATTAGTTGTGTTATAAATTATCAGCAAAATATTTAATATCTTGTCAATTGTTATCCATTTGAGACCAAAATTTTGACTCAGCATTACAAAAAAAAAAAAAAAAACCTTCAAAGATAATGGTGATACTATTCTAGTTTGTCTACTAGTGAGTTGAGAATGTTGTTCATTTATAAACAACTTATTAACTTATTTAACTCTCAAATGTTGTGAACGCACCAAACGTACCCCATATTAAAAGAGTGAAATTCTTAAATTTTCATAAATTATCAAAAAGTCAAATTATATTCCCTTCTTTTTAAAATATAATATCATATTGACTTTTGAAAGTTAATTTAAAATTGACATGAATTCTATTAATTTTAATCAATACAATGATGACTATTGTAAACTATCTCAAAATTACTATTTATTGTATAATTTATCTTTTGCATAATCTTTAATAAATCATATCAATTTTGAATTTACAAATGTGTCAAATTAACTCTCAAAAATCAATAATAATCTTATAATTTAGAACAAAATTTTGAAGTTATAAGAGGTATTATTTTGCTAACCCCATACATCAAGTTATTATCATTGCAATATTTCTAATTAATTATAATCAAAATCCTGTGAAGATAGGACCCACTTTTTTCTCATGTGAGAGAGAGAGAGAGGACTAGCACATAACTGTTAGAAGGGAAATAGTATTGGATTGCATTACCAGTTCCTTTAACGATAATCTTGGCATTAGAAGAGTGATGGACGGGGTAAGAAGCCTTAATCATGTTAACGTGCCTAAAGTGATCGATAAAAGCTTTTTCATCACCATTCAAAAGTGGATTCCAAAGCAGAATTTGTTAGCAATGGAGGGAGGTGTTATGGGTGCATCAATGAACAACATAAGTTTTATCAGGCCTAATATTTCAGTGTGTAAAAGTGTGTTAAGTTGGTGGTTTATCAATATTTGGGTAATATGTTTAAATAAATATTGTATGGGTTTGTATTCTTCCAACAATGCTGATAATAAAAAAACATACGGAGGGTTGTTTTCTTCTAATCAAATAGGATATATTCAAGTGTACAATATTAATGGTTAATTTCTTACAAGAACATGGCAAAAGCATATATAAAGAGGCCGATTTAGGAACGGACTGGTCCGTTAACAGACCAGCCTTTAGCAACTTTCACAAGTTACCAGTATATATGTGAATGTTGGATAGCCAGCTAACTAGAAGTCAACTCATATCAGTAACCAAATATTTGTTAGGAAATCATATGGAACACAACATGAAAAAGTAAGCAAGTACTGTATAAGGTGACTTGAGGTTAGGGTAACTTCAAAATTACTACTGTGTAGCTTCTGCTGGACGTAGATTATTACCCCTTTGACATACGCAGTCATATGATATGAGGTTGTAAATTTGCATCATACAATATTTTAAGCTCAATCATATGACCTTGAGAAAAGAATATAGTCTGTTTCAAAATTTAGGAGATCAAATCTATGACCTTCAGATGAACCCTTAACAAAACCACAAACAAGATCCCTTCTTTCATGTTGGATAAAGTCCGTTGTAGGACAAAGTAGAAACTAGTTCCCTATTTAAAAAAACATCATATGGAATTTTAAGCTCAATCATGTCACCAATTGAGAACAGAACCAAGTATGTTTCAATCAAATCTTTGTGACGCCCCCAAATCTGGGTTACTTTTAACATGGGTTTAGTGCTCACGATACTAACATAACCATTCATACTATCATAAATTTGTCTTAGATTACATAAATATCTTACTTAAATCACAGGTTCTATTGACCTTTACATAACTTAAATACCAAATAATATTACAAAACATAGTACTAAAAGTATTTATTACATTAAATACTTAAGTTCATATAAGCACAAGCGCTTAATAAACATTCATTCTGCAACTTTGCCTTTTTCCCTTATCTTTCCCGGACGTACCATCGTTCTCGGTTTTAATTGAAAGCATTACATTCAACGCAAGAGTGAGCAAAATCTTGCTCAACAAGGAAATAAATAGTTGAATATAATGGAACATAAATGTTTATAATAAAAAGGATATAAATCGATAGATATTGAATGAGACAGTTCTTTTAAAGTTTTGAGTCTGAAAATCAGGCTTTAGCATGCTGTAAGGTCAAATGGCCAGTGAACTCTGTACTAGAATTGCCAGTACTAACATTGCAATCCATGGATACAAACAGGTATTAAGACTGCTCTATATCCTAAACTTGTACTTTAGGGGATCAACCTAAGTACCCTACATTGTGCACAACATAATAGTCTAATGACACTTTACATGTCCTTCAGAATCATATGTATGGTACAATATGCCCTTATAAAAGGGTTGTTCGTTCACATCATTATATAAGAGTCCGCACCACAACAAAATGGTTTGGAAAACTTTAAATGAGATTTTCATGAATAATATATCTCAACAGTTGTCTAGTCGAAATAATGGCTTTGTCATTCTTTCAATATTATCAAAATAACTGAATTTGAAGCATTAAGGTACAAATAAGTTGAATAACTCGAAAAGATAGTTTTTGAGTTAAATACTGCAATATAAACATATTTAAGAGAGAAAAGTTTGATATACTTGATAACATCCTAACTATTCTCTTGAAGTTGATTAGAATAAAAAGGTCATTTAACCTTGTATTATTCATAAATAATGAGCGATAGTTCAGAGTTTAAAGAACCTGTCCATATATGACTAATTATAGAATACTTGCTCAATAAAGAGTAAGAGTTAGAAACTTGCATCTCGCGCCGACTAATCTTTTTAAAAAAGTGCTTTGCCACTGAGTAGCCTACATATATTCAATATTGGATTACTTAGTTAACTTTTAGCACATAGTCTTCATTTATTGATACACACAGCTCAACTATAGATGGTGAAGCCATATCCAATAACTAACATGTATGTTAGTTACTAACATCCAACCTTCATATAGATGTCTTATATTTGTAAACACAGTTAAGCATACATAGGCATTTAGCTTGTCACAACACATTTCTACAGCTTAGGATACATTTAGCACTTTCTTATTATTAGCACAATACACATTTATAGTGCATATATATACCAAAGCACACTTGATTTCGCTCAAACATGACATGCCATGGATCTTGGACCATATTACACATTTATTAGTTCATTTGGTCATGTTAGGACATTTAGTATCCTTAAACTTTACTTTTAGAAATATATTTCAAAAACTCAAAATTATGATTTTTGAGGCACCTTTGAGGATTTTTAGAATTTTCTATGATAGTCCTTTGAACCAATCATTTGTGCATCTTTCTAGACCCCATACAAAAGTATTTTTGTGTTGGTTTAGGTTTCCATGTAAGCCTATTATGTTTCTTTAAACTCATGCTCAAATTAGATGTTTTTCCACAGTTTTTAGTTTACTAACTTTGGTCAATTCTTGCCATTTTCAGTTCTAGTCACTTTGGTTCATTCCAACACTTGAATTATATCTAGTTACGACTAGTTCTAGCATTCCTTTAGATTTACTAAGCATAGATTGGGTTTTGACCCTCTAAACCTAGCTTTTTCAAGCTTTTACACACAAACTTCTCAAGTTCTTGTATACATTAGCATTCCAACACTTGGAATAGCCTAACATAACTCTAACTCACTTGCCTAAGGTGTCCAAATTGAGTTCTAGGACAAATGGAAAAATCTAAAATTTTATACTTAGAAAAATTTTCAAAACTGTAGTTAGAATGAATTTCTAGCCGACTTTGGAGATTTGTTTGAATTTTTGGGTTAAGATCTTGGTTCAACCATTGACCCTGATTTTAGACCATATATCAAGGTATTTTAATCAAGGTTTAGGTTTCTTGTTCATGCCCATTAAGCTTCCCAAAATAGGCCTCAAACTTAGCAGTTTTCTTACTTTTTTTACAATATCATTTTTTGAACTTTTTCCAAATTTTTATAGTTTTGGCCACTAGGATAGTCTAAACATGTGTATTTTACTTAAGGATACTTTTAGCATCACCACACTTTACTTAATCATTTAGCCAAATTTGACCTATCAAAGCTCACTTTAGTCTTGAAAAAGAGATCTTAAATTGGTTTTCTTGCTAGCTTTGGTCATGGCCATGTTTGGGAATCATTACTAGCATGTATGAGCAACTATGTATCAGCTCATTACAGTCCTTTAAGGTCAGGTACTAAGGATTGCCCAAAACAGTCCATTTTTGGCTTTAAAATATAATTTTTAACAAGTCTCATGCTCAAAATGGTTTAGGCTTGGTTTCTTTAGTTTGTGTAGTTTTCTCATGTCCTATTATGACTATAGAAACTTGCCTATGTGGTCCAGGTATAGTGGTTCTTCATTTTGGAGTTCATTGCTATTTAAATCTTACTTTAATGGGTTTTTAAGAATGACCACTACAAGAAAAGGCTATCAATGATCGCTTATCAACGTGATCGCGTATGGTCACCGATCCTTATCGAGACCGACTCGTCACGATCATATAATCTAATCACGATATTTGAGACATTAGCGACCACTATTAGCGACTGATACATCGGCGACCGAGATTAGCGACAGAAATGACGAATTCGGTTGCTAAAATTTGAAGTCAAGATGGTTCAGTACAAAGGTCGACGTGGTCCACGTGTCATGCCGATCGTATCGGCCGATCAAATGACTTTCTTTCTTATATCCCCAGCTTCTCGATCATCCCTGAGATTTGTGATTTCTTTATTTGAATGAGGTTTAGGTATTTGGGTTTCCATCTTTTTTGTCAATACCCTGACTAACCCCCTGGTGTGGATGACTCTGGTTGAGTAGGCATTGTTTGGCCCCTGATTTCTCCACATGCAGAGGATTCTGTATAGAGGGGTATTAATGGACCCCGAGTAGATTGGTGTAGTTCCTTGAAAATAACAACCAACTTTGTAATTTGATAGCTTAATCTTTTGAACTCCTCGCGAGAGACAGGAGTAGGATCAGGCTGGGCACTTTTATCCATGTCTGACTGTGGGATTAATGCCCTTTTGGACTTTAAACGGGTAACAGGACTGATTGCTTCCCTACAAAAAGACTTACGTATTTTAGTCTTAGGGAATGTGGAAATGTTATATGCTATGTGATGTGTTCGTTTTAGGGGTATTATCCTGCAAAACGGATGTCTGTTGTTTGTATGACAAGATAACATGCTATATAGGAATGCATGTACACATTCATTCATATCTTTCCATTACATTGAGATTGACATGGAAATGAAATTACAAGTAATTGTAATTACAAGTAATTGAAATGGGAAATTATGAAGAGACTTTCCTTCGCATTTGGTTTATCAGAGGCTGACCTATCTTAGGCTACTCTCGTGGCTTTTTGGCATGAAGGTTCCCAAATCATCGCAATTTACTCGACGGAAAGTTAATTCGGTCTTTCAACTGGAGTGAATTCGGGTGGTGCCTTTCCTAAGCCTCGTTGCAATTAGTCTTCCTACGAGTCCAGTAATCAAACACCGACAGGATAGCCTCCTGGTGGAGGAACCACACAACATACATTCACATACAATGTGTCTCACCGTATGGAAATGATGACATGTGCGAAGCACTAATATCATAAGCAGATATGGTGCGAAGCACTAAGTGCAATAAGTAAATGCATTCGTACACATTCATTCCAATGTAAATGCAACATCCACACACAAGCATATAACAGTTTTGAAAAGTTTGTAGTAGCGGCTTAAGCCCTCTTACTGGAAGTCCCCAATAGAGTCGCCACCTGTTGACGTCGGGATTTTTATTTGTCCCTTTTCGTTACTTGTTCTTTGGTGTTCTCATGTTAGGTGAGATTCTTTTCAAAAAACAAGTGAAAAAGGTCCGACATGTATCATGTCGACGATGGACTGTTAAGAGTCGCCAGTTGGTTTTTTATATGGATGTACCAACACAACCGAGAAAAGGTTTGCACATTGACCCAGTGATGTGACACTGCTAAACGGGTCGGTGAAACCGAGAATCATTAGGTTCGGGGGCTTGATTATGCGGAGGGAAGGTGTTAGGCACCCCCCGACATCCGTGTTACCATGGTGACTGCCACTTTTTAAGAAATTGTTATATGAATGTGTGTGTGTGGATCAATGTGCAATTATTTGGAAGTAGTGTGAGGCCTCGTTCGCACCTATATATATACACAAGGTTTGAATTTGTGTAAAAATTCAATTTTAAACAAGATATGGCAGTGACGTTTTATAGAAGAGGTTTTTCAAACCCTTATGCTCAATAGTAATTGAGACATTTTACACTCCAATTTTATTAAGTGTCCGGCTTGATTGTTTTTAATTTTCGAGATGCGAAGCATCTTCGAGAAAATAATGTACAAAATAGTGCCAAACTCCTCGGGGGTGTGAAAACCATTTGAGGAAATCCAAACACCGTGAATAAATTTACAAGTTGCTTACAGCTGAAAATGTCCATCACGGGATCCAAATCTAGATCCAGTTGACTGAATCTGTGATCACATTATTCCTAAAGCATACATACCGCAATGAATTTATGACGAAGCGATGGCGGTATATATATAAAAGCTGTAACTATATATATACAAACATGTTCAACCACCACAAAGCACCTCCATGGGGGATCAGAAATGTAAATAAAGCTGTAAAAGCAATCAACCGCCACAAAGTGAACTCCAGGCGGGATAAAAAGTAAATAAAGTTGTAAAAATGGTCAACCGCCACGAAGTAAACTCCAGGCGGGACTAAACGTAAACGCACCGGATGTAAAATTCAGGCTCATCGAACAAAGTCCGACAAAAGTTCATATATATAAGTATATATATATATATATATATATATATATATATATATATATATATATATATATATCTAAAACAAATAAACGCCTCCGCATCAAGTTCAGGCTCAATCGAGACATAACTCGATAATGTTAGTCCATATAATATATATATATATGTATATATATATATAAGTATATATATACAAACTGAAATGAAACCACGGACTGAAGTCCGGGAAAACACACGCAACACGGCTCTCAACGTGAAGAATAGACCATGTAAAGATGAAGAGAAAGGCTTTAATGTGTGTAAGAAGGCTTACAGTGGACTGAAAAAAGAAGACTTCAATAACTTTAAATGGATGAACACTAGGCTCCCGCCAGTAAAAATATGATAGAATATAAGCTCAAAAGTGTTTGAAATGAGAAAACACTTAGTTTATAGGGTGCACAAAGCAAATTGGACAGGGTTTCCTCGCTATTTCTCTTGCAAATAAGGCCACCCCAAGCCCTCTATATATAGAGGGGGGTGCCGCAGGTCTACCTGCGGCTTCCTGGGATGCCCAGCAATGTGGGTCCCGCCGTGTCGAAGTACGTATACTCGAACAACGCGATGTTTGTTCGATCCTTCATAACTTTCAATCCAGGAGTCCGATGGAAGCGTGCCATACCATTCCAGAAAGCTCTTTCCGAGAGCTACACAATGACATATGATTTGTCTTTTTATTTTTATTTTGGGAAGATGGGTCCATGACCGAAATAGCATTTCCGAGTTTCTGTCAGGCAATCCGGTGAGCTATTTTGTGTAGTTTGCGCACCGAAGTTAAGATATGGTTCTTGTGGGACTTCTTTTGAAGCAATTTGAGTTAAAATGAGTGTATTTGATTTGAAGTGAAGTTGAGTTGGCAAAATGACCATTTTGCCCCTCCCGGGGTTATCTCCGGTGTTCGCGCAGTTGTAGCAGTCTTTTCTCAGGGTTATCTCTGAGGTTGTCATGTTGTTGACTCTAAATATCCTCATGGTTATCTTTGAGGTTGGAATTGATGATGTGGTCCTTTAGGGTTACCTCTGGAGTGTGAAAAAGATACTTTTGCCCCCATGCATAGTTAGTATTAGGAAAAGAAAATTTTAAGTGTCTACATTTATATTATTGTTATTATTCTGCTCAAAGAAATGGTATTGTGAAGCACCGAGTTCGGGTTTCAAGTACCTGGATTTGGGGGCATCACATGCTCTCCCATCGTCGCATCCCCCTAAACTCGTCGTCTTTCGAGTTGTCCTCAGCGTTAACCTCAGCGTCAACCTCATCCTCCGAGGCTGATGAAAATATAAAACCGACTCCTCTAGGGTGCGACTCACCACCGGGCCACACCGAGTACCACGTAATCATTCTCGTGTCTAACGTCTGAAGCGACATCTAGGTGGTCTCATCATCGGACCATCGAACTCCGTCCTGTCTATACAACCCACAAATGAGCGATGGGTGTGGCAAGTCACCAGAGAATGGTCCTCGCAGGGATCTTCGAATGGAAAAGTTGATAATAGCCCCCACATCTATAATAAAATCTTGGACAATGGCATATAACAACAATGCCTTCTCCTTAGTCACATCTGACGTGTGAGTGGATGGAAACAATTTGGCGCACACAAATGCGTACCAGATCTTTCTGTATCAGCTGAGATCCATACTGTGGAAGACAGTGCCCTCTTTTCGGCCCTTGATCCATGTGGTACCCGACTTTATCATTTCCTTTAAAATAGCCTCGTAATCAGGATCATTGTCACGTAGGTGAGTGTACTGGCAATGTCTAGGAACTCGTAACTGGTAGTACGTGTTGATGGCATCGACACTGAACGAAACTAACCTACCCCGCACAAATGCATTGAATGGGGCCTTATCCTCAGTGTTTGTGTAGAACTCCTTGACCACACTCACAATTGATGGCTTGGGCTCTTCCGTGAACTTATTCCAAACTTTCTGATATATTTGTTACATCATTTCACCTTCGACATGGTCCGGTGCCAACCCCCACTCTGGAGTGAGTGCTTTTATTACAAGGTAGTCGTAACGGTCGGCGGCGGCGACACTTGTGAATTTGCATATGTCAAAGGTCCGTGTTGGTTGTGAAAACCCTAAACTTTTTCCCCTTTGTCATTTTGATGCAGGTTTAGATTCCATTGGATTGGCATTGGTGAGCTTCGATTAACAAATTCCCCCAAACTTCACTCAAGCAAACCGTTAAACACTTGGTGTGTAAGACGTACAATTCCCCCAAACTTAGTGATTTTGTTTCAAATATGGTGATAGATATTTAGGAATTGGAAGACCACTACTCACTCTCAGTATGAACTCTACCCTTGACTTCTTAATTAGTGTAGATTGAGATGGTGAGAGCGTGTGAAGGTGTGGTTTTATAGATATGAGATGATGGAGAGAGTTATGGGGTGAAGTAGTGGGGAGCTGTTTGGATGTAGTGGGAAGATGGGGATAATATGCAAGTTCGTGGGTTAAGAGTGTAAAAGTAGTGGGGTTTCAGTTGGGGTTGTGAGAAATTGAGGTGGAAGAGTGGTGAAGATTTGTAACTGCTGCAACTGACCCTCCAAATTTCGTACCCCCGCCCCGACCGGGGGTAATATGCCTAAGAGGGCCCACCCTGACGGGCATGCTTCCTATAATTGACGAATTGAGACCCCCACCCCGGCGTGGGTATTAGGCTTATAAGGGCCCGCCCCGACGGGGGTGTGGTCTGTTAGTAGCCTTGATTTTTCCCATTCTTAGCAATCAACTCCAATCCATGAGCTTTTTAGGTGCCTGACACATCATTAAACATAAATATGAGTTAGTATTGAGCAACTTAAGCATGTAAGGTTAGATTATCTAGACAATATGCTTTAACTAACTACTTAATGAACTTATTCTATACTAATTATTATTCAAAACTATAATTTGACTAATCATGAATAAAAAATTCTAAGAATAAAAGTAAAATTGGGTTGCCTCCCAATTAATACTTGATTTTAAGTCGTTCAGCCCGACTACTCCCAATTTATGGCGCGTCGATAAGTGTGATTGTGCTGACATCCCAATTGGACTCGCCACCCCAATAATGCTTCAACTGTGGACCGTTGACCTTGAAAGTCTACAACGAGTTTCTACTATATAATTCAACGACGCCATGTGGAAAAACTCTTTTTATGGTATATGGGCCCGACCACCTCGATTTAAGCTTTCCTGGGAACAACGGCAATCTTGAGTTGAACAATAGTACTGATTGTCCCGGTTCCAACGTTCTTTGCATGATTTTATTGTCATGCCATTTCTTTACCTTTTCTCTGTATAACTTAGAGTTCTCATAAGCTTGAAGTCAGAATTTATCGAGTTCATTTAATTGAAGTAGCCACTTTTCACCCGCAGCTGCTTGATCAAAATTGAGTTTCTGAATTGCCCAGTAGGCCTTATGTTGTAACTCGACAAGTAGGTGACATGCTTTCCCGTATAGTAACTGATATGGTGACATCCCAATCAGTGTCTTGTAAGCAGTTCTGTAGGCCCATAGTGCATCATCCAATCTAATAGACCAGACTTTTCGATTTGGATTCACTACCTTCTCTAAAATTCTCTTTACCTCCCTGTTCGAAACCTCAGCTTGCCCACTTGTTTGGGGATGATATGTTGTAGCTACCTTATGATTGACCCCATATCTTGCTAAAAGAGCTGTAAATGATCTGTTGCAGAAGTGACTACCCTCATCACTTAGAATAGCTCTTGGCGTGCCAAATCTTGTAAAAATATTCTTGTGCAAGAATTTAAGAACCACCTTGGCATTATTTGTGGGGAGTGCTACGGCTTCAACCCATTTCGATACACAGTCAACCGCAAGCAAGATGTACTGATTACTGAACGATGATGGAAATGGAATCTCATTCCTTTTTGATATGTTACCCACCCGTTGACATCTATCACAACTTATTACGAATTGGTGGGCGTCCTTAAATATTATAGGCCAATAAAACCCTACTAGAAGGACTTTCATCGCTGTTCTCTCACTTCCATAATGTCCTCCATGTGCAGAGGAGTGAAACTCGTGCATTATATTTTTCACCTCGTTGTAGGGCACACACCTTCTAATCATCTTGTCAGTGCACTATTTAAATAAGTACGGTTCATCCCACATGTACCATTTGATGTCATGTAGGAATTTTTTTTTCTGCTGTCGTGTAAGATCAGAGGGAAGGATGTTGCTCACCAGATAGTTAGCAAAATCCACGTACCACAGAAATTTTGCATTAACTCCAAACAATTGTTCGTCTGGGAATGTGTTGGGTAAAATCTAATATGCACATCACGCAAGTATACGTGGTCAACAAGTAATATAATAGTTAGTAGAGTATCGTTCCCTCAGAGACTTAGTAAGAATTTAAACCTCACAATTAGCAATTTCCTATTAAACCTAATTTTATCAAACTATCAAATTCAATGATTAAAATTATAAAAATTAAATTATGAATAAATATTCTATCACAAAACAAATGCCAACATCAAAACCGAATTTTCAAACAATTAATGAGATTTAGACTTATGATTTCACCCTAAGTTCCACTCTGATTCTTTCACCTCTATTCCAATTTAAATTACTATACCCGTTTATTAATCAAGAACACGAACGTAGTACTAGCCACCTCTCGATGCACTAATACCGTATTAACTTAAATCCACAAATTAGATAGAAACAAGTTAAACACCTTAATCAACTAACTCACTATATCTCTATATGAATTAAAATTAAAGAAGGTTTAAGATTAAGTTCTCTATCTGATTACATGCGATGTCAAGCATATCTCTACCTTAACATTCATCAAGATTCTTCTATTCATAAAATTCAAGAACACATGCTATATTAACTAAGTCTAGACTGAATTTCATCTCTCGAGTTCATACAAGTCCACAAAGAATCGTTAATCAGGCAATTCATAAATTGACGCTCAAATTAATATAGATAAACTGGGAAATACTTTATTGAACTGGAAATCAAAGCTAAAACTCATCGTTTCACCTAAGGATCCATCATAAGCCTAAAAAGTGAATTAGTTCATAATGAATGAAATAAAAATGGAATAATTTAAAGGAAACATCTTTTCAATTATAAATATAGAACTAAGATGAAGAATAATGCAAAACCAACCTTCACGTAGCCTTAATCTGCAATCGTCACGAAAATCTCTTCAAAATACTCCTCCAAAGCTCGCTATGAAAAACTAGAATTAATCTATGTACTTTGCCTTCCGTGATGCTTAATTCACTATTTTTAATGCAATATATATATCCCATAGTGTTCTAGCCGAAGTCCCTTGCTATTTAGAGTCCAAGTGACATGCCAAGTTCCAACAATCCATGTCCCTGCAGTCTTTCGATCAAGCTAGGACTCCATATTTCACGACCCCACTTTGACGAAGTATATACAAAAAAAATGCCGCATACGGCCGAGCTAGTCCACTGTCAAAGGATTTTGCTCATTTCAAGTTTTTTCCAATTTTGCTCCAAACGACTTCCTTTTTTCATTACTCGCCACAACAACCACCTTGCACATAAAGGAACACGAAACGAGTAAAAACGAACATGAAAACACGAGAGTAACCACGAATTAAGCTTGAAATGGACATCGATTCATGGATATAGAATCCACTTATCAAAATCCCCCAAACTTAAACAGTGCTAGTCCTCGAGCACAAAACAAACTACATGTTATGCAATTCAATGATATGTAATGTAACTCACTAAATAATTACGAATCCAACAGTATCATAGAATCAAATTTATTCATCCGGCCTTAGAAAAATTAAGCACATACTATAATACTTCATAATAAAAACCATCAATAATTTCTTATCAATTCCTCGAATCTTATACGTATCATCACTAATATCATGTATGTGTGATCAACATTCATGGTAACTGATTTTAATTCAAATTCAACACATAACCAATCTCTTATTAGGATTCATACAGAATAAACTCGAGAATTTCAAAAGCAAACAAGTTCCAACTCAAATCAAACAATTACCAAGACTAGGGGTCTGAATAGGGTATTCATGCTCTTTTTTTTTCATTAACGGGGCTCTTTGCCCTTATTTTCCGTCTTTTCTTTATATTTATCTCTCTTTTTTAGATAGATGGTTGGTGAGTGCGTTTTATGCTCCATCTCATGCTTGTGTTTATGGGAAGTATTTCTCCTCAACCCACCACAAGACTCAACTTGTTTCCATTTTTCTTTTCTTTTCTGAAGCTTATATACCCTACGTTTTCCCCTAAACTTAGGTTCTTGCCTAATTTGTTGTTTCACTGCCTATTCTTGTCATTCTCTTATCTATACTAGCATTATCCTTTAGAAACTATTTATGTATCAATTTAAACCAATCAATCAACACAGATGTCATTAACGTGCTAACCTTTTATACCAGTTTCAAATACGCTCAAAATTCGAGTTATGATTCGAAACCACCTCATAGTTCTAACAATCAGTACTGTATTCGTCTACTTAATCTCAATTTCATCATTGGCCATAATAAACATGACTACAACACTGCTGGACATATGCAAAATGAACACAATAGCTAACTAAATTAAAATAAAATTTTTTAATTTTTTTTTAAAACAACGTAAATTAAAATAAAAATATGCTCCTAAGCTACTATGCAACTATATGATTACATCAATGCAAAAACTAATACGCAAAACAAACATGCACTCCTAAATGCAAACCTAACAAATGACAATATGCATGTAACATCAATATTCAAAATAAAAAAATTCCCCCAAACATAACAATAACAATGTCCCCATTGTATGGATATAGCAATAAAAAGAGCGAGGACTTCCCTGTAATTTCCTAAGTCTGGGGTGGTGGTGGTTCTTCTCCCTCGGAGTCGCTCGGTGGAAACCTTGGCATGGGCATGTGCTGCTGATAAGGAAATTGTGCAATTGGATTGAAACTCTGGAGTGTCGTATTTAAGGATGCGAAGGGCATGTTCATGGCATCAAATATATGGTCTTGTCACATTAGAAGCCTTCTCATCTCCCGCCGTGCTTCGCTATTGTGCTCCTCCATATGTTGTTAAAAAGCAAAAAACTGAGGGTTAGAGATGGCGTCAGAAGATGGATCCGCCTCAGCCCCTTGATCTCCCATCGTCACGTCCTCATCTCCGGAGGTATCTTCAGCGTCAGCTTCGTCCTCCGAAGCTGATGAAAATACAAAACCTAAACCTCTAGGATAAGATTCGCCGCCGGGCCACACCGAATACCTCGCAATCATTCTGTTGTCTAGTAGCTGCAGCGGCATCTGAGTGGGCTCATCATCGGACCATCGAACTTTGGCTTGATGACATAACCCACAAATGAGAGATGGGTGTGGCAAGCCGCCCAAAAAGTTTCCCCGTAGACATCGGCGAATAGAAAAACTGATTATGGCCCTGACGTCTATGATGAAATCATGCACAATAGCATACAGGAGTAGTGTCTTCTCCTTCGTCACGTCCGAGGTGTGCGTGGATGGCAACAATTTGGCACATACGAAGGTGTAACAAATTTTCCTATACCGACTGAGATCTTTGCTATGAAACACCGTGCCTCCCTTCCGACCCTTTATCCACGTTGTACCCATCTTGGTCATGTTTTTGATAACCTCCTCAAAGTGAGGGTCAAAATCCCTCAAATGAGCATACTGACACTGTCGAGGCACCCGCAACTGATAATACGTGTTGATGGCATCAGCACTGAACGGGACCATTCGACCCCGCACAAAGGCATTGAACGGTACCTTATCCTCGGCATTCGCATAGAACTCCTTGACCACATTAACGGCGATGGGCTCGGGTTCCTCAGTAAACTTGATCCACCCGTTCTGATAAATTTGTTGCATCATTTCACCGTCGTGAGCATTCGGTGCCAACCCCCGCTCCGGTGTAAGAGCCTTTGTGACCATGTAATCGTACCGGTCGGCGGCGGCGGCACTTTTAAACTTTCAACGGTCGAATGTGCGGGATAGTGGATTTGGCTTTGAACTCTCTCCCCGTTGGCGTTTCGATGTAGGTTGCGAAGCCATTTGCTCTCTATTGCCTTAATCACAGTATCTTTCCCCCAAATTTGGTTCACACCCACTGACGAGCACTTGGTGTGCGTAATGATTTCTGCCCCCACTTTGATGAGTTTGTGGAAAATATGGTGAATGAAGATGACGAACTTGAAACTAAGGTACGATCACTCTCACATACAAGATAAATTCCCATAATATTACCCCAAATTCGTGGCTTCTGGAGCTCAGTTTGCAAGTAATTGATGAACTTGTGGTTTGAGGGTGTGTTTATATAGAGGTGATGTGATGTAGAGCCTTAGTAATAGAGGGGTGATGGAGTGAGGTAGTGGAGTAGTGGGTTGGAGTTGTGGGGATGAGTATTTGATGGTGGCACAATCGTGGGTGAGAAGTAGGAGTAGTGGGTAGTTTAGGTGAGGAAGAGGGAGTAGTGTGCGTGTAGTTGGGAAGAAAAATGAACCAGCATGTGTAACTACCGAAGTTAGTACCCAGATTTAAGGACCCCGCCCCGGCAGGCTAGTCCTCTAACTTCAGTTTTTTTGTGACTTCAAATTTGGCCTTGCAACTTGCTCTTTTCTCTACTTTTCTTACATGTTGCATTGTTGCTCCTATTACGCACTATTTAACCCTCCTGTAAACCATAACACGCATACATTAGTAGATTGTTGATCGATTTGAGCATGATTGAGAGATTTCCAAGAATCATAGAATGAATCAATAAAAAAATCAATAAACTAAAATCCTAAGCTATAATATAACTAGTACGAAAATCAATAAAAAATAAAATAAATAAAAACAAAAATAAAAATAAAATAACTAAAAAGAAATGATTGGTTTGCCTCCGAATTAGTGCTTTATTTTAAGTCATTCAGCCTGACTACTTCCTGTTTCATCCAGGATCGGTTGGGCAATCCGCGACATGATTTTTATTTGTCGCGTAACACCAATACTATTGTAATACGCGTCCGTTCACTTGAATATTAGGTGATGAATTTAAAATTTTATCCTCGATTAACGCCTTTAGACCATTATCCTCCTTGCAGTCCCTGAACTTGACGCGTGTAGATTTTTCTAGCAACTCGCACTCTTCCTTATCAGTTGGTATTGGGATTTATTTAAACACCTTCACCGTTACTACTTGATTGAACACTTTCATTATCAGTTCTCTGTTAGGTACGTCAATCAGTGTTCGTCCTGTCGCCAGAAATGGTCGTCCCAAAATAATAGGGATGTTCTTATCTTCCTCGAAGTCTAGTACCACAAAATCAGCCGGAAAAAACAGTGAATCAACCTTAACCAATACGTCTTCAACTATTCCTAGTGGATATGTTAATGATCTATCTGCAAGCTATAGACTAATGTTGGTCGGTTTTGCTTCCTTTAATCCTAGCTTTCGGTAAATGGATAGTGGCATAAGATTAATACTTGCTCCTAGATCGCATAGCACTCTCCCCACATCTTGATTTCCAATTCCACACGAGATAATGAAACTCCCCGGATCTTTTAATTTAGGAGGGAGCTTTCTCTGCAGTATTGCACTGCATTCTTCGGTTAATGCCACTGTTTTGAAATCTTGGAGCTTGCATTTCTTCGACAGAATGTCTTTCATGAACTTAATATAACTCGGCATCTGCTCTAGTGCTTCGACAAATGGAATATTGATATGTAATTGTTTGAATATATCCATGAACCTCGAAAACTGGTTCTTCATCTTTGCACTTTTTGGCCTTTGAGGAAAGGGTACAGGTGGTGTAATTTTAATCCGGTTGTCTTTCTTTCCTTTTTCCACCGCTTTCTCTATAGATTTTGTGTTTAAGTCATCCCCTGCATGCTCACATTCATCTTTTGTACTGGCTTTCTCATCAAAATTAGGACCCAGCTCCTTACCACTCCTAAGCGTAATTGCATTACACTGTTCTTGATTTCCATTTGGATTTTTTTTGGTGTCACTAGGTAGAGTCCCTTGTGGTATGTTGTTCAATGCTAAGGCAATTTGTCCCATCTAATTTTCCAAATTCTTGATGGCCATTGCTTGGTTTTTCATCGCTGCCTCATTACTTGTTATATATTTCGCGAACATTTCCTTCTGATTTCCTCTCTTGATGTTGAGCTGGTTGTTGTTGATTCTGAAACCCTGGGGGATACGATGGTCGTGGATCTTGCTGATTCTGATTAGTATTCCACGACTGATTGGGAAGATACCTGTGAGACCCCAAATTTTATGAATAAAGATTTAAATTTCTCGAATTTTTTTTTTAATATTATGATGTGGATTTGAGATAATATTATAGTTGTGGGTAATATTTATAAATTTTGAAAATTATGCAAGTTGTTGTATAATATTCGATTGGTCAGCGAATATTCTTTTTGTCGGGGAATATCCGTACGACGGTACAATCATTGGTGGACCCCACAATAGAATTATTGTCGGATTGAGAAAATGACAAAAATATTTTTATGAAAATAACGGTGGAAGTTGTACTGTTAATCGTTGAAAACACCTTAAGTTTAAAAAAAATGCGATGTCTGCCGTAGTTGCACAAAGATGCACCTGCAGTATTGATTATTGATGCTTACGTGAGAAGTCACTCAGTTTTGTTCAATTATTGTTACAGTAATTGCTGTATAGTATCTCACGTTATTTGATTCAATTATTGTCAATATTTTATAATCAATAATTTATTTGCAATATTAACGATGTCTAGAAGTTCTGTCCAGGAGAGGTTTGGTCACCTAATTACGCGCCAATGGGGAGAAATCCCTACTGGAAAGCCCCCTCTTTCCTGGTAACGACCTGGTCGATTAATATTATGAATTATAATAATGCTGATGAGTTTTGTTTTATTAGTATTATTAATGTAATAAAACAGAAAATCTTTTTATATAAAACATAATACTTTTATAAAGTTATTCGTTTTATTATATTATAAATAGAATATATTATATTTTATTGTAAACCAATCTGGATTGTTCATTTAAAGTAAATCAATCTGGACTTTTCATGAATTAGATACTATGCAGTCCATTCTCCTATAAATAGAAGCTCATTCCTTCATTATTTCTTACGAATTCACTGAAACTCTAGAGAGAGAAACTATAGAGAGAGTTCTTCTTCTATAATCTTGAGCGTATTTCTTTAGAGTTTAAGAAAGCTTTGAAAGCGTAGTGCAAGTTTTTTCTTGTATATCCTCGCCTACCAAATCGGAATACTCTTCTTTTTTTCTAGTAGGGGATATTATTTGTTGTACTCGTAAGGGTTATTATGTAAGACCCCAACTTTTTGAATAAAGATTAAATTTTCTCAAAATATATTTTTGAATATTATGGTGTGGATTTGATATAATGTTATAGTTGTGGGTAATATTTACAAATTTTGCAAAGTACGCAAGTTGTTATATAATATTCAATTGGTGGGGAATATTCGTTTTAACATGGAATATTCGATAACTGAAGACAATCATTGGTGGACCCCACAACGGAAATTATTGTTTGATTGAGAAAACGACAAAAATACTTTATGAAAATAACGGCGGAAGTTTTACTGTTAACTGTTAAACTACCCTAGTAGTAAAAAGTATACTGATATCTGGCGTGGTTTGCATAGTAGCACATACCAGTATTGATTATTGATGCTTATGTGAGAAATCACTCGCTTATACTCAATAATTGCTACAAGAATTTCTTGATCATATCTCTCATATTATTGATTCGATTATTGTCATAAGATCATCTCGCATAATATGTTATTTTATTAAATCAATAATTGAGACGACAAAGTTATTCATATAATTAAATTGCAATATTTACAATTTCTAGAAGTTACATCAAGGAGAGGTTTGGTCACCTAATTGCGGCGCCAATAGGGAGAAATCCTTATTGAAAAGCCCCTCTTTTCGAGGAACGACTTTGGTTGATAAATATTGTGAGTTATAATATTAATGATGAATGTTATTAAAATTAAAGTTGCGTTCGGAGTTGAATTTGGAGACGCGGACGTGATATTTGAGTCCGGAACGATGAAATTAGTAAAAATAGTCTATAAACACAAAATTTTCCGAAATTCACTGTTTGATCAAAAAGTCAACAGTTGACTTTTTTGGGAAAAGTCAAACTTTGAAATTTCAAAATTTATATTTTTGATAAAAATTGTTTCATTGTGTTAGAATTATTTGTGTTAGTGAAAATTGACAATTATTTCGATAATAATTGATGTTTGGAGGTTATATTGACTTATCAGGTATTTAACCGGATAAATGAGCAATTGATTGCTATTATTTCACATGATTATAACTATTTGTTCACATGTGTATACTATTATTTCACATTCTTGTTACTATTAGGGGATTTGGTGCAAGATTGATAATACTTGCATGACTAAGTTAAAAATGGAGGTATAGATGGAGGTACTATATTGTAATTCGTATTTTCACATGTCTAGAACTATTGATTCACATAATTTACTATTGAATCACATTATTTACTATTAGGGGAGGTGGTGCAAATTTGATAATACTTTCATGACTAAATTAAAAATAAAGGAAAAGTTGGAGGTATTGTACTGTAATTTTTCGAGCCCTAAAACGTGCAATTATCAAAACTATATTTTTCTATAAATAGAAGCTCATTCATCCTTCATTTCTCACCAATTCACAAAAGCTTTAGAAGCGATTATTATAGAGAGAAATTATAGAAAGAAGAAGAAAGTCTGCTACCTCACAATTCCAAAGATCCAGCTTTTTCTAAGGTAGGGAGTATTATTTCTTTCTTACCCATGAAGAGAACTTCATTATTCCATTCTTTATTATTCCGTTGAATAACTCAGATATCTGCAAGCTACCCTATACTTGGTGAAATTCTTCTGTTGTTCCATTCTTTATCATTCTGTTGGAACATCCTCGCATGCATGCGTTCTACGCCGGACTGGTTCCGCCTTTATTATTCTCATTGGAATATCCTCATCTCATGCATTTCTGTGGGACTGATTCCGCTCTTTATTATTCTCATTGGAATATCACATGCATGCATTTTACGCCGGATTCGATTCCGTCTTTATTATTTTGTTGGAATATCCTGTCTGCGTGCGTTTCTGTGACACGATTCCATTATTTATTATTATGTCGGAATAACCTGCCTGTGCGGTCTATCGCATGCCTGGTGATTTCTTTTGTTATTCCATTCCTTTTTATACTCAGTTGGTTAAAGTTTTAACTTCTATACTCCATGAAATTAGTGGAATATCCTTGATATTTGCGCTTCATCTAGTATCTTTTCATGGAAATATTCTTCTGAGCATTCTTAAATTTTACTCTACAAAGCAATATCATGTTGACAATTTGGACGTTATTAGTTCCTGGATAAAATAATTCTTGAACTTGTTTTATTGAATTCTTATATCATTGTCATCATCCTCATGTTTATATTTTGTTGAAAGTCATCTATGGCCTATAGTGCATAGATGGACTTGGTATGATTATGACCAGGGATTATTCAGTGTAATCATGACCGTAATGTTACAAATGATGTGGAAAAAGTCCTCATTGGCCTGTAGTGCATTGATGGACAGTTGTTGGCTTGATCATGACCATTATTGAATACACAAATATTCTTGGCTTGTAGTGCATGGATAATTGTGGTCGTGATACTAAAGAATATCCTTGGTAGTAGTGCGGGGTGATTCGATGATGTGGATTATTTATTGTCGAGTCCCAAATGATAAAAGTGATGAAAACCTTTTAAATCATAAAAGATAGTAGATTTTATTCTCTACTTGACTCTTTTAATGGATTGCTTGTTCTACCGTAGTTAAACTTGATGGTTGTTATATTATATCAGTTTAACACTGTTGAAGGCTAACGATAATATATTCTGGCATTATCTTAGTCATAATATTTCCTCTTGGGCTAGTTGAGCTCACCCTTTTACTTTTATTGTTCTCTTCAGAAATGAGAACGTAGCAGGGACTAGTCGAGGAACGGAGTGACGGACCCAGATGATAGCATTAGTAGTCCTCACTATTCAGTGAAAATAGTGGAAAATAAATGTAATAATATTGAATTTGAGTTTGTATATTGTCTAGACGACAATATTTGTATTAAAACTCACAGCTTATGTTTTGTCGTACTTTACACGACAGTTGTATAATTAAGTTGTATTTGTATTCTGTACCATATATTTGACGACTCAGAATAGGTGATGTATACCTATTTTGGGGGCGTCACAGATGGTATCAAAGCTTAGGGATATGATCCCTGGCTAAGATGTGAGACTAGAACTAGGAGGGGAGAGACGGGGAATTCCTTCGCTACTATGACCTACCTAAGTTTATTTGGTATTTAATTGGTCAGTCATAGTGTAGGGATAATATATTTCATGTCAATTAACCCTTGTTTTGTGGCAGTATTTGAAAATGGCATCCGAGAATGTTGAGAACATCAATGGAGCACAGGAGACCGTTGAGTCTCCACAGATCAATAACCAGGACAATGTGCATCAGGAAGGCGACAATCCTCATGCAAACAACAACACTGACCAAATGATGAACGATGGAATGTTCCGAGGCTTCATGCAATTCATGCAACATTTGGCGAGAGCGGCTCCTGTCCAAAATGCAGGTGGAAACATTGGCAACTCTGGGACGGTCACTGCCAAACAGTTCAAGGAGCTGGGACCACCGGAGTTTATTGGAGAGCCAAAACCACTTAAGGCGAAAGCATGGATAAAGCAGATAACCAAGATATTTGATGTCTTGGGATGCTCTGAGGAACAAAAGGTTCCCTTCGCCACCTTTATGTTGCGTGAAGAGGCAGATTACTGGTGGGAATCTATAAAACGTACTCAGCCTGACACACTCAAGATGTCTTGGGAGAAGTTCCAAGAGCTGTTCAATGACAAGTACTTTCTCAAAAGTATTCATCACATGAAGGAGGTGGAGTTAATCAAGTTGGAACAAAACAATATGACCGTGTCGTAATACGAGGCTAAATTTGCGGAGTTATCCCAGTTTGCATCCCATTTGGTTGATACTGAGGAGCAAATGACCCGAATGTTTTTAAGAGGTTTGAAACCGGAGATACGATAATATCTTATTTCTCATAAACTGTGTTTGTATTCAGATGTTGTAAATAGGGCTCAGTTATTGGAGCGCGATAACGAGTCAACGCAACCAAGAGAAAGCAGCCGGCAGAATGAAAATACCAGTGGTATCAGTCATCGAAGCGGTGACAATAAACGTGGAGGGAATCAATATGCCAGAAATGGTAACCACTTCGGTGGTAATCATAGCCAAGACAATAAAAATGGATATTTCAAGAAAAAGGAGATTCAACAATGATGGAAAGACATCAACACCAACACCCGTTGTTAAGGAAGGAGAACGACCACCTATCATATGCTTCAAATGCGGAGGGGAGGGACACATCACCCAAACTATGCGATGCCATCCCAAAGCATGTTATAATTGTGGAAGAGAAGGTCACTTAGCTCGATTTTGTCGTTCACCAAGACAAATTCAGCTAGGATGGAGGCACCAAAGGCCATCCCCCGTAAAAGTCAAAGCTCGGTAGTGTGCAAGGGAGAGCGTTTGTTGTGACCTCCCAGAAAGCAAGGAACCCGAACGAGGTTATCACGGGTAAGATTATCATAAACTCTAGTGAAGTCTATACCTTATTTGATACCGGTTCTACCAATTCTTTTATTTCTCCTACTTGCGCTCAACGTTTAAATTTGACTCGGAGAAATTAAGACTTTGACTTATCTGTTGAAACTCCATTAGGAGAAACCTTCATTACATCCACTATTTATAAGTCTTGTTTGATTCAAATCGGTAACCCCACACGTTACTGTCGATCTTATCTCCTTAAAATACTTGTATTTGACGTGATTCTAGGGATTGATTGGTTAACTACTCATCATGCTAAAATTGATTATTTTCATAAGGTTGTTAGCTTTCATATTCCTAATAAACCTATTATGCGAATTCAAGCGACCAAACCATTAAAATCAATCACGGTCATCTCAAGCCATAAAGCTATTCGTTTATTGAAAAACGGATGTCAAGCTTTCTTAGCTCATGTCACGGATTTAAACAAAAATACGTCAGATTTGAAGGATATTTCTATTGTTAATAAATTTCCTGACGTATTCCCTGAAGAACTTCATGGCCTACCCCCAGAGCGTGAAGTTGAATTTTGTATCGACCTTGAACCCGGTACAAACCCATTTCCAAAGCCCCATATCGAATGGCTCCTATTGAACTTCAAGGAGTTAAAGACCCAATTGCAGGAATTGTTAGACATTGGTTTCATTCGTCCTAGTACGTCTCCTTGGGGTGCTCCTATTCTATTCGTGAAGAAGAAAGATGGGAGTATGCGATTTTGTATTGATTATCGGGAGTTGAATCATGTCACCATCAAAAATAGGTACCCATTGCCATGTATTGATGACCTGTTTGATTAGTTACAAAGAGCACAATTTTTTTCAAAGATTGATCTTCGTTCTAGATATCATCAGCAGAAGGTTAAAGTTGAGGAAATTCCAAAGACGGCCTTCAGAACTCAGTACGGGCATTATGAATTTTTAGTCATGTCTTTTGGATTGACTAATGCTCCTGCTGCCTTCATGGATATGATGAACTGAGTATTCAAAGAATATTTGGATCATTTTGTGGTCGTCTTTATTGATGACATCCTCATATATTTCAAAAGCCGTTAAGATCATGAGCAACACTTGAGGCTGATACTCCAAAAGCTTCGTGAAAACAAGCTATGTGCCAAGTTGAAGAAATACGAGTTCTGGCTTGAGGAAGTTGCATTCCTTGGGCACGTGATATCAAGTCATGGAATATCCGCTGACCCAAAGAAAGATTGAAGCTATTCAAAGTCGGAGCAACCTAAATCGATGGACCAAGTAATGCGTAGCTTTCTCGGATTAACTGGTTATTATCGGAGATTCATGGAAGGATTTTCTCGAATCGCTACTCCATTAACTCAGCTGACTCGAAAAGATACAAAGTTCGGTTGGAGTGAGGAATGTGAGAAGAGTTTTCATGAACTCAAGAGGAGACTCATTTCAGCACCTGTTCTGACAATACCATCTGGCTTGGAGGGATTTGTCATCTACAGTGATGCTTCAGGCAAAGGGTTAGGATGTGTTCTCATGCAACATGGAAAGTCATAGCCTATGCCTCACGACAACTCAAAGAATATGAGAGGAATTACCCTACTCATGATCTAGAGTTGGCAGTTGTCATTTTTGCTCTTAAGATTTGGAGGCATTACCTGTATGGAGAGAAGGTGGAGATCTACACGGATCATAAAAGCCTCAAATATTTCTTCACCCAAAATGAACTCAAAATGCGACAACGACGTTGGCTTGAACTATTAAAAGATTATGATCATACCATCCAATACCATCCTGGAAAAGCGAACGTGGTAGCTGACGCACTGAGTAGAAGATCATATGCGGGTACGAGTGCAATATTGTCAACGCAAAGGCCCATTTTGTATGACTTGCAAATGATGGAATTAGAGATAAAGACTCCAGGGACCCACATGATGATGGCAAACATACGAGTAGAACCGACTTTAATCGATAAAGGTAAAGTTAAAAAGTGCTACTTCACGAGAGCTACGCACTGAAGAAAGCTAAAGTGCAAGAAGGTGAAGAAGAAAGTCGATGAAGAAGGAATACTGAGTCAAACAAGAATCGATGAAGAAGGAATACTTTTAAAAGTCAACTCAGATGGAGGCGCAAACACACCGCTCTAATCCATCACGATTTAAAATGTATAAAATCATGATGGAGCAATATAGAGAGAGATACAGCTTTATCTCAAGGTGTCCCGGAGTACCAAAATGTATCGTGATCTTCGACCATAAGGTCCATCAAGCACTTGTCTTCCCAATGGAAGTCATCTCATGGATTTCAGATGCAATTTCTCAAGTCATAGATGTTGGGTCATAGATTTGACCAAGTCTCGCTCATTTCTTACCAATACGAGAAACTAATACACTTGAAAGTCTTACTAGTATGTACATAAACGAGATTGTAAGACTGTATGGTATGCCAGTATCCATAGTTTCTGATCGAGACCCAAGATTCACTTCAAGATTTTGGGTTAGTTTGCAAAAAGCTATGGGCATGGATTTACGTTTTAGCTTGGCATATCATCCTCAGACGGACGGGCAGTCGGAGAGGACTATTCAAACTCTTGAAGATTTATTAAGACTCTGTGTCCTTGACTTCAAAGGAAGTTGGGACAAGTTCTTACCATTGGTGGAGTTTTCCTACAACAACAGTTATCAAGCAAGTATTGGCATGGCTCCATTTGAGGCGTTGTATGGAAGAAAATGTCGTTCTCCAGTATGCTGAGATGAGGTGGGTGAAGCAACGTTGTTGGGACCAGAGTTGGTACGTATGACTACGAAAAATATTTAAATGATCCGACAACATATAAAAACCTCACAAGATCGACAAAAGAGTTATGCTAATCTTCATCGAAAGGACGTAGAATTTGATATTGGAGATCATGTGTTGTTACGTGTTGCTCCATGGAAAGGAGTTACAAGATTTGGAAAGAGAGGAAATCTCAATCCTCGATTCATTGGCCAATTTTTAATCCTCGATCGAGTAGGAACTGTGGCCTATAGACTTGCGTTACCGCCAAGTATGTCTCGTGTTCATAACGTTTTTCACATATCCATGTTACGTAAATATGTGAAAGACCCAAACCACATTATTGAGTTAGAACCGGACGAAATAGAGGAAGATTTAACGTATGAAGAGGTTCCTATTAAAATTTTGGATAAGAAGGAACATATTCTACGCTCCAAGGTTATACCTCAAGTCAAAGTTTTGTGTAGAAACCACGATGTTGAGGAAATGACCTGGGAGTTAGAATTTGAAATGAAATCAAAGTATCCTCACCTCTTCGACATACCAAGTACGTACCCTAATTTCGAGGACGAAATTTCATAAGAAGGGGAGGTTGTAAGACCCCAACTTTTTGAATAAAGATTAAATTTTCTCAAAATATATTTTTGAATATTATGGTGTGGATTTGATATAATGTTATAGTTGTGGGTAATATTTACAAATTTTGTAAAGTACGCAAGTTGTTATATAATATTCGATTGGTCGGGGAATATTCGTTTTAATAGGGAATATTTGTACAACAGCACAATCATTGGTGGACCCCCACAACAGAATTATTATCGGATTGAGAAAACGACAAAAATACTTTATGAAAATAACGGCAGAAGTTTTACCGTTAACTGTTGAACTACCCGGTAGTAAAAGTACAGTAATATGCGTGGTTGCATAGTAGCACACGGTATTGATTATTGATGCTTACGTGAAAAGTCACTCAGTTATACTTAATTATTGCTACAGTAATTGCTGCATCATATCTCTCATATTATTGATTCGATTATTGTCATAGTATCATCTGCATAATATGTTATTTTATTAAATCTAAAATTGAAACGACAAAGTTATTCATATTATTAAATTTTAATATTTACAATGTCTAGAAGTTCTGTCAAGGAGAGGTTTGGTCACCTAATTGCGCGCCAATAGGGAGAAATCCTTATTGGAAAGCCCCTCTTTCCTGGGAAAGACCTGGTTGATAAATATTGTGAGTTATAATATTAATGATGAATGTTATTAAAATTGAAGTTGTGTTCGGAGTTAAATTTGGAGACGCGGACGTGATATTTGAGTCCGGAACGATGAAATTAGTAAAAATAGTCTATAAACACAAAATTTTCTGGAATTCACTATTTGGTCAAAAAGTCAACAGTTGACTTTTTCGAGAAAAGTCAAACTTTAAAATTTCAAAATTTATATTTTTGATAAAAATGGTTTCATTGTGTTGGATATATTTGTGTAAGTGAAAATCGACAATTATTTCGATAATAATTGATGTCTGGAGGTTATATTGACCAATCGAGTATTTAACCGGATAAATGAGCAATTGATTGCTATTATTTCACATGATTATAACTATTTGTTCACATGTGTATACTATTGTTTCACATTCTTGTTACTATTAGGGGAGTTGGTGCAAGATTGATAATACTTGCATGATTAAGTTAAAAATGGAGGTATAGATGGAGGTACTATACTGTAATTCGTATTTTCAAATGTCTAGAACTATTGATTCACATAATTTACTATTGAATCACATTATTTACTATTAGGGGAGGTGGTGCAAGTTTGATAATACTTTCATGACTAAATTAAAAATAAAGGAAAAGTTGGAGGTATTGTACTGTATTTTTTCGAGCACCAAAACGTGTAATTATTGAAACTATATTTTTCTATAAATAGAAGCTCATTCTTCCTTTATTTCTCACCAATTCACAAAAGCTTTAGAGCGATTATTATAGAGAGAAATTATAGAAAGAAGAAGAGAAGTCTGCCACCTCACATTCCAAAGATCCGGTTTTTTCTAAGGTAGGGAGTATTATTTCTTTCTTACCCATGAAGAGAACTTCATTATTCCATTCTTTATTATTCTCGTTGAATAACTTTTGTATATGCCAACTACCCTATACTTGGTGAAATTCTTCCATTGTTCCATTCTTTATCATTCTGTTGAACATCCCGTCATGCATGCTTCTACGCTGGACTTCCGCTGTTTCCGCTCTTTATTATCTGTTGGAATATCCTCATCATGCATGCGCGTTTCTGACGGGACTGATTCCGCCTTTATTATTCTCGGAATATCATATCATGCATTTTACGTCGGACTGATTTCGCCTTTATTATTTTGTTGAATATCCTCGTCTGCATGCGTTTCTGCCGGGACTGATTCCGTTATTTCTTATTATGTTGAATAACTTTTGCTGTGCGCGCATTCTATCGCATGCCTCGGTGATTTCTTTTGTTATTCCATTCCTTATTATACTCAGTTGGTTAAAGTTTTGACTTCTATACTCCATGAAATTAGTGAATATCCTTGATATTTGCGCTTCATCCAGTATCTTTTCATGGAAATATTCTTCTGAGCATTCTTAAATTTTACTCTACAAAGCAGTATCATGTTGACAATTTGGACATTATTAGTTCCTGGATAAAATAATTCTTGAACTTGTTTTATTGAATTCTTATATCATTGTCATCATCCTCATGTTTATATTTTGTTGAAAGTCATCTGTGGCTTATAGTGCATAGATGGACTTGGTATGATTATGACCAGGGATTATTCGGTGTAATCATGACCGTAATGTTACAAATGATGTGGTAAAAGTCCTCATTGGTCCGTAGTGCATTGATGGATAGTTTTTGGCATTATCATGACCATTATTGAATGCACAAATATTCTTGGCCCGTAGTGCATGGATAATTGTGGTCGTGATACTAAAGAATATCCTTGGCCGTAGTGCAGGGGTGATTCAATGATTTGGATTATTTATTAAAATCGAGTCCCAAATATAAAAGTGATGAAAAACCTTTTAAATCATAAAAGATAGTAGATTTTATTCTCTACTTGACTCTTTTAATGGATTGCTTGTTCCGCTGCAGTTAAACTTGATGGTTGTTATATTATATTAGTTTAACATTGTTGAAGGCTAACGATAATATATTCTACATTATCTTAGTCATAATATTTCCTATTGGGCTAGTTGAGCTCACCCTTTTACTTTTATTGTTCTCTTCAGGAAATGAGAACGTAGCAGGGACTAGTCAGGGAATGGAGTGACGGACTAGATGATAGCATTAGTAGTCCTCACTATTCAGTGAAATAGTGGAAAATAAATGTAATAATATTGAATTTGAGTTTGTTTATTGTCTAGACGACAATATTTGTATTAAAACTCACAACTTATGTTTGTCGTACTTTACACGACAGTTGTATAATTAAGTTGTATTTGTATTATGTACCATGTATTTGACGACTCAGAATAGGTGATGTATACCTATTTTGGGGGTGTCACATATTATTTCTTTCGTATTCATGAAGAGAACTTCTGTTATTCCATTCTTTATTATTCTGTTGGAATAACTCAGATATCTGCTACCCTATACTTGGTGAAATTCTTCATTATTCCATTCTTTATCATTATGTTGGAATAACCTATCTATGCAAAGTACCGCATACATGGTGAAATTCTTCTGTTATTCCATTCTTTATTATTATGTTGGAACATCCTGTCTGTACGTTACGCATGACCTGGTTCTGTTATTTATTATTCTATTGGAACATCCTGTCTGTGCGTTTACGCATGACCTGGTGTCATTATTTATTATTCTATTGAAATATCCTGTCTGTTCGTTTACGCACGACCTGGTTCTGTTATTAATTATTCTGTTGGAATAACCTGTCTGTGCGGTCTATCGCATGCCTGGTGATTTCTTTTGTTATTCCATTCTTTATTATACTCAGTTGGTTAAAGTTTTGACTTCTATACTCCATGAAATTAGTGGACTATCCTTGATATTTGCGCTTCATCCAGTATCTTTTCATGGAAATATTCTTCTGAGCATTCTTGAATTTTTACTCCATAAAGCAGTATCATGTTGACAATTTGTACGTTATTGGTTTATGGATAAATTAATTCTTGAACTTGTTTTATTGAATTATTATGTCATTGTCATCATCCTCATGTTTATATTATGTTGAAAGTCATCTGTGGCCTGTAGTGCATATATGGACTTGGTATGATTATGACCAGGGATTATTCGGTATATTCATGACCGTAATGTTATAAATGATGTAGAAAAAAAAGTCCTCATTGGCCCATAGTGCATTGATTGACAGTTTTTGGTATGATTATGGCTATGGATTCTCTTCGGCCAAGGGTGCAAAGATGAATTGTTTTATGGCATGATCATGACCGTTGATGAAAACACGATTATCTTTGGCCCGTAGTGCATGAATAATTCATGGTCGTGATACTAAAGAATATCCTTGGCCTGTAGTGCAGGGATGATTTGATGATGTGGATTATTTATTAAGCTGAGTCTCTGCGATAAAAGTAATGAAAAACCTTTTAAATCATAGAAGATAGTAGATTTTATTCTCTACTTGACTCTTCTAATGGATTGCTTGTTCCACTGCAGTTAAACTTGATGTTTGTTATATTGTATCAGTTTAACACTGTTGAAGGCTAACGATAATTTATTCTGCATTATCTTAGTCATAATATTTCTTACTGGGCTAGTTGAGCTCACCCTTTTGCTTTCATTATTTTCTTCAGGAAATGAGAACGTAGCAGGGACTAGTCGGGGGAAACAGAGTGATGGTCCTAGATGGTGCATTAGTAGTCCTCACTATTTCGTGAAATAGTGTGATAATAAATGTAATGAGGACCCCGTTGAGTTTGTATATTGTCTAGATGACAATATTTGTATTAAAACTCACAGCATATGTTTAGTCGTATTTTACACGACTGTTGTATAATTAAGTTGTATTTGAATTCTGTACCATGTATCTAGCTACCCAAGATTGGTGATGTATACCTGTTTTGGGCGCGTCACAGTTGGTATCAAAGCTTAGGGATATGATCCCTGGCTAAGATGTGAGACAAGAACTAGTAGGGGAGAGACGGGGAATTCCTTCGCTAGTATGACCTACCTAAGTTTATTTTGTATTTAATTGGTTGGTCAGAGTATAGAGATAATATGTGATATGTTAATTAACCCTTATTTTGTGGCAGTATTTGAAAATGGCATCTGAAAATGTTGAGATAAGTAATGGAGCACAAGAGACCGTTGAGTCTCCACATATCAATAATCAGGACAATGTGCAATAGGATGGCGATAATCCTCCTGTAAACAACAACACTGATCAATTGACAAACGACGGTACGTTTAAGAGCTTTTTAGAATTCATGCAACATCGGTAATGCTCCTGCTCATAATGCAGAGGAAACAATGGTAACCCACGGTTGGTCATCGCTAAGCAATTCAAGGAGCTGGGACCACCGCAGTTTTTGGAAAAGCCAGAACCACTTAAGGCGGAGACGTGGTTAAAGCAAATCACCAAGATATTTGATGTCTTGGGATGCTCTGAGGAGCAAAAGGTTCCCTTTGCCACCTTTATGTTGCGTGAAGAGGCGATTCATGGTGGGAATCAGAAAAGCGTACTCAAATGACACACTCTCAAGATGTCTTGGGAGAAGTTCCAAGAGCTATTCAATGACAAGTACTTTCCCGAAAGCATTCGTCATATGAAGGAGGTGGAATTTATCAAGTTGGAGCAAAACAACATGACCGTGTCACAGTACGAAGCCAAGTTTGCCGAGTTGTCCCGATTTGCGTCCCATTTGGTTGCTAATGAAGAGAGAATGACGCGAATATTTATAAGAGGTTTGAAACCTGAGATACGTTAATATCTTATCTCTCATAAACTGTGTTTTTATTCAAATGTTGTTAATAGGGCTCAGTTATTGGAGCGCGATAATGAGGCAACCCAACCAAAAGAGAGAAGCCAGCAAAATGATAATACCGGTGATAACAGTCATCAAAGCGGTGACAATAAGCATGGAGGGAATCAACATGCCAGAAATTGTAACCACTTCGGTGGTAATCATGGTCAAAACAATAAGAATGGATGTTTCAAAGGAAGAAGAATGACCACCAGTCGTATGTTTCAAATGCGGATAGGAGGGACACATCCGTCCAAACTGTACGCAGCAATCCAAAACGTGTTTTAATTGCGGAAGAGAAGGTCACCTAGCTCGATTTTGTCGTATGGTGAAGTCAAGTCCAGCTGGGATAGTAATGCCAAAGGATGTCCCAGAAAAGCTAAAGCCGGCACTTTAAGAAAGAGCATTTTTTTCGTGACAAGGAACCTGAATAAAATTATCACGGGTATGTTAGTCATAAACTCTTGCGAAGTCTATATCGTGTTAGATACCGGTTCTACTTAATCTTTTATTTTACCTAGTTGTGTTCAATGTTTGAAGTTAACTTAGGAGAAGTTAGACTTTGATATATCTGTTTAAACTCAGTTGGGAGAAACCTTCGTTACCTCCACTATTTATAAATCTTGTTCAAATCAACACTTTCACGTTACATGTCGATCGTATCTCTTTGAAAATACTTGCCATTGATGTAATTTTTGGAAACGATTGATTAACTACTCATCATGCTTTTCGTAAGGTTGTTAGCTTTCATATTCCTAACCAACCAGTTATGCGAATTCAAGCAACCAAACCACTAAAGTCAATCATTGTCATATCAAGCCAGAACTAAAGAACCCCGGTCCTTTCGTTGTTGACTTCCTTGTGTGGAATGCACCAAAGCCAGACTTTCTGTAGGCGACGTCGTGAATGACGATGGCAAGTTGATAGGTATCAATGTGACGTACTATCCAAGTCTTGGATGAGGGTCACAGTTTTGAATGATATTTCTATTGTTAATAAATTTTCTGACGTATTCTTGAAGACTTCTTAGCCTACCCCTAGAGCATGAAATTGAATTATGTATTGACCCTAGTACAAAACTCATTTCTAAAACCCTCAAATATTTCTTTACTTAAAATGAACGTAACATGTGCCAAAGACGTTGGCTCGAGCTGTTGAAGATTACGATCGTACCATGCAATATCATCGTGGAAGTGCGAACGTGGTAGCTGACGCGTTAAGTAGAAGATTGTATGCGGTTACAAGTGCGAATATACGAACTCACGTGAAGCTAACGAATATACGATTAGAATTGACTTTAATCGATAAAGTTAAAGCTGCTCAAGCTACATACTCAGAGCTGATGAATGTGAAGAAGAAGGTTCAAGAGGGCGTTATTCTAGAAGCAAGAATCGACGAAGAGAGGAAATCTCAACCCTCGATTTAATTGGCCCATTTAAAATCCTCGATCGAGTAGGAACTGTGGCTTATAGACTCATTTTACCACCAAGTATGTCGCGTGTTCATAACGTTTTTAACGTATTAATGTTATGTAAATATGTGGACGACCCAAACTACATTATTAATTTAGAACTAGACGAGATAGTAGAAGATTTAACGTATGAGGAGATACGTGTTAACATCTTGGATAAGAAGGATCATATTCGACGCTCAAAGGTTATACCTTAAGAGTTAGAATTTGAAGTGAAGTTAAGGTATCCTCACCTGTTCGGCATACCAGGTACGTACGTAAATTTTGAGGGCGAAATTCCATAAGGAGGGGAGATTGTGAGACCCCAGATTTTATGAATAAATATTTAATTTTCTCAAAATAATTTTTTGAATATTATGGTGTGGATTTGATATAATGTTTTAGTTGTGGGTAATATTTATAAATTTTGCAAAGTATGCAAGTTGTTATATAATATTCGATTGGTCGGGGAATATTAGTTTTATCGGGGAATATTCGCATAACCAAGACAAATCATTGGTGGACCCATAATCTAATTATTGTCGGATTGAGAAAACGACAAAAATATTTTATGAAAATAACGGCGGAAGTTTTACCGTTAATCTTGTTGAACTACTTTCGGTAGTAAAAGTACATGTCTGGCGTGGTTGTATAGTAGCACACAAGATTGATTATTGATGCTTACGTGATAAGTCACTCCGCTTTGTTTTATTAGTATTATTAATGTAATAAAATGTAAAAGCTTTTTATATAAAATGAATACTTTTATAAAGTTATTCGCTTTATTAGACTATAAATATAATATATTATATTTTATTATGCATAGTGTTGCATAGTGTACGCATAGTGTTTTGCATAGTAAAATCTTTTTATATAAAATGTAATACTTTTATAAAGTTATTCGTTTTATTAGATTATAAATAGAATATATTATATTTTATTTAAAAGATTTTGTTTTAAATCTGGACCGTCTGCTTAAAGTAAATCAATCTGACCGCTTCATGAATTAGTTACTATGCAATCCATTCTTCTATAAATAAAGCTCATTCCTTCATTATTTCTTACGAATTCACTGAAACTCTAGAGAGAGAAACTATAGAAAGAGTTCTTCTTCTATAATCTTGAGCGTATTTGTGAGACCCCAGATTTTATCAATAAAGATTTAAATTTTGTCGAAATAATTTTTTAATATTATGGTGTGAATTTGAGATAATATTATAGTTGTGGGTAGTATTTATAAATTTTGCAAAGTATGCAAGTGGTTATATTATATTCGATTGGTCGGGAATATTCTTTTTAGCAGGAATATTCGTATAACTGTTCAATCATTGGTGGACCCTACAATGTAATTATTGTTTCTGATTGAGAAAACGACAAAAATATTTTATTGAAATAACAATGAAGTTTTACTGGTTGATCTTTGTTGAACTACTCGGTAGTAAAAGTACAAGAATACGTGTGGTTGCATAGTAGTACACAGATTGATTATTGATGTTTATGTGAGAAGTCACTCAGTTTGATTCCATTATTGTCGATTAATAATATGAATTATTATAATGATAATGACGCTTTTGTTTTATTCAGTATTATTAACGTAATAAAATGTAAACATCTTTTATATAAAAATGTAATACTTTATTAAAGTTATTCTATAAATAGAATATATTATATTTTATTATGCATAGTGTTGCATAGTGTTTTGCATATAGTGTTGCATAGTGTTTGCATAGTAAAATATTTTTATATAAATAGAATATATTATATTTTATTTAAAAGATTTTGCTTTAAATATGGACCGTCAGATTAAAGTAAATCAATCTGGACCGTTCATGGATTAATTACTATGCATTCTATTTTCCTATAAATAGAAGCTCATTCCTTCATTATTTTCTTACGAATTCACTGAAACTCTAGAGAGAGAAATTATAGAGAGAAGCTATAGAGAGAAAATCTATAGAGAGAAAGAAGAAAAGTATTCTGCTACTTCACTTTGCCAATATTCAGTTCTTCTAAGGTAAGGGGTATTATTTGTTGTACCCGTCCGGGGTGTTATTCTTTCTTATTCATGAAGAGAACTTCTGTTATTCCATTCATTATTATTCTGTTGGAATAACCTGTAAAAGTGGCATACCTTATACATAACCTGTATACGCGACATACCCTATACTTTGTGAAATCCTTATATTATTCCATTCTTATTTATTCTCATTGAATAACTTTTGTATACGCTTAATCCCCTATACTTGGTGATCTTCTTCATTATTCCATTCTTTATTATTACATTGGAATATCCTCGTCGTGTGTTTTACACCGACACGGGTTCCATTGTTTATTATTCAAAGATTTATTATTCTCATTGGATCATCCTCGCTTGTGAATTTCACCGACTTCGGTTCCATTATTATTATTTTTTGGAATAACTCGCTATGCCAAGGCACCGCATGCATGGTGATTTCTTTTGTTATTCCATTCTTTATTATACCCAAATAAGTTAAAACTTTGACTTCTATACTCCATGAAATTAGTAGAATATCCTTGATATTTAAGTTTCATCCAAAGATCTTTTATGGAAATATTCTTCTGATCATTCTTGAATTTTACTCTACAAAACAAGTATCTTGTTGACAATTTGGACGTTACTAATTCCTGGATAAAATAATTCTTGAACTTATTTTATTGAATTATTATGTCATTGTCATCATCCTCATGATATATTATGTTATCTTTGGCTTACGTGCATAGATGAACTTAGTATGATTATGACCAGGGATCATTCGGTATAATCATGACTTGTTATAAATGATATGATAAAAGTCCTCAGTGGCCTGTAATGCAGTGATGGATAGTTTTTGGTATGATTATGACCAGGGGTGATTCGGTATAGTCATGACCATTGATAATTTGATGAAAATCCTTGACCGTGGTACAGGGATGATTAGATGTGGTGGTTTATTTATTAAGCTGAGTCTCAGCGATAAAAATTGATGAAAACCTTTTAAAACCTAAAATATAGTAGATTTTATTCTCTACTTGACTCTTTTAATGGATTGCATATTCCGCTGCAGTTAAACTGGTTGTCTATTGTATTTTATCAGTTTAACACTGTTGAAGGCTAATGATAATTTATTCTGCATTATCTTAATCATAATATTTCTTATTGGGCTAGTTGAGCTCACCCTTTCTTTCACCGTTTCTCTTCGTGAAATGAGAACATAGTCGGGACGAGTCGGGAACGGAGTAATGGTCCGTAAGATAGCATTAGTAGTCCTCACTATTCTCGTGAAATAGTGTGATAATAGTTGTAATGAGGACTCCTTTTGAGTTTGTATAATATCTAGTAGACAATATTTGTATTCAAACTCACGCTTTATGTCGATTGTTACCTACGCTTATATATTAGTAAGTTGTATTTGAATTTATGTACCATGTAAGTGGCGACCCAAGATGGGTGACGATACCTAATTTTGGGGACGTTACGATTGGTATCGAGCTATAAGTAAAGAGCCCCGAGCCTCTCGGCCGGTGACTTCTGTTGATGGGGATGCACCGCCGGACTCTCCGTAGGGGACGCCGATTCTGCGGTGTGCAAACCGATAGGTATCAATGTGAGGTCTTGACACAAGTTGGTGTCCGAGTTACATTTGGTATCGAGCTATAAGTAAAGAGCCCCGAGCCTCTCACCGGTGACTTCTGTTGATGGGGGATGCACCGCCGACTCTCCATAGGGGCGCCTGCTTACTGCGGTGGCAAACCGATAGTATCAATGTGAGGTCTTTGACACAAGTTGGTGTCCGGAGTTACAGCTTGTATATCGAGCTTAGGGATATGATCCCACAGCTAAGAGGTGAGAATAGTACTAGGAGGGAGAGACGGGAATTCCTTTCGCTAGTATGACCTACCTAAATTTATTTGGTATTTAATTTGTCGGTCAGAATATAGGGATAATTTGTTACATGTCAATTAACCATTGTTTTGTGACAGTGTTTGAGAATGGCATCTGAAAATGCTGAGTTAAGCAATGAAGCACATGAGAGTGTTGATTCAACTCAAACAAAAGGTAACGACCAACAACACGATAATAATCATCTTTGGTGGCAACGGCTATCGTAACAATGATAACCATCGTGGGGAAATTATCATGCTAAGAATGGTAACCACTTGATTGGTAATCATGGAAAAGATAATAGAAGTGGAAATTTCAAGAAGAGAAGGTCATTTAGCTCGATTTTGTCGTATAGTGAAGTCAAGTCCAGTTGGGATAGTGGCACCAAAGGCGGATCTGAGATAAAAACAAAGTTCGGTGGTTTCAGGAAGAGCGTTTTTCGTGACTTCTCGAAAAGTGGGTAACCCGAACGAAGTTAGCACGGGTTAGTTAATTATAAATTCTTGCGAAGTCTATACCTTATTAGATAATTTGTTCTACCCATTCTTTTATCTCTCTTGCTTGCGTTCAACGCTTAAATTTAACTCCCAAGAAATTAGAATTTGATTTATCTATTGAAATTTCGTTGGGAGAAACCTTCGTTACCTCCACTTGCTTATTAATCTTGTTGTTTCAAATAAACACTTTCACGTTACTTCGTCGATCTTATCTCTTTGAAAATACTTGCCTTTGAGGTAATTTTTTGAAAACGATTGATTAACTACTCATTATTCTTTTTGTAAGGTTGTTAGCTTTCATATTCCTAACCAACCTCATTATACTGAATTCAAAGTAACCAAATCCTAAAGTTAATCACTATTATATCAAGCCATAAGTAAAGAGCCCGATCCTTTCGTTGTTGACTTCCTTGTGTGGAATGCACCGCTTTACTTTCTCAGGCGGCGTCGTGTTGATCAAGATGGCAAGTTGATAGGTATCATTGTGAGGTGCTATCCAGGTTAAGGGATAGAAGTCACAGTTGGTATTAATGTGACGTACTATCCAAGTCTTGGACGAGAGTAACAGTTTTGAATGATATTTCTATCATTAATAAATTTCTTGGCGTATTCTTGAAGACTTCATAGCCTACCCTAGAGCGTGAAATCGAATTTTGTATTGACCCCAGTACAAAACCCATTTCTTAAACCCTCAAATATTTCTTCAACTAAAATGAACAGTTTACGTGGTTTATGATGAAAGTCATAATAAAAGCATTGGACTAATGAAAATCATGGGTATTCGTGGTATTAGTAAGTGTTATGATGAGTTATGTTGGTTAGTATGTGAAAACATGAAAGTTTCTTAGAAATCATAAAGAGTTGAAAATCAGATTTTGGTGAAAAACGTAACATGAAATTCAATTGACCAAATCTCTTATTATATTTTGAATTTTTGAGTGTGGTCAAGTCCTAGAGTTAGATCTATGAGTTACCTAACTAATCCAAGTGGAATTACTGGAAAAGGTGTTGTAGATTTTTGTGTGGACTGATTTTAGCAAAGGAGTGCAAAGCTGCAAAAACCGAAAAAGCTGCTGCCATGATTTTAGAGGGGCTGTTTCGGCCACTTAAATTATGAGAAAATTCTGACCTTTTGGGACATGAAGGTATATGGTATAAAGTACCTCCTGTCCAAAAATGAGCTCATTCTTGACTTAAACCCGAGCAAGTTATGACTATTTCAATATTTTGGTTTTTTCGACGAAAAACGCTATAACCGGAGTTCTATAACTCCGATGACCATGAAATTTAAACTAGAAGCTCACGTTAACATGTGTAAGATTCTGCCAAGATTTGGGAATTTTTGGAGTTATCCTTGAGGTAGCTAATTTCTTAAGGAATTAATTGGAAATTGATTTTTGAAAAATATTAATTGATTTTAAAAATTTCCGAGAAAAATATATTTTCATTATGGGACTATATTATGCTAAATCCCAGAAAAGAAATATTTTTGGGACTGATTTGATATTTTTCATGAAAATAGTTTAGTTACGAACATATGAGTTAAATATGTTATGTGAAGTAACAAAGTTGAAAATAGGATTTTATGGCTAGAGAATCCTATATAGAGTATATGCATATTTTTTGATGAGGGATTTGATAATTGGTGATGATATCTTATGAGTATGGCATTTTTGAATGATTAAATGCATTATATGGTAAAGCGTAAACAATTGAGATAAATTGTTTATAAATTTAAAAAGTGATTAAAATATTGTTATAATATTAATGATATTAGATTATGAGATTATTAAGTGATTGATAACATGGGGATATTCTTGAATCTCGGATAAATTATATTATAAATGTTTAATATTTATCCTTTATCTCATTTGATTGATTCTTTATATCATTATCCTCATGCTTATATTATGTTGAAAGTCATCTCATGGCACATGAAGTGCATAGATGGACTTGGTATTATTATGACCGTGGATTGTTCGGTATAATCATAACTGTAATTGAAAACACAATTATCTTTGGTAGTAGTGCATGGATAATTTGTGGTCGTGATACTAATGAATACACGATTATCTTTGGTAGTAGTGCATGGATAATTTGTGGTCGTGATACTAATGAATACACGATTATCTTTGGGTCAGAAGTGCATGGATAATTTGTGGTCGTGATACTAATGAATACACGATTATCTTTGGCAGTAGTGCATGGATAATTTGTGGTCGTGATACTAATGAATACACGATTATCTTTGGTAGTAGTGCATGGATAATTTGTGGTCGTGATACTAATGAATACACAATTATCTTTGGCTGTAGTGCATGGATAATTTGTGGTCGTGATACTAATGAATACACAATTATCTTTGTCAGTAGTGTATGGATAATTTGTGGTCGTGATACTAATGAATACACGATTATCTTTGGTAGTAGTGCATGGATAATTTGTGGTCGTGATACTAATGAATACACGATTATCTTTGGTAGTAGTGCATGGATAATTTGTGGTCGTGATACTAATGAATACACGATTATCTTTGGCCGTAGTGCATGGATAATTTGTGGTCGTGATACTAATGAATACACGATTATCTTTGGCCGTAGTGCATGGATAATTCGTGGTCGTGATACTAATGAATATCCTTGGCCTGTAGTGCAGGGATGATTCGATGATATGGATTAATTATTGAGCTGAGTCTCAGCAATGAAATATTAATTCATGGATGTGGTAAAAGTCATCTTTGGCCATAGTGCATTGATAGACTTGGTATGATTATGACCACGGATTATTCGGTATAATCATGACCGTAATTGAAAACACGAATATCCTTAGCCAGTAGTGCATGAATAATTCATGGTTGTGATACTATTAAGCTGAGTCTCAGCATTATTGGTTTTACAGTTGTATATCTTTGGCCTGTAGTGCAAAGATGAATTGTTAATGAATATCTTTGGCCGGATTGCAAAAATGAATTTAATGTTTTCAACGATAAAGGTATTCAAGGTATCCTCACCTCTTTATCATACCAGGTACGTACCCTAATTTTGAGGGCGAAATTCCATAAGGAGGGGAGATTGTGAGACCCCAGATTTTATCAATAAAGATTTAAATTTTGTCGAAAATAATTTTTTAATATTATGGTGTGAATTTGAGATAATATTATAGTTGTGGGTAGTATTTATAAATTTTGCAAAGTATGCAAGTGGTTATATTATATTCGATTGGTGGAAATATTCAGGTTTAGCGAGGGAATATTCGTATAACTACTCAATCATTGGTGGACCCCATATAATGTAATTATTGTCGGATTGAGAAAACGACAAAAAATATTTTATTGAAATAACAATGGAAGTTTTACTGCTGATAATCTTTGTTGAACTACTCAAGAGTAAAAGTACGAAGAATACGTGTGGTTGCATAGTAGCACCACCAGATTGATTATTGATGTTTATGTGAGAAGTCACTCATTTGATTCCATTATTGTCGATTAATAATATGAATTATTATATGATAATGACGCTTTTGTTTTATTCAGTATTATTAACGTAATAAAATGTAAACATCTTTTATATAAAAATGTAATACTTTATTAAAGTTATTCTATAAATAGAATATATTATATTTTATTATGCATAGTGTTGCATAGTGTTTTGCATAGTGTTACATAGTGTTTGCATAGTAAAATATTTTTATATAAATAGAATATATTATATTTTATTTAAAAGATTTTGCTTTAAATATGGACCGTCAGATTAAAGTAAATCAATCTGACCGTTCATGGATTAATTACTATGCATTCTATTTTCCTATAAATAAAGCTCATTCCTTCATTATTTTCTTACGAATTCACCTTGAACTCTAGAGAGAGAAATTATAGAGAAAGCTATAGAGAAAAATCTATAGAGAGAAAGAAGAAAAGTATTCTTTACTTCACTTTGCCAATATTCAGTTCTTTCTAAGGTAAGGGTATTATTTGTTGTACCCGTCCGGTGTTATTCTTTCTTATTCATGAAGAGAACTTCATTATTCCATTCATTATTATTCGTTGGAATAACTTTTGTAAAAGTGGCATACCTTATACATAACTCAGACACGCCAGATACCCTATACTTGGTGAAATCCTTATATTATTCCATTCTTATTTATTCTCATGGAATAACTCAGATACGCTGAATCCCCTATACTTGGTGATCTTCTTCATTATTCCATTCTTTATTATTCTCATTGGAATATCCTCGTCATGTGTGTTTTACACCGGACACAGTTCCATTGTTTATTATTCAAAGATTTATTATTCATTGGATCATCCTCGCTTGTGTGAATTTCACCGACCGGTTCCATTATTATTATTTTGTTGGAATAACTTTTGTTGTCTATGCGAAGTACCGCATGCATGGTGATTTCTTTTGTTATTCCATTCTTTATTATACCCAGTTGGTTAAAACTTTGACTTCTATACTCCATGAAATTAGTAGAATATCCTTGATATTTGCGTTTCATCCAAAGATATCTTTATGGAAATATTCTTCTGATCATTCTTGAATTTTACTCTACAAAACAGTATCTTGTTGACAATTTGGACGTTACTAATTCCTGGATAAAATAATTCTTGAACTTATTTTATTGAATTATTATGTCATTGTCATCATCCTCATGATATATTATGTTATCTTTGGCTTACGTGCATAGATGAACTTAGTATGATTATGACCAGGATCATTCTTGTATAATCATAACTTGTTATAAATGATATGATAAAAGTCCTCGATGGCACGTAATGCACGATGATGGATAGTTTTTGTATGATTATGACCGGGGGTGATTCGGTATAGTAGTCATGACCATTGATAATTTGATGAAAATCCTTGGCCGGTAGTGCAGGGATGATTAGATGTGGTGGTTTATTTATTAAAATTTGAGTCTCAAATGATAAAAATTGATGAAAACCTTTTAAAACCTAAAAGATAGTAGATTTTATTCTCTACTTGACACTTTTAATGGATTGCATATTCCGCTGCAGTTAAACTGGTTGTCTATTGTATTTTATCAGTTTAACATTGTTGAAGACTAATGATAATTTATTCTGCATTATCTTAGTCATAATATTTCTTATTGGGCTAGTTGAGCTCACCCTTTCTTTCACTATTCTCTTCAGGAAATGAGAACATAGCTGGGACGAGTCGGGGAACGGAGTAATGGTCCGGAGGATAGCATTAGTAGTCCTCACTATTCTGTGAAATAGTGTGATAATAGTTGTAATGAGGACTCCTTTTGAGTTTGTATAATATCTAGTAGACAATATTTGTATTCAAACTCACGCTTTATGTCGTATTGTACCTACAGCTTATATTAGTAAGTTGTATTTGAATTTATGTACCATGTAAGTGGCGACCCAAGATGGGTGACGTATACCTAATTTTGGGGGCGTTACAGTATTTTTTAGAGTTTTAAGAAACTTTGAGCGTAGTGCAAGTTTTCTTCAATAATATCCTCGCCCTACCAGTCGGAATACTCTTCTTTTACGGTAAAGGATATTATTTGTTGTACTCGTAAGGGGTATTATTTCTTTTGCATTCATGAAGAGAACTTCTGTTATTCCATTCTTTATTATTCTGTTGGAATAACCTGTATACGCTGGCTACCCTATATTTGGTGAAATTCTTCTGTTATTCCATTCTTTATAATTATGTTGGAATAACCTGTCTATGCGAAGTACCGCATACATGGTGAAATTCTTCTGTTATTCTATTTTTTTTTATTTTGTTGGAACATCCTGTCTGTGCGTTATGCATGACCTGGTTCCGTTATTTATTATTCTGTTGGAACATCCTATCTATGCGTTTACGCATGACCTGGTTCCTTTATTTATTATTCTGTTGGAATAACCTGTCTGTGCGGTCTATCGCATGCCTGGTAATTTCTTTTGTTATTCTATTCTTTATTATACTCAGTTGGTTAAAGTTTTGACTTCTATACTCCATGAAATTAGTGGAATATCCTTGATATTTGTGCTTCATCCAGTATCTTTTCATGAAAATATTCTTCTGAGCATTCTTGAATTTTTACTCCACAAAGCAGTATCATGTTGACAATTTGGACGTTATTGGTTTATGGATAAATTAATTCTTGAACTTGTTTTATTGAATTATTATGTCATTGTCATCATCCTCATGTTTATATTATATTGAAAGTTATCTGTGGCCTGTAGTGCATATATGGACTTGGTATGATTATGACCAGGGATTATTCGGTATAATCATGACCGTAATGTTATAAATGATGTAGAAAAAAAGTCCTCATTGGGCCGTAGTGCATTGATGGACAATTTTTGGTATGATTATGGCTATGGATTCTCTTTGGCCAAGGGTGCAAAGATGAATTGTTTTATGGCATGATCAGGACCGTTGATGAAAACACGATTATCTTTGGCCCATAGTGCATGAATAATTCGTGGTCGTGATACTAAAGAATATCCTTGGCCTGTAGTGTAAGGATGATTTGATGATATGAATTATTTATTAAGCTGAGTCTCAGCGATAAAAGTAATGAAAAACCTTTTAAATTATAGAAGATAGTAGATTTTATTCTCTACTTGACTCTTCTAATGGATTGCTTGTTCCGCTGCAGTTAAACTTGATGTTTGTTATATTATATCAGTTTAACACTTTGTTGAAGGCTAACGATAATTTATTCTGCATTATCTTAGTCATAATATTTCTTCTTTGGGCTAGTTGAGCTCACCCTTTTGCTTTCATTGTTCTCTTCGTGAAATGAGAACGTGCTTGAGGGACTAGTCGGGGAAGCAGTGATGGTCCTAGATAGTGCATTAGTAGTCCTCACTATTCTGTGAAATAGTGTGATAATAAATGTAATGAGGACCCCATTGAGTTTGTATATTGTCTATATGACAATATTTGTATTAAAACTCACAGCATATGTTTAGTCATAGTTTACACGACTGTTGTATAATTAAGTTGTATTTGAATTCTGTACCATGTATCTGGAGACCCAAGATGGGTGATGTATACCTGTTTTGGGGGGTCACATCTCCTGTTATTCCATTCTTTATCATTATGTTGGAATAACCTATCTATGCAAAGTACTGCATACATGGTGAAATTCTTCTGTTATTCCATTCTTTATTATTATGTTGGAATAACCTGTTTATGCGAAGTGCCGCATACATGGTAAAATTCTTCTAATATTCTCGTTTTTATTATTACATTTGAAATATCACGTGCAATGCGCTTACGCTGGACTGGTTCCATTATTTATTATTCGCTTAATATCCTCGTCTCGCATGCGTTCTGCTACTGGACTGGTTTCATTATTTATTATTCTGCATTGAATAACTTTTATCTGTATGGTTTATCGCATGCATGGTGAATTCTTTTGTTATTCCATTCTTTATTATTCTGTTGGAATAACCTGTCTATGTGAATTTCCACATGCATGGTGAATGACCCTTCGTATTCATTTCTTATTAAATTGTAGAAATGAGTTGTCTACGTGGATTACCGCATGGCGGGTGAAAATCTATTGCAGTTTCATATATTCTCTGATACTCTTTTGGTTAAAGTTTTGGCTTCTATACTCCATGAAATAAGTGGAATATCCTTGATATTTGCGCTTCATTTAGTATCTTTTCATGGAAATATTCTTCTGAGCATTCTTGAATTTTATTCCACAAAGAAGTATCATGTTGACAATTTAGACGTTATTAGTTCCTAGATAAATTAATTCTTGAACTTGTTTTATTGAATTCTTATATCATTGTCAGCATCCTCATGTTTATATTATGTTGAAAGTCATCCGTGGCCTGTAGTGCATATATGGACTTGGTATAATTATGACCATGGATTATTCTTAAGATAATCATGGTAGTAATATTACAAATGATGTGGAAAAAGTCCTCATTGGCCCGTAGTGCATTGATGGATAGTTTTGGTATGATTATGGCTATGGATTCTCTTCGACAAGGGTGCAAAGATGAATTGTTTTATGGCATGATCGGACCGTTGATGAAAAACATGATTATCTATGGCCCGTGGTGCATGGATAATTCGTGGTCGTGATACTAAAGAATATCCTCGGCCTCAGAGCGGGTGGATGATTTGATGATGTGGATTATTTATTGTCGAGTCTCAAATGATAAAAGTGATGAAAAACCTTTTAAATCATAGAAGATAGTATATTTTATTCTCTACTTGACTCTTCTAATGGATTACTTGTTCCGCTACAGTTAAACTTGACGTTTGTTATATTGTATCAGTTTAACACTGTTGAAGGCTAGCGATAATTTATTCTACATTATCTTAGTCATAATATTTCTTACTAGGCTAGTTGAGCTCACCTTTTTGCTTTCATTGTTCTGTTCATGAAATGAGAACGTAGCAGGGACTAGTCGGGGGAAACAGAGTGATGGTCCTAGATAGTGCATTAGTAGTCCTCACTATTCTGTGAAATTGTGTGATAATAAATATAATGAGGACCCCATTGAGTTTGTATATTGTCTAGATGATAATAATTGTATTAAAACTCACAGCATATGTTTAGTCGTATTTTACACGAATGTTTTATAATTAAGTTGTATTTGAATTTTGTACCATGTATTTGGCGACTCAGAATAGGTGATGTATACCGATTTTGAGGGCGTCACAATACCTATTCCCTTGATTATATGTATTTTGGTATGTATTCTGTAGGATTCTGTTGTAGCTACTCATGAATTGTACTGACTCTGGGTTGATTGCGCATTGATCCGTCGAATGTTCACCCGCACACAATTCACAAATTCTTCGCAACTTCATCAGATCTTTCCCCGACCAAGCGTCAAACTTTTTAGAGAGTCTTTGAAATGTGATGTTATTGCTTGTACCCATCTACCTCTAACACCCCAAATGATCGTAGGTTGTGTCATTCTTGCCGTGGGCAACTGGTAGTTGTTAGCAGCCATGGTTTCTATGAACTGATATGCCTCCTCATAAGTCTTTACCATAAACGCTCCCCCCCGATGCTGCATCAATACTCGTCCTGAGATTCCGATGTAGTCCATTGTAAAATGTATTCATCTGCAACCACTTGGGCAATCTGTGATGTGGGCATTTTCTGAGCAATTCTATGTATCTCTCCCATGCCTCATACAGTGACTCCCCATGTTGCTGATCAAACATGGTAATCTCGTTACTCATCTTTGCAGTTTTCGTTGGCGGGAATAATTTTGCAAAATTTTTTTGAGCCAGGTCCTCCCATGTCATTATCAATCCTATTGGTAGAGAATGTAACCAACTCTTCGCCTTGTCCTGCAGAGTGAATGGGAACAAGCAAAGTCTAACCGCCTCATCTGACACCCCATTGTACTTCAAAGTGTCGCATATTTCTAGAAAACTAATTAAATGTTCGTTAGGATCGTCATTTGTCATTCCCCAAACCGAACTCAATTTCAGATCATCCGAATTGTCCTGTGCTTGATTTCAACGATTCGCAACTATTGCAGGCCTGGTGATACTCGACTGTAGCTCAGTCACCTTAGATGTTGCAAAATCCCTCAACACTTTCTGGTCTTCGACAACCATTGCTTCTTCTATGTCAGAGTTTTCGAATTTGTTCCTTATTTCCTTGATCCACTTACTTAACCTCTGAAATCTTCTTTCAATGTCATCCTCAAAAGGAAGCAAGTCTGGATTTTTGGATTGTGTTTGCATAAACCAATGTCAAAAACCTGAAATAAGAAGAACAAAACAAAAACAAAAGGTGTTTAAGTAAAACTGGACTAATTAAACTGATATTGCAAAATAATAAAATCTATACTAAAATCCCCGGCAACGACGCCAAAAACTTGTTGGGTAAAATCTAATACGCACAGCACGCAAGTATATGTGGTCAACAAGTAATATAATAGTAAGTAGAGTATCGTTCCCTTAAAGACTTAGTAAGAATTTAAACCTCACAATTACCAATTTCCTATTAAACCTAATTTTATCAAACTATCAAATTCAATGATTAAAATTATAAAAACTAAATTATGAATAAATATTCTATCACAAAATAAACGCCAATATCAAAACCGAATTTTCAAACAATTAATGGAGATTTAGACTTATGATTTCACCCTAAGTTCCACTCTGATTCTTACACCGCTATTCCAATTCAAATTACTATACTCGTTTATTAATCAAGAACATGAACGTAGTACTAGCCACCTCTCGATGCACTAATACTGTATTAACTTAAATCCACAAATTAGATAGAAACAAGTTAAACACCTTAATCAACTAACTCACTATATCTCTATGTGAATTAAAATTAAAGAAGGTTTAAGATTAAGTTCTCTATCTGATTACATGCGATGTCAAGCATATCTCTACCTTAACATTCATCAAGATTCTGATATTCACAAAATTCAAGAACACATGCTATATTAACTAAGTCTAGACTGAATTTCATCTCTCGAGTTCATACAAGTCTACAAAGAATCGTTGATCAGGTAATTCATAAATTGACGCTCAAATTAATATAGATAAACTGGGAAATACTTTATTGAACTGGAAATCAAAGCTACAAAATCATCGCTTTCACCCAAGGATCCATCATAAGCCTAAAAAAGTGAATTAGTTCATAATGAATGAAATAAAATCAATAATTTAAAGGAAACATCCTTTCAATTACAAATATAGAACTAAGATGAAGAATAATGCAAAACCACCCTTCACGTAGCCTTAATCTACAATCGTTACGAAAATCTCTTCAAAATACTCCTCCAAAGCTCGCTATGAAAAATTAGAATTAATCTCTATACTTTGCCTTCCGTGATGCTTAATTCACTATTTTTAGTGCAATATATATATATATATATATATATATATATATATATATATCCCATAGTGTTCTAGCCAAAGTCCCTTGCTATTTAGAGTCCAACTGACATGCCAAGTTCCAACAATCCATGTCCTTGAAGTCTTTCGATCAAGCCAGACTCAGATTACGACTCATTTCGGTGGGTATATAAGAAAAAATGCTCACCCATGAAAGCTAGTCCACTGTCAAAGGATTTTGCTCATTTCAAGTTTTTTTCCAATTTTGCTCCAAACGACTTCCTTTCTTTACTACTCACCACAACAACCACATTGCACATAAAGGAACACGAAACGAGTAAAAAACATGAAAACACGAGAGTAACCACAAATTAAGCTTGAAATGGACATCAATTCATGGATATAAATCCCCTTATCAGAATGACTCATTAATTACGCACTTATTTTCTTCATCTTTACCCGGATTTTCCAACCTCGATAAATGGTTTGCAACTTGATTCTCCGTCCCCTTCCTATCCTTTATTTCCAAATCAAATTCCCGTAGGATCCATCTGATAAGTCGAGGCTTAGCATCCTTCTTTGAAATTAAATAACGGATTGCCGAGTGATCAGTATACACCACAACATTTGTCCCAATTAAATATGCTCGGAATTTATCAAAGGCATATACTACTGCAAGTAATTCCTTTTCTATAGTTGTGTAGTTCAATTGGGCATCCGTAAGGCTTTTACTTGCATAGTATATGGCGTGGAATGTCTTTTCTCAGCGTTAACCCAAAACAGCCCCTACCGCAAAGTCGCTTGCATCGGACATTATTTCAAAAGGCATATTCCAGTTCGGTGCGACAATAACTGAAGTTGTAGTCAATTTCTTCTTCAATAGCTTAAATGCTAACTTACACTCCTCATCAAAGTTGAAAGCGGAATCCTTCTCTAAGAGACTGCACAATGGTTTTTCAATCTTAGAGAAGTCTTTTATGAATCTCCCCGGCATATCCCAAAAAGCTTCGAATTCCCTTAACTGAAGTTGGCGGTGGAAGATTTTCAATCGTTTCCAGCTTTTCTGTATCAACTTCTAATACTTTCGCAGAGACTTTGTGCCCCAAAATTATTCCTTCTTCGACCATAAAGTGGCACTTTTCCCAGTTAAGCACCAAATTAGTCTCTACGCAACACTTTAAAACCATGACTAAATTTTCTAAACAAACATCAAAGCTATCCCCAAAGACCGAAAAGTCGTCCATGAAGACTTCCACAATTTTCTCTACCGTGTTTGAGAAGATAGCCATCATACACCGTTGGAAGGTAGCGGGTTCATTAGACAAGCCAAATGGCATTCTCCTGAATGCGAATGTGTCGTATGAGCACGTGAAAGTGGTTTTCTCTTGATCTTCAGGAGCAATGACTATCTGATTATATCCCGAATAGCCATCTAATTAGTAGTAAATTTCATGCCATGCCAATCTATCCAACATCTGATCGATAAAAGGGAGAGGAAAGTGATATTTGCGGGTTGCCTTATTCAGCTTCTTATAGTCCATGCAAAACCTTCAACCAGTCACTATCCTTGTAAGAATTAACTCATTGTCGTCGTTCTGTACTACAGTCATTCTGCCCTTTTTCGGCACACATTGAATAGGACTAACCCAAGCACTGTCTGAAATTGGGTAGATGATTCCCGCATCCAGCAACTTTAGAATCTTTTTCTTCACCACTTCTTTCATTATCGGATTGAGCCGTCTCTACTGTTCCATTGATGGCTTTGAATCCTCTTCCATGAGAATTTTGCGCATGCAGAAGGATGGACTGATTCCCTTGATGTCTGCAATAGTCCATCCGATAGCCGATTTGTATTCCCTTAACACTCTCAGCAACTTATTTACCTGCATTTCGTTAAGTGCAAAAGCAATAATAATAGGTAAAGTGCCTAAGTATGCATACCTGAGGTGTTTAGGAAGTGGTTTTAGCTCAAGTATAGGTGGCTCCTCCAATGAAGGTTTCATCCTTGTCATGGCTTTCTCTTCCTTGTGTAATGGCTCAAATGGTGCTTTGAGTATACTAACTCGCGGCAAGGAATCCAGCATATTCAAATAATCTACGAACTCCGGATCATCCAAATCTTCATCCCCTAGTAGGGTCATTTCCAATGGATCATTAGCCAAGCTTTTAACCATGTCTTCGTTGATTATCTGATTAATGACATCCATCCTGAAACACTCCTCTTCATCCGTAGGGAACTTCATGGCTTTGAATACGTTGAACTTCACTTCCTGATCTTGGACCCTCATAGTTAGTTCACCTTTTTGCACATCTATGAGCGTCCTACCCGTAGCCAAGAACGGTCTCCCTAAGATGATGGGGATGTTCTTATCTTCCTCAAAATTCAGAATTATAAAGTCCACGGAGAATATAAATTTGTCTACCTTGACCAATATATCCTCCAAAATGCCTCTTGGGTACGTGACTGACCTATCCGCCAACTATAGAGAAATATTCGTAGGCTTTGGATCTGGTAAATCCAATTCTGTATAAACGGATAATGGCATAAGGTTCACACTTGCCCCTAAATCATGTAAGCATTTGTTGAACTCCATATTCCCAATTGTGCACGGAATGGTAAAATTCCCCGAATCCTTCAACTTCGGCGGTAACTTTCAGTGTAACACGGCACTACACTCCTTTGTTAATGCCACAGTTTCAAAATCCTTCAACTTATTTTTCTTAGACAGAATTCCCTTCATGAATTTAGCATAACTAGGCATCTACTCTAAGGCTTCTGTGAAAGGGATGTTAATCTGAAGTTTCTTAAAAACTTCTAAAAATTTTGCGAACTGCTTATCTAATTTCTGTTTTTTGGACTCTTTGCTGAAACGACTGTGAGAGCCCCAATTCTGGGTCCCAAATCATCGTGGATCTGGTACAATCATTCTATAACTATTGCGGAAGATATAAACATAAATTGTTTATACATAAAACTTACACACTTTCCCCAAGGTCGAGTAACCTTAACTTATACATAATAATAACTTATTTAACTTACAATAACATTAATATACAATACTTATACAAATTTAGCTGCATACATAAACTTAAAGCTGGAACTGTCTTTGACATTCTCTTGTATCCGACGTATTCGTCTTAATCTGCAATGTTTATCATGATATAGCAAGGGTGAGTAATGAATTTGCGTAGCAAGTATAAGTTCATTTAAGGATATATCATGATTAAAAGAATTTGAATAATAAGCTGGCTATAATTCAAAAATATAGTTGTGAATTAGCATGAAAAAATTTTATGACTGAACAAGCATTTAACATGAACAAATATATATGGACCGAATGGTAATGAAGGTGATCAACCTTTCATACCTAATGAACAAATGCAATACGCACATAGTGCAATTAAATAATTCTTAGACATGGAAATCAACAATGATTAACCACAAGTTATATTTGAATAAACATGTGATGCCCCAAAAATAGGTATACAACACCCATTCTGAGTCGCCAAATACATGGTACAAAAACAACTACAACTTTATTAATAAAACTATCGAGCAAAATACGACAACACTTAAACTGTGAGTTTAAATACAAATATTGTCATCTAGACTATATCCATACTCAAATAAGTCCTCATTACAATTATTGATACACTATTTTTCAAAATATTGAGGACTACTAAAACAACTTCTAGAACCATCATTCCACACCCCGACTAGTATTCTCTATATTCTCGCCTCATAAGAAAAAAAATGGAACAAAAAGGAAAAGGGTGAGCTCAACTAGCCCAGTAAAGAACATTATGACTAACATAACATAGAACAAATTATCGTTAGTCCTCAACAGGGAAAAATCTAATAGAATAAAATAGACAACCAATTTTAAATCAATATTCGCAGCGGAAATAATAATTCATTAGAAGAGTTAAGTAGAGAATGAAATCTACTATCTTCTATATATGAATTTAAAAGTTCATCGTCGATATTTTATCCCTGTAACATCAATCAATATATATCTGGAATTAAATATTCATCTTTGCACTACAGGCCAAAGATATTCATCAATTAGGTCATGTTCATCTAAACACTGCTCATCTTTGCACTCACGGCCAAAGATATTCATCGAAAATCATTCATCTTTGCACTACATGCCAAAGATATTCAGTAATATCATCATTTAGGACCGAGGATGATGAAAAATATTTTAAAGAAAACGAATCCAGTGAGACAAAAGAACAAATATTAAGGATTCGTATTACAGTTTTATCCAAGTTCAATAATACTCCATAATAACCAATTTTGAAGCAGAATTCAAAAATAAAGATCAAAACATAGATGCAATCAAAGATAGTAACCATAATAGACATCTTGGACAAAAAGGAAAATTTTAATTTTTTGGTGAATAGTGTCGTATTCGTGAATAGTGCCATATACGTGAATAGTAACCCCGACACAAAAAGTTCTAAATTTGATAAAAAGTTCAAACCAATATTTCGGCATAATGATATTGAAGAAAATAATATCATTTAAGAAGAAAATAACATCCTTTACCTCGAAAAGAATAGTACTTCTAACTGAATTTCGAATATAACGCTGAAAGAAACTTGCACCGTATAGCAACACTTAAAGTATCAAAATACTCATAAAAATACGCTCGATATTATAGAGAGAGAAAACTTCAGATTCTGGTGTGATTTTCAATTCTAACCTAAGCACCTTATTTATAGGAAAATGCTTAGAACACCAAAGCAGAAAATTTAATAAATTATTAATATTTTCAAATTATATTCCTACGCACACCACACCAGACCAAAATCATCAGCCATCCACCCCATAAAAATAACAAAAACGTTTTTCTTAATTAAAATATTTTAAACTTCAAAAATTAACTATTTCAGAACTTCAGAACTTCAATAATTCATAATAAATAGCCATTTTATCAGAAAAATTTGAATCTTATGTCCTCCTATAGGAAATTCAATTCTCTACAACTTTGTAGAAGAAAGGTTTTCTAAATTCCAAACAAAAATTGACCGAAATTCACATACAGACGATTTTACAAGCTATAATCAAATTTCAGTCAAGAAATGGGTCCACCAACATGTTTAACATGTTTTAAATATTTTTAGTAACAAAAATACTCTTCCTCCTCATTTACTCATATATCCCACATTCATTGTAAAAATATCACCATTATTATATTATTATAATATAATAATAAATTATTTTATCAAAAAAGATAAAATATCAATTTTTAACAATTGTCACTTTTCTAAAAATTCCTTCATTTATATCCACATAAATAAATATTTTCCTTATCATATAAATCAATAATTAATTATTCACAAATAATATTACAGAATCACAATAATGACAACCAGCCCGTGTCCAGGATAGAGGGGGCTTTCCAATAAGAATTTCTCCTTACTGGCGCGCAATTAGGTGGCCAAACTTCTCCTTAGACAGAACTTTCTAGACATTGCCAATAATGTTATCTAGTAATATTATTAAAATAATATGAATCATTGATCTGATAATGGGAAATACTGTGTAGTGATAATTATTAAAACAACAATAATATAAAATATCAACGTAGCAATTATTGAATCAATAAAATAAAATATTGAACAATAATTACTGTAACAATTATTGAGTAGTGCCTTGTTACATAAGAATCAATAATTGGTGCAATACCGTGCTGCTTCTTGCGCAATAACGCCAGATTCTTGTGTTTTTAAGCACCGGGTATTCCAACAATGTTAACGGTAACAACTACGTCGTTATTTATAAAACTTATACTTGTCGTTTTCTTCATCCAATCGTTTTCCATTATGGGGCCCACAAAAGGCTGCGCCGTCGTACGAATATTCCTCGACAGGAAGAATATTCTACGACTAAACGAATATTTCCCGATAATAATGAATATTTTATAACCACTTGCTTATTTGAAATATTTGCTCATTTTACCCATAACTAACCACATTAATCAATTCAACCCTTACTATTTCAAAATAATAAATAGATAAATTCAATTTCATTTATAATAAGTTAGGGTCTTACAACCTCCCCCCCCCCCCCTTGTGAAATTTTGTCCTCGAAATTGACGTACGTACCTGGTGTTTCGAAAAGGTGAGGACACCTCGCTTTCATTTTTCGTTTCCAACTCCCATGTCATTTCCTCAATAGCATGGTTCCTCCACAAAACTTTAACTTGTGGTATGACCTTTGTGCGTAGGACATGCTCCTTTCTATCCAAGATCTTGATAGGTACCTCTTCGTACGTTAAATCTTCGGCTATCTCGTCAGGTTTTAACTCAATAATGTGGTTCGAGTCCTTCACATATTTACGAAGCACAGATACGTGAAAAACATTATGAACACGAGACATGCTTGGAGGTAACGCGAGTCTATAGGCCACATTTCCTACTCGGTCAAGAATCTAAAATGGACCAATAAATCGTGGATTGAGCTTTCCTATCTTCCCAAATCTTGTAACTCCCTTCCATGGAGCAATACGTAACAATACATGATCCCCAATGTCAAATTCCAAGTCCTTTCGATGAAGATCCGCATAACTCTTTTGTCAATCCTGTGTCGTTTGTATACGTTATCAAATCGTTTGGATCTTCTCTATAGTCATTCGTACCAACTCTAGTCCCAACAACGTTGGTTCTCCCACCTCATCCCAATATATTGGAGAGCAACACTTTCGTCCATACAATGCTTCAAATGGAGCCACACTTATACTTGCCTGATAACTGTTGTTGTAGGAGAATTCCACCAATGGTAGGTACTTATCCCAACTCCCTTTGAAATCTAGGACACAAAGTCTTAATAGATCCTGAAGAGTTTGAATAGTCCTCTCTGATTGTCCGTCCATTTGAGGATGATGTGCCGAACTGAATCGTAAATCCGTGCCCATAGCTTTCTGCAAGCTAACCCAAAATTTTGAAGTGAATCTTGGGTCACGATCCAAAACTATGGATACTGGCATGCCATGCAATCTCACAATCTCATTTACGTACATACTAGCAAGACGTTCAAGGGAATAAGTCTCCTGTATAGGCAAGAAAAATGGCGACTTTGGTTAATCTATCAACAATAACCCAAATCGCATCTATGCCTTGAGAAACCTTGGGAAGACCCGTAACAAAATCCATAGTAATGTGTTCCCACTTCTATTTCAGAATCTCAAGTGGTTGAAATGGACCCTTTGGTACTTGATGCTCCGCCTTTACACGTTGACAAGTTAAACATCTCGAGATAAACTTCGCGATCTCTCTCTTCATATTGTTCCACCAAAATGTATGTCGAAGATCATGATACATTTTGGTACTCCCAAGATGGATTGCAAATGGTGTGTTGTGTGCCTCCATTATGATTCTATGCTTCAAGTCAGAATCGTTAGGAACACAAAGTCTGGAGTGTACTCGAAGTATTCCTTATTCATCGATTCTTGCTTCTAAAATAGTACCTTCTTGAACTTTCTTCTTCATATGCATCAGCTCCATGTCCGTAGCTTGAGTAGCTTTAACTTTATCGATTAAAGTCGGTTCTACTCGTATACTTGATATCATCATGTGGGTACTTGGAGACTTTATCTCTATCTCCATCCTTTGCAAGTCATACAAAATGGGCCTTTGTGTTAACAATATTGCACTTGTACCCACATATGATCTTCTACTCAATGTGTCAGCTACCACGTTTGCTTTTCCAGGATGGTATTGGATGGTATGGTCGTAATCTCAACAACTCGAGCCAACGTCGTTGCCACATGTTGAGTTCCTTTTGGGTAAAGAAATATTTGAGGCTTTTATGATCTGTGTAGATCTCCACTTTCTCCCCATATAGGTAGTGTCTCCATATCTTCAATGCGAAAATGACTGCTGCCAACTCCAAATCATGAGTAGGATAATTCCTCTCATATTCTTTGAGTTGTCGCGAGGTATAGGCTATGACTTTCCCATGTTGCATGAGAACACATCCTAACCCTTTGCCCGAAGCATCACTGTAGATAACAAATCCATCCGAACCAGACGGTATTGTCAGAACAGGTGTCGAAATGAGTCTCCTCTTAAGATCTTGGAAACTCTTCTCGCATTCATCGCTCCATACGAATTTTGTATCTTTACGAGTCAGCTGAGTTAACAGAGTAGCGATTCGAGAAAATCCTTCCACTAATCTTCGATAATAACCAAATTAAGCCCGTAAAAGCTACGATTTGATCACCGAAACTTGGTTGCTCTCAACTTTGTATTGCTTCAATCTTCACGTCAATAGACACTCCATGTTTTGACACCATGTGCCCAAGGAATGTTACTTCCTCAAGCCAGAACTCACATTTCTTCACTTGGCATATAGCTTGTTATCACGAAGCCTTTGCGAGCATCTTCCAATTGGCGCATGATCTTCACTGACTTTTGGAATAGATGAGGATGTCATCAATAAAGACAACAACGAACTGATCCAAATATTCCTTGAATACTCAGTTCATCATATCCATGAAAGCAGCAGGAGCATTAGTCATTCCAAAAGACATTACTAAGAATTCATAAATGCCCATCTAGGGAGTTCTCAAGGTCGTCTTTGGAATATCCTCAGTTTTAACCTTCAGCTGATGATATCCAGAATGAAGATCAATTTTTGAAAAGAATTGTGCTCCTTACAACTGATCAAACAGGTCATTAATGCGAGGTAGCGGATACCTATTCTTGATGGTGACATGGTTCAATTCTCGATAGTCAATAAAAAGTCGCATACTCCCGTCTTTCTTCTTTACAAAAAAAATAGGAGCACCCCAAGGAGATGTACTAGGACGAATGAAACCGATGTCCAACAACTCCTGTAGTTGGACCTTTAACTCCTGAAGTTCAATAGGAGCCATTCGATATGGGGTTTTAGAAATAAGCTTTGTACCAGTTCAAGGTCAATAAAGAATTCAACTTCACGTTCTGGGGGTAGACCGGGAAGTTCCTCAGGAAATACGTCAGGAAATTCACTACTAACAGAAATTTTATTCAAATCTGACGTGCTTTTGTTCAAGTCCGTGACATGGGCTAAGAAAGCTTGACATCCATTTTTTAATAAACAAATAGCTTTATGGCTTGATATGAAAGTGATTAACTTTAGAGGTTTGGTTGCTTGAATTCGCATAATAGGTTGGTTAGGAATATGAAAACTAACAACCTTACAAAAACAATCAATTTTAGCATAATGAGTGGTTAACCAATCAATCCCTAAAATCACATCAAATGCAAGTATTTTCAAAGAAATAAGATCAACAGGTAATGTGATGGTACCAACTTGGATCAAACAAGATTTATAAATAGTGGATGCAATGAAAGTTTCTCCTAACGGAGTCTCCACAGATAAGTCAAAGTCTAATTTCTCCGGAGTCAAGTTTAAACGTTGAGCACAAATAGGAGAGATAAATGAATGGGTAGCACCGGTATCTAATAAGGTATAAACTTCGCAAGAATTTATGATTAGCTTACCAGTGATCACCTCGTTTTGGTTCCTCGCATTTTGACCAGTCATGACAAACGCTCTTCTAGGAACCGTTGATTTTGATTTTTTTGGGACAGTCTTTTGAGTCACCATCCCCACTAGACTTGGTTTCGCTACAGTACAATCTCGAGCGATATGTCCTTCCTTTCCATAATTATAGCATACCTTGAATTGAACTGTAGACGGGCCAATTTGGGGGTACGATATCCCTCTTTTCCACATTTATAAAGATACTGACCGGGGTGGTTGTTCTCCTCCCTTAAAACCAGTTATTCTTTGGTGCTAACGTCTTCACGATTATCATTGTTGAATCTCCTCTTTTAAAATCTCCCCGACTCGCTTCTTCTATTTTCATGGCCACGATTACCACCGTGAGTGGTTACCACTTTTGTCCTAATGTTTTCCTCCCCATTGGTTTTCATTGTTCGATGATCGCTACTACCACCAGATGACCTTGGTTATGGTCCCTCGGTTGAACGTATCAAGTTATCTCGCTTCTAATAATTGAGCCCTCATTGACAACATCCGAATATAAAGAAAATTTATGAGAGATAAGATATTGCGAATCTCGGGTTTTAAACTGTCTTGAACATCCTCGCCATTCGCTCCCCTTCTTCTACCAAATGAGGTACAAACCGGATAACTCGCAAACTTAATACTCGTCTTTGGGACACCGTCATGTTATTTTGTTCTAATCTAATAAATTCCACCTCCTTCATATGGCGAATACTTTCAGGAAAGTACTTGTCATTGAAAAGTTTTTGAAACGTTTCTCAAGACATAAAGGTAGTCTGCCTCGCCATGAAACATAAGTGTGACAACCCCAAAATAGGTTCATTCCATCCAACCCATTTTGAGTCGCCAAATACATGGTACAGAAAACAACTACAACTTTATTACAACAATTGTCGTGCAAAATACAACAACACATATGCTGTGAGTTTGGATACAAATATATACCAACTGTGACTCATGTCCCAACTGTGGACATCACCTCACAATGACACCTTACATAAAGGTATAGTCAAAAACTATTTTAGAAATTAGAATCTTTGGGAAGTGCTCAAGGAAACCTTCGTACATGGGAGGCCATGCTTCTAGGTTATGATAGATATCATATGGCCACAGAATTATCCTTGGTTGACCCAATAGACCCCAAAGAAAAATGAGAAGATTACTATCATATTCTTCCCAATGGTAAGTTTTCTCTTGACATATCATTATCTCCACTGTCTCTAATTGAGAATTATACTTCAAACAAACACCAAGATTATATAGGTAGTGCTCGTAGATATACTCAGTAAGTGGATGAGCACAACCCTATCTTATGATGAGACGGGGTTATATGTCATTAGCCATCTTGTACGATAGTGGCAAAACACCCTTCCAAAGTTGAGTTCACCTCACCTCAACAAATTTATAGACCACCGCTTCTATTCCTTTGTTATCCCCTCTTTCGACCCAAATTTACACTTTTATTACCTGAAAAGGAATTGTGAAGCAAAAGGGTGAGCACAACTAGCTCAATAAAGAATATAATGACTAAAGATAATTAAATTATCAATAGCCTTCATCAGTAATAAATCAGAGATTTAGAACATATGGTAGATGATAAAACTTTTCAACCATAGTTGCAACGGAACGAGCAATCCATTAGAAGAGTCAAATAGACCATAAAATCTATTATCTGCTCCATGTTAAAAGTCCACCAACAATGTTTTATCCCTGTAACATCAATCAATAATTCATGTCCACAATCACATGTATAACTCATAATAGTAATTATAGTTCTAAATTCCTTTTCTCATCCAGGACAAAGATAATTTTCATCACCTGAAACATCAAAGATCATGGTTATACCAAATCACAGTTCATGTTCATAATCATACTAATAAATTTATCTTTGCACTACGGGCCAAAGATATTCATCAACAAGTCATCTTTGCACTACAGGCCAAAGATATTCAACAACAGTTCATCTTTGCATTACGAGCCAAAGATATTCATCAACAAATCATCTTTTGCACTACGTGCCAAAGATATTCAACAACAAGTCATCTTTGCATTCTGAGCCAAAGATATTCATCAATAATTCATCTTTGCACTACAAAGCAAAAGATATTCATTATCATTTCATCTTTTGCACTACTGAGCAAAAGATATTCAACAACAAGTCATCTTTGCACTACAAAAGCCAAAGATATTCAATAACAGTCATCTTTGCACTACGGGCCAAAGATATTCATCAATAATTCATCTTTTGCACTAAAGGGCCAAAATAAATTAATATCTCAAAGAAATACATAATTATTTCAGAATTTATATAAACCATAATTATAACCATGTTGATCAATTCACCTTTGCACTTAAGCTAAAAATATTCAATTATAAATTCAATGGTCTTGATCATACCAGTCAATGATTCAACTTTGCACTACTGGCCAAAGAGAACCCATAGCCATGATCATACCAATAATCTACCCATCTTTACACTCAAGTCAAAGAGAATTTCAACACGAGGGCTATAAAAATGTTATATATGATAATAAAAACAATATATATAGTTTTAATCTCCAGAGTAATGTTCATAAATCAACTATAATTTGGTTAGAAAAAGAAACCAATTTTGTCGTGAATAGTAACTCGTGAATAGTAACTCATGAATAGTAACTCATGAATAGTAACCCCGACATAAAAAGGTAGAAATTTCACAATAAAATCCATACCAATATTTTTGTATAATGATATTGAAAGAATAACATTTCTTAAACTTATAAACAATTTATTTTAATTGTTTACACTTTACTAAAATAATGCATTTAATCATTCTAAAATGCCAAACTCATAAGATTTCATCACCAATAACCAAAACCCTCATCAAAAATCTGCATATACCACATATATGATTCTCAAGCCATAAAATCATATTTTCCAATTTTCTTCCTTCACATAACATATTTAATTCCTTTATTCATAACTAGACCATTTTCATGAAAAATACCAAATCAGTTCCAAAAATATTTCTTTTCTGGGATTTAGCAGAATATAGTCCCATATTGAACATATATTTTTCCCGGAATTTTAAAAATACATTTAATATTTTTCATATGGCCAAAACTGCAGAATTTTTAGACATTTATCATAAATTGTACTTTTATCCAAAAATTTTGAAATTTACAGAGTATACTTCTATCATATACATGTACTCCCAATAAAAAGTTTATCAATTTTGGAGTTAACCACAAGGAGTTATAAGGGTTTTCTTTTAAAATAGTCATTTCCCATAAAATTCATAACTCATAATCTATACATCCAAAAATCGCCATTTTTGGACACAATCTAGAAAACTCATCATATTGTCATTTCAAATTTTTCCAGAATTTTTGAAGGTTAGAAAAATTACGAAACTTAAAATCATAACAACCCTTAAAATCCCTTACTATCCCTTACCTCAAAAGAGCAGCACTTCTGACTGGATATCGGATATAACGCTGAAGGAAACTTACACTGAAGAATAACAACTCACCAAGTATCTAAATACTCACAAAATACACTCGATAATCTAGAGAGAGAAAGAGAGAAAACTTGTTTCTGGTGTGATTTTCAATTCTAACTTAGCCCTCTATTTATAGGAAAATGTTAGCACGCCGAAGCAGACTTAACCTGTAACCTGATGGCTTTACCTACTACTATTCCTACCCACCATATTTGAAAATTTAATTGAGCACATTTCTCTCCAACCAAAAGTGGGGCCCACCAATTCTAGAATTTTCCACCAAAATCATTTATAACCTAATTTCCGAATCAGTCACCTCTTAAAATTCATAACAAATTATACTCTCATTTTTAACGGTTCAAAATTTTTGGACATATACTCAACTTATATATGTATAACATATCCAAAAATTACAACGATCCAACGGTCGGATTAAATATTATAACTCACACAATAAAGCTATAATAACACCGATTTGATCTTTTAATACCTCCAATCTGACAAAATACTGATAAAACACCTCAACATTAACTCCTTCATTTATAACCACATAAATAAACCCATCATTTATATCTACATCAAATAAATATTTCCTTATCATATAAATCAATAATTAATTATTCACAAATAAAATTACAGAATCACAATTATGACAACCAGGCTGCTCCCAGGAAAGAGGGGGCCTTTCGATAAGGATTTCTCCTTACTGGCGCGCAATTAGGAGACCAAACATCTCCTTGACAGAACTTTCTAGACATTGCCAATAATGTTATCTAGTAATATTATTCAAATAATATGAATTATTGATCTGATAATGGAAATACTGTGCAGTGACAATTATTGAACAACAATAATATAAAATATCAACGTAGCAATTATTGAATCAATAAAATAAAATATTAAACAGTAATTACTGTAACCATTATTGAGTAGTGCCTTCTTACGTAAGAATCAATAATTCAAAAATACTGTGCAAAATCGTGTGCTACTGTGCAATAATGCGTATTACTGTATTTTAACCATCGGGAATTCCAACAGTGTTAACGGTAACCATTACGCCGTTATTTATAAAAACTCAAATTTGTCATTTTCATCATCCGACAGTTATCCGTTATGGGGCCCACAAATGACTGCACCGAGGTACGAATATTCCCCGACAGAAAAAATATTCCACGACTAAACGAATATTCCCCGACAACAATGAATATTTTATAACCACTTGCGTATTTTGAAAAAATTCATATACCACCCTTAACTTTAACCTTTTATCAATTTAACCAATTACTAAATAGGAAAATTGAATACTTTTATTTCATAAAATTCGGGGTCTTACAATCTCCCCTCCTTATGAAATTTCGTCCCCGAAATTTACGTACCTGGTATTTCAAAGAGTTGAGAATACCTTGCTTTCATTCCAGATTCCATCTTCCCTGTCATCATGATTTCTCCATTGCTCATCTCCTGTATTTCAGATATCATTCTAGAATACAGTTTCAAAACAAAGGTTAATTGACATATCACAATTTGTCAACTTAAGTAAGAAAATTCAGCTTAGGTAGGACACACACTAGCGAAGGATATTTCTCGTCTCTCCCTTCCTAGTTCTAATCCGGGATCTCCGCCAGAAATCATATCCCTAAGCTCTGATACCAACTGTGACAACCCCAAAATAGGTCCATTCCATCCAACCCATTCTGAGTCGCCAAATACATGGTACAGAAAACAACTACAACTTTATAACAACAATTGTCGTGCAAAATACAACAACACATATGCTGTGAGTTTGGATACAAATATATACCAACTATGACTCATGTCCTAACTGTGGACAGCACCTCACAATGACACCTTACATAAAGGTATAGTCAAAAACTGTTTTAGAAATTAGAATCTTTGGGAAGTGCTCAAGGAAACCTTCGTATATGGGAGGCCATGCTTCTAAGTTATGATAGATATCATATGGCCACAGAATTATCCTTAGTTGACCCAATAGACCCCAAAGAAAAATGAGAAGATTACTATCATATTCTTCCCAATGATAAGTCTTCTCTTGACATATCATTATCTCTACTGTCTCTAATTGAGAATTATACTTCAAACAAACACCAAGATTATATAGGTAGTGCTTGTAGATATACTCAGCAAGTGGATGAGCACAACCCTGTCTTATGATGACACGAGATTGTATGTCATTAGACATCTTGTATGCAAAACACCCTTCCAAAGTTGAGTTCACCTCACCCTCAACAGCTATAGACCACCGTTCTATTCCCCATTATCCCCCAGACAAATTCAAATACACTTTTTTATTACACCGAAAAGGAATTGTGAAGCAAAAGGGTGAAACACAACTAGCTCGATAAAGAATATCATGACTAAAGATAATTAAATTATCAATAGCCTTCATCGATAATAAATCAAAGATTTAGAACATATGGTAGATGATAAAACTTTTCAAGCATAGTTCATGAATGAATGAAAGCGATCCATTAGAAGAGTCAAATAGACCATAAAATCTATTATCTTCTCCATGTTAAAAGTCCACCAACAATGTTTTATCCCTGTAACATCAATCAATAATTCATGTCCACAATCACATGTATAACTCATAATCGTAATTGTAGTTCTAAATTCCTTTTCTCATCCAGGACAAAGATAATTTTCATCACCTGAAACATCAAAGATCATGGTTATACCAAATCACAGTTTATGTTCATAATTATACTAATAAATTTATCTTTGCACTACGGGCCAAAGATATTCATCAACAAGTCATCTTTGCACTACAGGCCAAAGATATTCAACAACAGGTCATCTTTGCATTACGAGCCAAAGATATTCATCAACAAATCATCTTTGCACTACAGGCCAAAGATATTCAACAACAAGTCATCTTTGCATTACGAGCCAAAGATATTCATCAATAATTCATCTTTGCACTACAGGCTAAAGATATTCATTATCATTTCATCTTTGCACTACAGGCAAAAGATATTCAACAACAGGTCATCTTTGCACTACAGGCCAAAGATATTCAATAACATGCCATCTTTGCACTACGGGCCAAAGATATTCATCAATAATTCATCTTTGCACTACACGCCAAAGATATTAATATCTCAAAGAAATACATAATTATTTCAGAATTTATATAAACCATAATTATAACCATGTTGATCAATTCACCTTTGCACTTAAGCTAAAAATATTCAATTGTAAATTCAATGGTCATGATCATACCAGTCAACGATTCAACTTTGCACTACTGGCCAAAGAGAACCCATAGTCATGATCATACCAATAATCTAACCATCTTTACACTCAAGTCAAAGAGAATTTCAACACCAGGGCTATAAAAATATTGTATATGATAATAAAAACAATATATATAGTTTTAATCTCCAGAGTAATATTCATAAACCAACTATAATTTGGTTAGAAAAAGAAACCAATTTTGTCGTGAATAGTAACTCATGAATAGTAACTCATGAATAGTAACCCCGACACAAAAAGGTAGAAATTCCACAATAAAATCCATACCAATATTTCGGTATAATGATATTGAAAAAATAACATTTCTTAAACTTATAAACAATTTATTTTAATTGTTTACACTTTACTAAAATAATGCATTTAATCATTCTAAAATGCCAAACTCATAAGATTTCATCACCAATAACCAAAACCCTCATCAAAAATCTGCATATACCACATATATGATTCTCAAGCCATAAAATCATATTTTCCAATTTTCTTCCTTCACATAACATATTTAATTCCTTTATTCATAACTAGACCATTTTCATGAAAAATACCAAATCAGTTCCAAAAATATATCTTTTCTGGGATTTAGCAGAATATAGTCCCATATTGAACATATATTTTTCTCGGAATTTTTAAAATACATTTACTATTTTTCATATGGCCAAAACTGCCGAATATTTAGACATTTATCATAAATTGTAATTTTATCCAAAAATTCTGAAATTTACAGAGTATACTTCTATCATATACATGTACTCCCAATAAACATTTCATCAATTTTGGAGTTAACCACAATGAGTTATAAGGGTTTTCTTTTAAAATAGTCTTTTCCCTTTTAAAATAGTCTTTTCCCATAAAATTCATAACTCATAATCTATACATCCAAAAATCGCCATTTTTTGGACACAATCTAGAAAACTCATCAAATTATCATTTCAAAATTTTCCAGAATTTTTGAAGGTTAGAAAAATTACGAAACTTAAAATCATAACAACCCTTACTATCCCTTACCTCAAAAAAGCAAAGACTTACGATTTGATATCGGATATATTGTTGAAGGAAACTTATCTTTGAAGAATAGTAACTCACCAAGTATCTAAATACTCACAAAATACACTCGATAATCTAGAGAGAGAAAGAGAGAAAACTTGTTTCTGGTGTGATTTTTAATTCTAACTTAGCCCTCTATTTATAGGCAAAATGTTAGCACGCCGAAGCAGACTTAACTTGTAACCTGATGGCTTTACCTGCTACTATTCCCACCCACCACATTTGAAAATTTAATTGAGCACATTTCTCTCCAACCAAAAGTGGGGCCCACCAATTCTAGAATTTTCCACCAAAATCATTTATAACCTAATTTCCGAATCAGTCACCTCTTAAAATTCATAACAAATTATACGCTCATTTTTAACGGTTCAAAATTTGTGGACATATACTCAACTTATATATGTATAACATATCCAAAAATTACAACGATCCAACAGTTGGATTAAATATTATAACTCACACAATAAAGCTGTAATAACACCAATTTGATCTTTTAATACCTCTAATCTGACAAAATACTGATAAAACACCTCAACATTAACTCCTTCATTTATAACCACATAAATAAACCCATCATTTATATCCACATCAAATAAATATTTCCTTATCATATAAATCAATAATTAATTATTCACAAATAATATTACAGAATCACAATTATGACAACTAGGCCGCTCCCAGGAAAGAGGGGGCTTTCCGATAAGGATTTCTCCTTACTGGCGCGCAATTAGGTGACAAAACCTCTCCTTTACAGAACTTTCTAGACATAGCCAATAATGTTATCTAATAATATTATTCAAATAATATGAATTATTGATCTGATAATGGAAATACTGTGCAGTGACAATTATTGAACAACAATAATATAAAATATCAACGTAGCAATTATTGAATCAATAAAATAAAATATTGAATAGTAATTACTGTAACCATTATTGAGTAGTGCCTTCTTACGTAAGAATCAATAATTCAAAAATACTATGCAAAATCGTGTTCTACTGTGCAACAACGCGTATTACTGTATTTTAACCACCGGGTATTCCAACAATGTAAACGGTAACCATTACGCCGTTATTTATAAAAACTCAAATTTGTCATTTTCTTCAAATTAACGGTTATCCGTTATATAGGGCCCACAAATGATCGCTACTGTGGTCGTCATTTGAATATTCCCAAACGAAAGAATATTTCACGACTAAACGAATATTCCCCGACAACAATGAATATCTTATAACCACTTGCGTATTTTGAAAAAATTCCTATATCACCCTTAACTTTAACCTTTTATCAATTTAACCATTTACTAAATAGGAAAATTGAATACTTTTATTTCATAAAATTCAGGGTCTTACAATAAAGGTGGCGAATGGAACCTTCTGTTCCTCCGTGCATCCCAAGACATAGAATATCTTGGTAATTTGTTTAACCCACGTCTCTACCTTGATCGGATTCAGATTTCCAATAAATTCTGGTGGTCCCAACTCTTTGAACTGCTTGGCTGTGACAAGCCGCGCGTTGCTATCATTTCCAACCGTATTTTGTACACGAGTCTCCCTCGTCTGGTTTTGCATGAATTGCAAAAAGCTTCTAAACATTTCGTCGTTCATCGTCTGCTCAGTGGTGTTGTTTACAGGAGGAATATTGCCTTCATGTTGCACGTTCTCCTAGGTGGTGATTAAAGGTGTCTCCACGGTCACATTTACTCCACTGTTAATATTCTCAGCTGCCATTCTTAACTGCCATAAAACAAGGGTTAATTAAACAAATTAACATATCACATATTAACCATATGCTCCGAGTGACCAACAAATAAGCTTAGGTATGACACACTAGCGAAGGATTACTCGTCTCTCCCCTTCTAATTCTATTCCCTGATCTCCGCCAGAGACCACATACCTAAGCTCTGATACCAACTGTGACGCCCCCAAAATAGGTATACAACACCCATTCTGAGTCGCCAAATACATGGTACAGAAATAATTACAACTTTATTAATACAACTGTCGAGCAAAATACGATAACACTTAAACTGTGAGTTTAAATACAAATACTATCATCTAGACAATATCCACACTCAAATAAGTCCTCATTATAATTATTGATACACTATTTTACCAAATAGTGAGGACTACTAAAACAACTTCTAGAACTATCATTCCACACCCCGACTAGTACTCACTATATTCTCGCCTCCTGAGAAGAAAAATGGAACAAAAAGGAAAAGGGTGAGCTCAACTAGCCTAGTAAAGAACATTATGACTAAGATAACATAGAATAAATTATCGTTAGTCCTAAACAAGGAAAAATCTAATAGAATACAATAGACAACCAATTTTAAATCAATATTCGCAGCGGAAATAATAATTCATTAGAAGAGTTAAGTAGAGAATGAAATCTACTATCTTCTATATATGAATTTAAAAGTTCATTGTCGATATTTTATCCCTGTAACATCAATCAATATATATCTCGAATCAAATATTCATCTTTTACACTACTGAGCCAAAGATATTCATCGATTAGTCATGTTCATCTAAACACTGCTCATCTTTGCACTACGCCCAAAAATATTCATCAAAAATCATTCATCTTTGCACTACATGCCAAAGATATTCAGTAATATCATCATTTAAGACTGAGGATAATGAAAAATATTTTAAAGAAAACGAATCCAGTGAGACAAAAGAACAAATATTAGGGATTCATATTACAGTTTTATCCAAGCTCAATAATACTCCATAATAACCAATTTTGAAGCAGAATTCAAAAATAAAGATCAAAACATGGATACAATCAAAGATAGTAACCATAATAGACATCTTGGACAAAAAGGAAAATTTTCATTTTTCGGTGAATAGTGCCATATACGTGAATAGTAACCCCGACACAAAAAGTTCCAAATTTGATAAAAAGTTTAAAACAATATTTTGGCATAATGATATTGAAGAAAATAATATCATTTAAGAAGAAAATAACATCCCTTACCTCGAAAAGAATAGTACTTCTGACTGAATTTCGGATATAACGCTGAAAGAAACTTGCACCGTATAGCAACACTCAAAGTCTCAAAATACTCATAAAACTACGTTCGATATTATAGAGAGAGAAAACTTCAGATTCTGGTGTGATTTTCAATTCTAACCTAAGTACCCTATTTATAAGAAAATGCTTAGAACACCAAAGCAGAAAATTTAATAAATTATTAATATTTTCAAATTATATTCCTACGCACACTACACAAGACCAAAATCATCAGCCATCCACCCCAAAAAAATAACAAAAACATTTTTCTTAATTAAAATATTTTAAACTTCAAAAATTAATTATTTCGGAACTTCGGAACTTCAATAATTTATAATAAATAGCCCTTTTATCAGAAAAATTTGGATCTTATGTACTTCTATAGGAAATTCAATTATCTACAACTTTGCAAAAGAAAGTTTTTCCAAATTCCAAATAAAAATTGATCGAAATTCACATACGGACGATTTTACAAGCTATAATCAAATTTCAGTCAAGAAATGGGTCTACCAACATGTTTAACATGTTTTAAATATTTTTAGTAACAAAAATACTCTTCCTCCTCATTTACTCATATATCCCACATTCATTATAAAAATATTACCATTATTATATTATTATAATATAATAATAAATTATTTTATCAGAAAAGATAAAATATCAATTTTCAACAATTGTCACTTTTCTAAAAATTCCTCCATTTATATCCACATAAATAAATATTTTCTTTATCATATAAATCAATAATTAATTATTCACAAATAATATTACGAGAATCACAATAATGACAACCAGCCGGTAGTTCTAGGAAAGAGGGCTTTCGATAAGAATTTCTCCTTCTTCTGGCGCCAATTAGGTGACCAAACCTCTCCTTAGCGGATCTATCTAGACATTGCCAATAATGTTATCTAGTAATATTATTAAAATAATATGAATCATTGATCCGATAATGGGAAATACTTGTAGTGACAATTATTAAAACAACATTAATATAAAATATCAACATAGCAATTATTGAATCAATAAAATAAAATATTGAGCGAGAATTACCATAATAATTATTGAGTAGTGCCTTCTTTACGTAAGAATCAATAATTAGTGCAATACTGCAGTGTGATCTTGTGCAATAACGCAGCATATTCTTGTGTTTTAATCACCGGGTATTCCAATAGTGTTAACGGTAACAACTACGCCGTTATTTATAAAAACTCATACTTGTCATTTTCTTCATCCAATCGCTTTTCGTTATGGGACCCACAAAAGGCTGCGCCATCGTACGAATATTCCCCGACAGGAAGAATATTTTATGAGCAAACGAATATTTCCCGGCAATAATGAATATTTTAAAACCACTTGCTTATTTGAAATATTTGCGCATTTTACCCATAACTAACCACATTAATCAATTCAACCCTTACTATTTCAAAATAATAAATAGATAAATTCAATTTTATTTATAAAAAGTTAGGGTCTTACAAAACAACTCAAAGTTGAGTTAAGGAAAACTTGCATGAACCGTTGATTATCGCTATGCAATTTTATTAAGCTTTGTCTGAAGACCTAATATTAATAATATCGATATACAAATTAGAATAATATCATCACAATATTTAAAATAACCTAAACATATTATCACATAATCCTATCCATCTATAATACACATAAGACTTAACCTCAAGTCAAACTTTTACAGTCTGAGTAGAGTTCGACAAAATTCTAACATCCCGACGGTCTAGTCAGACACAATTTCGAGTTTAAGTTCAATTAAACTCTGTCTAAACACTTAATCGTTATCTAAGATAATTATATTATCAGTCAAAATAATTTTTCAAGTCTCATAATAATTTTTAAATAATTATTATCATTTATCATGAATTTTCAATCGTTCATAACGTATTTAAAAAGAATTAAATATCACATAATTCCTTTATAATTAATATTTATTTAATACTAAATATTAATGAAAATCATAACATAATATTATAATATATGTATAATATATCAAAGTATTTTAATACTTTAAAATCATATTTATATGATTTTTAAACAATTAAATTCATTATCCATGATGCTTATTAATATTAAAATATTAACATTTTCATGACAAAATATCAAAAGTTATATTTTATAACTTAAAATATTTTTATAACACTTAAATCATTTTTATATGATTTTTAAATCATAAATTATAATTTTCCATAATTTATTTAATATATTTACTAAATATATTAATTACCATCGATATTAATTAATTAATGAAATTCATCACAAAATATTAAAAGTCATTAAAAATAACTTCAAATTTTTTCTTATACCTTAATATAAATTTTCATGATTTTTTTCATGTATTAAAAAATTATTTTTAAATAATTTATTTAATATTATAATTAAATAAATTAAGTACAATTTATATTCCAAAAATATTAAATATTTATGAAATATACTCAAAATAATTAAAAACTAATTTTTAGACTTTAAAATAATTTTTAGGAATTTATTTTGTATTTTTAATAATTAAAAATCATTTTTATCTATTTAATTAATAAAATAATTCATTTTTCTAATTAAACTGTCGCTAAAGGGTGCATATAGTGAAATGAGTGACGTTATAGGTGTTCTTGGTGTTCTTGAGTCCCAACCTAGAAACTCGTAGCAGTTAACCGGTTAGCTAGTTTGACCAGTAATAGATCTAGGTTCTTGTTGCTTCCGGGCTGATAATTTGTATCAAGATTGTAGTATAAGTGTAGCACTACAACTAGAATCAAGTTTCATGGCAATCCTACATCATAATAGAAAGATATAGGCCTCTAAAAATCATGTCAGGCCTGTTCTTCATTTTCTGGGTTACCCAGAAATGAAGAACAGTGCAGGGTCCCTACTTTGAGCCTTTAAATCTTTTGTTGGGAGAGTGCATATTTTGATTTAATGTTTAAATGTAAATGCTCATGATTATATGTAAAGTCCTTAGAGAAATATATGTACAAGGACTTAGTGATAGATCAAATTTGTTAGGTTGATCTACATCTTGAAGTGTAATAGATAGGCTTCAACAAGAATCGTTGTGTATCAAGCTGATCAAGACTACAGAAGTCAAGGCAGAAACGTAGAGCTTCGAGGATCGTAGTGTGCTTGCCTTGAAGGACCTCTTCGGAAATCGTAGAGTGGTCTCAACATTTGCCGAGCCAACTCAGAGATCGTAGTGTGCTCTCGGAAATGTAGAGCTTGCAATAACAAGAAAGTGAAGATCGTAGTGTGCAAGTCTTTAAGAGAAATCATAGTGCACTTATTTGATAGCATCAAACCAAGCACCAAGGTGACAAGACACCACGATATGGATCGTAGAGTATCATCTGATGTGTCAGAAGCATCGACCCCTACCTTTTGTTTGGAGACAAATTCCAACAAATGTGGAATGGGTGTTAAACGTTGAAGTCCTCACTAGTACCAACGGTACAAAAGATGTCCTTAGTATAACAAAAGAAACGTATTCAAGAAGCTAAGGAAAGGACCATAGGACAGAGGAAAACACCTTTTCAGGTGTTAAGTGAGAAAGCAGTCTGCTGTGTCAGTGGGCTAGGATGCAATTCAGAAGATGTGCAGAAAAGTCTCCATCAAAGGTCATAAATGTCAAACGCATTTAAAGCTTCAACAAATGGCTTCAACGGATAGATTTCAAGGATCACATATATGTAAAACATATGCAGATGAGAGATTTAATCAAGCATTGTAAAAAACGTACAAGAACACTCAATGCTCAACTCTACGATCTGAGAAAAAGAGAAAGCTTGCTTAGCTACTCAGTTCTTTCGAACAAGTGCTTAACAACAATTGAGTAGCAACTACTAAGAACTCAAACAACGACTAATCAACTGAAGTAAGAGTTCTAAGTCAGAAGGACTTGAAGAGTTCTAAGTGAACTGTGAAGAACCATGCAAGTCTACTGGACTTGAAGAGTTCAAGAGTGAACTAAGAAGTTCCTAGACTGCTGGTCTAGAAGGAATCTGTGGGATTCAGAAAGTGTAAAAGACATCCTTAGTGGATTTCCTACTCGAGGAGTAGAAGAGTGGACTAGGAGCTTTAAGTGCTCTGAACCACTTAAAACTGCTTTGTCTATTACATCCTTGTTATAACTGCCATATCTGCCATAAATGCTATAACTGCCTCACTCTCATTAACTCGTTATCTTAAGGAAGATTAAAACAAATATTAATTCCGCTGAGTTTTAATCATTATCAACTAACAAGTTAAAACGAAAAGATTTTTAAATATCTATTCAACCCCCCTTCTAGATAACTATTGTGCCTCTGGGAACTAACAATTGGTATCAGAGCAGGTTCTATTATATAGCCTACAACGCTTAAGTAGATCCAATGGCATACTTACCAAGCGAATCAAGGACTGGACGAGGCAGCAAGCCACCAATGTGCAACAAAGATAAATTCGCAAACTAGAAAGTTTGGATGCAAGCATACATGGACTCAATAGATGAAGATCTATTTGAAACTGTTCAGAATGGGCCCTACGTTCCAACAAAGCTTGCACCAACTACAGACGACCCAAACATAATACAAATCAAAGTCAAAGAGGAGTGGACATATAACGAGAAGAGAGCTGTTCAACTTGACAAGAAGGCCAAGAACATTTTGTTTCAATAATTAGAAGATGATCTATTCGAAAATGTGGTTAACAACAAAACATCAAAGGAGGTTTGGGAAGCACTACTCATCATGCATGAAGGAACGGAAGAAGTAAGAGAAAACAAACAGTCTCTCCTAACACAGCAGTATGAAATGTTTGCTCATGTTCAAGGTGAAAACGTCACTGCCACCTACGAGAGATTTAACGTTCTGCTCAACTCTCTACGAGCCTATGGAAAGATCTATCCAAACAAAGATCTAATCATAAAGTTCATGAGAGCCTTACCAAGTAGGTGGGATGCCAAAACCACTGCTATTAGAGAGTTAAAGAATCTCCACGAGATGACTCAACAAGCAGAAACTCTATCAGAAGGAAGAAAGAAGGATAAGGGTGTTGCTCTCAAAGCAACTGAAAGTACATCCAAGGTCAACATTGAAATTGACTCTGATTATGATGAAGATGATGACAAAGACCTTGCAATGCTGGTAAAAAGACTCAGAAGGTTCATGTGTCAAGGCAAAACCAGCAAGCCAAAGAAGGTCAGCAGCTATAACAGCCAATAGCAAATGAATGATCTATGCTACAACTGCAAGAAGCCTGGCCATTTCATTGCCAACTGAAACAAACCTCTCAGAGAAGAGCTAAAGAAGAAATCACATCCAAAGAAGGAATACAAAGGAAACAAAAGGCCTCAGAAGAGTGACAAAGGCCTTGTAGCTGGAGGATCGTGGAGTGATTCAGACAATGACTCAACTCCCGAATCTGGAGATGATGAAGATCCTCAAATGGCTAATCTGTGCCTGATGGCCAAACATGCAAAGGACAAACTGAACTCTAACATACATGAAGTAAGTATCGATGAGGTATTTGACTTTAACTCTCCTGATGTAGACATTAATGATTTGAGAACTGCACTTCATGGCATAACAACTGATCTGCATCAATACATGAAATGGTTCAGAGTTCTGTCGAATGATTATTCACTTCTTCAAGAGGAGAAAAAGAAAGTTCAAGAAGAACTGGAAACAGCCCTTCTAAGTACTAACTCTTTCTCCAAACTTGAGGCTGAGAATGAGCTCTTAAAACAGACCAATGAGCTCAATGCATAAAGAGAGTCCAGTCTAACCTCTAAAATTGAGGAACTAGAAAAGACTATCTCTACATGGAATAAATCCTCATCATCCATGGACTCCCTGCTCTCTAGTCAGAGAAGTGCATCTGACATAACAGGCCTAGGCTTTGGGGGATCCACCTCAGAGCCATATATGTAAAAGATAAAGGAAGCTAGCACTAGTAATGCTTCAAGTTTGAGAAGATGCATTACAAAAGGAAGAACCAGCACAACCCTGTACTACTAACTCAATCCATTCTCCAAAGAGTAAAGGATCTCATGCTAGCCTGGGCTTCATAAAAGAGAATAGTAACTCATCCACTACTCACGAACATCGAAGGATTGTAGAGTCAAGTAAGACCAACTCTACGAATCAACTGGGAATGTACAGTAGAGGTAAGGTACACTCCTCATAATTCACGAAACCCAAGGACAGGTGGAAGAAGGAAAATTAGTTTAACAGAAGGATGACTAAAGAACCACACAAGTCCAAATGGAGGATGAACTATTACACACACACATGCATGCATCATACTAGATGTTTTGTGTGCAATAAAGTTAGTCACAAGGCTGCAAAGTGCTATTATAATTCAATGAATGTAAGACCCAAGATCAAGCAGATTTGGGTCCCTAAGGGCACTAACAAAGTAGGACCCATACAAATATGGGTAACAAAATGAAGTTTTAATATTATCACATGGAAAGAGCTCCACGATCACGACCTGGTATCTGGACAGTGGATGCTCAAGGTACATGACTGGGAATAAAGCCCTTCTGTCTAACTACATAGAGAAGGAGGGTCCCTCAGTCATCTTTGGAGACAACGGCTCTGGCAAGACACGAGGATATGGCTCAGTTGGAAATGGTACAGTGTCCTTCAGTAAAGTGGCCTATGTGGAAGGACTACAACACAATCTTCTGAGCATTAGCCAACTCTGCGATAAGGGCCATCAAGTAACATTCCTCAACAATCAGTGTCAAGTCAGAGATTTAAAGACATCTGCTGTAAAGCTAACCAAAACAAGAGAAGGAAATGTCTATACAATAAATCTTAGACAACTAAGCTCAGACGAGACAATATGCTTTCTGGCTAAAGCATCTGAAGAAATGAGCTGGTTATGACATAGAAGACTGTCTCATCTCAACTTCAAAAGCATGTCCAAACTTGCCTCAAAAGATCTTGTTGCATGCCTACCCAAGTTCAACTTCGTCAAGGAAAGGCCATGCAATGCCTGTCAGCTTGGAAAGTAAACCAGAAGCTCATTCAAGAGCAAAACTGCCAACTCAATCGACAAGCCCCTGCAGTTGCTCCACATGGATATATTTGGACCAATTCCAACAACAAGTCTTGGAGGGAAAAGATACTCACTGGTTATTGTCGACGACTACACAAGGTTCACATGGGTGTTCTTTCTAACCTCAAAGGATTAAACAAGCTCCCAACTGATCAAGATGTTCAGGCTGGTGATGAACGAGAAAAGAGAGAAAATCAAGGCTATAAGGAGTGATCATGGTAGAGAATTCGACTTCTCAGAAATGGACCCCTTCTTTGCACAAACAATGGCATCGATCGCCTTCTCGACTCCACGAACTCCTCAACAAAATGGAGTAGCTGAGAGAAAGAACATAACTTTGATAGAGGCTGGAAGAACTCTACTAGCAACAGCCCATCTGCCTGAATACTTCTGGCAGAAGCTATCAACACTGCATGCTACACTCAGAACAGATCACTCATACACTCTACGATCAAGAAGGCTCTGTAAGACCCCAACTTTTATGAATAAAGAATAATTTTCTCGAAATAAATTTTTGAATATTATGGTGTGGATTTGATATAATATTATAGTTGTAGGTAATATTTACAAATTTTGCAAAGTAAGCAAGTGGTTATATAATATTCGATTGGTCGGGAAATATTCATTTTAACAAGGAATATTCGTACGACGACACAATCATTGATGGACCCCACAACAAAAGTATTGTCGTAGTTAGAAAATGACAAAATTATCTTTTTATAAAAATAACGGCAAAATTATTACTAAAAAACTATTAAACCGCCTTTAGTAAAAAAAATACGATGTCTGGCGTGGTTGCATAGTAGCACACGATATTGATTATTGATGCTTACGTGAGAAGTCACTCAGTTATACTCAATTATTGCTACAGTAATTACTGCATCATATCTCTCATATTATTGATTCAATTATTGTCACAGTATCATCTACATTATATTTATTATTATTAAATCAATAATTGAGGCGACAAAGTTATTCATATTATTATTTGCAATATTGATGATGTCTAGAAGTTACATCGAGGAGAGGTTTGGTCACCTAATTGCGCCAATAAGGAGAAATCCTTATCGGAAAGCCCCCTCTTTCCTGGGAATGACCTGGTTGTTAAATATTGTGAGTTATAATATTAATGATGAATAAGTTGTGTTGATTAAAGATGAATTTGATAGTTCCATTCTGTTTGGATTATTAGTGTTAGTGGAAATCGACATCTATTCCATTGATAATTGATGTCTGGGGGTTATATTGATAAAGCGGGTAATTTATCGGATAAATGAGCAATTAATTGCTACAAATTCACATGCTTATACAACTATTTGTTCACATGTGTGTAATATTGAATCACATTCTTGTACTATTAGGGGAGTTGGTGCAAGATTGATAATACTTGCATAACTAAGTTAAAAATGGAGGTATAGTTGAAGGTACTATACTGTAATTATTTTTTTTCACATGATTATACTATTGAGTCACATGAATGAACTATTAATTCACATTATTTACTATTAGGGGAGGTGGTGCAAGTTTGTTAATACTTGCAGGACGAAATTAAAAATGAAGAAAAAGAGGAAGGTATTATACTGTAATATTTTGAGCCCCAAAACGTGCAATTATCGAAACTATATTTTCCTATAAATAGAAGCTCATTCTTCCTTCATTTCTCACCAATTCACAAAAGCTTTAGAGCAATTATTATAGAGAGAAATTATAGAGAGAAAGAAGAAGAGAAGTCTGCTACCTCACTATTCCAGTATCTAGTTTTTCTAAGGTAAGGGGTATTATTTCTTTCGTGTTCTTGAAGAGAGCTATTGTTATTCCATCCCTTATTATTCTGTTGGAACATCCTGTCTGTGCGAATTACGCATGACCTAGTTCCGTTATTTATTATTCTATTGGAATAACCTGTCTATGCGAAGTACCGCATACATGGTGAAATTCTTCTGTTATTCCATTCTTTATTATTCTGTTATAACATCTTGTCTATGCGTATTACGCATGACCTGCTTCCATTATTTATTATTCTGTTGGAATAACCTGTCTGTGTGGTCTATCGCATGTATGGTGAATTCTTCTGTTATTCCATTCTTTATTATTCAGTTGGAATATCCTGTCTGTGCGTTTACGCATGACCTGGTTCCATTATTTATTATTCTGTTGGAATAATTGGTCTGTGCGGTCGATCGCATGCCTGGTGAATTCTTTTGTTATTCCATTCTTTATTATACTCAGTTGGATAAAGTTTTGGCTTTTATACTCCATGGAATTAGTGGAATATCCTTGATATTTGCGCTTCATTCAGTATCTTTTCATGGAAATATTCTTCTGAGTATTCTTGAATTTTAATTACTCCACAAAGCAGTATCATGTTGACAATTTGAACGTTATCGGTTCCTAGATAAATTAATTCTTGAAATTATTTTATTGAATTCTTATTTCATTGTCATCATCCTCATGTTTATATTATGTTGAAAGTCATCTGTGGCCTATAGTGCATAAATGGACTTGGTATGATTATGACCAGGGATTATTCGGTATAATCATGACCGTAATGTTACAAATGATGTGGTAAAAGTCCTCATTGGCCCGTAGTGCATTGATGGACAGTTGTTGGCATGATCATGACCATTGATGAATACATGAATATCATTGGCCCGTAGTGCATGGATAATTTGTGGTCATGATACTAATGAATATCATTGGCCGTAGTGCAGGGATGATGTGGTTTATTACTAAGCTGAGTCTCAATGATAAAAGTGATGAAAAACCTTTTAAATCATAGAAGATAGTAGATTTTATTCTCTACTTGACTCTTCTAATGGATTGCTTGTTCATTACTGCAGTTAAACTTGATGTTTGTTATATTTTATCGGTTTAACATCTTTATTTGAAGGTGACGATAAATTATTACGCATTATCTTAGTCATAATATTTCTTCTTTGGGCTAGTTTAGCTCACCCTTTCTTTCACTTTGTTCTCTTGAGAAATGAGAACGTGGCGGGGACTAGTCGGAAAGCGGAGTGACGGTCGAGATAATAGCATTAGTAGTCCTCACTATTCTGTTAAATAGTGTGACAATAAATGTAATGAGGACTCCATTGAGTTTGTATATTGTCTAGATGATAATATTCTTATTTAAAACTCTTAGATTATATTTTGTTGTATTTTACATGACTGTTGTATAATTAAGTTGTATTTGAATCTTTTACCATGTATTTGGCGTCCCAAGATGGGTGATGTATACCTGTTTTGGGGGCGTCACGGTTGGTATCAAAACTTAGGGATATGATCCCTGGCTGAGATGTGGGACAAGAACTAGGAGGGGAGAGACGGGGAATTCCTTCGCTAGTATGACCTACCTAAGTTTATTTGGTATTTATTTGGTCGGTCAGAGTATAGGGATAATATGGGATATGCCAATTAACCCTTATTTTGTGAAAGTATTTGAAAATGACATCCGAGAATGTTGAGAATAGCAATGGAGCACAGGAAATCGTTGAGTCTCCATAGATCAATAATCAGGATAATGTGCATCAGGAAGGCGATAATCCTCATGCAAACAACAACACTGACCAAATGATGAACGATGGAATGTTCAGAGGCTTTATGCAATTCATGCAACATCAGGCGAGAGCGGCTCCTGTCCAAAATGTAGGAGGAAACACTGAAAACTCTCGAACGGTCACCGCTAAACAGTTCAAGGAGCTGGGACCACCGGAGTTTATTGGAGAGCCAAAACCACTTAAGGCGGAAGCGTGGATAAAGCAGATCACTAAGATATTTGATATTTTGGAATGCTCAGGAGCAAAAGGTTCCATTGCCACCTTTATGTTGCGCGAGGAGAGCGATTACTAGTGGGAATCGGTAAAAGCGTACTCAATCTCTTCGCCTTTGAAGATGTCTTGGGAGAAGTTTAAAGAACTATTCAATGACAAGTACTTTCCTGAAAGTATTCGTCACATGAAAGAGGTAGAGTTCATCAAGTTAGAACAGAACAATATGACTGTGTCGTAGTACGAAGCTAAGTTTGCCGAGTTGTCCCGATTTGTGTCTCACTTGGTTGACAATGAGGAGAGAATGATGCGGATGTTTCTAAGAGGTTTGAAACCCGAGATATGTCAATATCTAATTTCTCATAAACTGTGTTTGTATTCAGATATTGTTAATAGGGCTCAGTTATTGGAGCGCAATAACGAGTTAACTCAACCAAGAGAAAACAACCGACAAAATGATAATACCAATGGTAGCAGTCAATGAAGCGTTGACAACAAACGTGGAGGGAATCAACATACCAGAAATGGTAACTACTTCGGTGGTAATCATGGCCAAGACAGTAAAAATGGACATTTCAAGAAAAGGAGATTCAACAATGATGGAAAGACGTCAGCACCATCACCCGTTGTTAAGGAAGGAGAACGACCACCTATCATATGCTTCAAATGCAGAGGGGAGGGATATATGTAACGCCCAAGAATTTTGAATTTTCAATGAATTAAATTTTTATTTGATTATGTGGATTAAATGAATTTAATTGAGTTATTATGTGAGTAAGATGTTCGAAGGTCGTTCTATGACCTAGAATGTGTAGATGTGGTTAGTATTCTGGCTTTGTGCTAGAATTAATTGTTGTGAATTATCAAGACGAGAACGAAGGTTTTCTGAGATTGTTTGCGTAAAAACACTATTCATCCGATGACGTTCGGAGCTAGGGTTTGAAATTGTGAGAAACGCGTAATGTTAGAATATCACGATATTATGGAAAATCCAATAATATTACCGTTATGGCAAATGAAGTTTTCGCCTGCGGACTTAAAACCTAAGGGTTTGTGAAAGAGGTTTTCGAAAGGGAAATGTAATGCGTATAGTCGTTTCGATTATTATACGTAAGGAATATGAGTATTATACTAGTATGTATACGAGTATGATATGAAGAATAGTACGAGTATTATATGAATATTATACGAAGAGAATACATGAATAATACGCGTAGAATACGAATTGTATTATTAGAGTATGAGCTAAGGATTTTATCCAATCCAATTGGACTTGGATTAATAAACAAGCCCAATGAATTAATTATACAAGCCCAAGTCAAGGCCCAATATTAGATTGGTTAAAGCCTAATGTTTTTATGTCAAGCCCAATCCAAAAAGTAAACAACGGGTCGAACCGGTGGGTCAAGGGATGGGTAAAACCCATGGGGCAACCCATGGGGATAACCTATGGACAAGATGGGCCGGCCACTTGGTGTGCAAGGCAAGATTAACACTTGGTCACCAAGTACTTTACTTGGTGACAAAGTGGTAAATAAGTGAGGAGGTGGGGAATTGGACTATTTTGCCCTCATTTGCTTTTCTATAAATATAAGGCTTATGTTAGCCATTTGGTGGTTTTAAAAAGTTTGTCCAACATATTTGAGAGAGAGAAAAGAGCTAGGATCCTATAATCCTTCTACTTCCAAGCAAACCAATAGACGTTTATCAAGAACGTTAACTACTTCAAAGGTAAATTCCTATAAACCGTAATCTTCATCCTTTTCGATTTCTTTGTCATAGAAGAATCGTAGATGAGTGGAGAGCATTTATTGAGAAGGCCTATTAATGACCAAATCATGGATAGGTCTTGACCAAATAGAAATCGTAAGTGTTTACGGAAGTAGAAAATGTAGAAAGTCTTGAACGTGAACTTAGTTATAATTGAAAGTTTTGGAAATCGTTGTAGCTAAGGTATGTACATCTTGATTTGGGTAGGATGTAGATATGAAGTCCATGGAGTATTCCATTTGATTTGGCTTAGAGAACATTAGTAACGAAGTTATGGCGGATTTTGCGGAAATAGATGTTTAACGTCGAAAACGTATAAAGTCCGGATTAAGGGTCAAAAGTTGCCGTGTGACTTGAAAACGTCGGTTTCCAATGTCAACACGTGAGATAAGGTAATTAAGAGTCGTTGGTGAAAGAATCATCGCATTCCAACTTATAACGAAGAAAACGAGTATTGAACGGACAAAAACGTTAAAGGAACGCTTAAAAATGAAGTTATAGGTGAATTCCGAGTTAACGGATTCGAAAAGGTGAAATTCTTATACGAACACGTAAAGGATGTAATTTGTAACTTGTAGGAATTCGAATGGGTCAATTCGGATGTAAAACGAACAAATTAGGAAGCCAGAAGTTTGGTTAAGAAACCAAATCTGTTTTGGCCAATGGTGCCTGAGACTAGGCGTAGTATACCAAAAACCGATGTAAAATAGTGGCGCCATGATGCGGACTTGGCCGAAACCACCACTAACTTTCATGTGCAAATACCACTAAAACATAAGGATGCCATGTCACAGTAATGCGACGGTGGGAAAAAAGTTGACTAAGTTAGGTTTAGTTCCATTTTAAATGTAGACCTAAAGTAAGATGTTAAATGTACTTAAAGTACATAATGAGACATACTTTAAAACACTTATAAGATGTTAATGTAAGAAGAATGGGTAAGGTTTAATGGAAATTAAACAAAGAACACAAATATGTAATGAGTGAACTGTGAACGACGTTCAACGTTGGTAATTAACCATGAATGATCAAATGTCGGTTAAGGACGAAGAACATTAATAAAGCGTAACGAAGTATAGAAAGTCGAATCGACTTTAATAACGAAGTTGAAACAAGTAAGACATAGAAGAGAAAGAAGTTGGTTAGAACCGTAAAGTGAGTCTGTTTGATAACTAATTACAGTGTGCTATGTGAATATCTCATGTAGATCCTGTAAAGACTGAGAATAGTTGAAATATATATTCGACAACGCTTGAAGGCAAGTCTTTCTTGACGCTTGTCTAACCTTCGTGTTAGTCAAGTTTTTACGTAATGCATGTTATACGATGCATGAATGGTAAACATAAAAGAGTCGATGCCTGTTTTATTCGGGCTAGACAAGTATTAAAGAGTTGATTAATTTGTTACAAATCTGTTGATATAGAACTATTAACGCTATCATATGCCAAGTATTTGGTACGAATGAGAAGGTAAGTTTGTTTATTTGCAAAAAAAAGTATTTTCATCGATTATTCGATGGGCACGCGAGGTTGCCAAATGTTAAACGTAAATACATTTAACGTAAGAGTGTTGATCAACATAGAGTACAATAGGCTGATCACCTAGAAGTGCTCGTAAGTAAAGACCGATGGCCTTAGTGTCGGATATCCTTTTCAAGTATGAAAATAAAAAGAGTATGTTCATGGTCTATTGACAGGTTCATCATTCCTAAGCTATTATTTATGCTATGGAATTGCTGTATAAGGAGTATTAGTAAAATGTTAATAATGCTTCATAGATAATTGTTCAGATATAGAATTAAAGCATGTGTTTGTTGAGGTGATATTCATATGATTCGTTGTTAAGACTTACTGAGCTAGTTATGCTCATTTTTGCTTGAACCATATATTTTCAGCTAAAGCCGAACGAACGGAGAGTTCTAAGAGAGATAAAGGAAAGGCTAAGATGGACAATTAATCGTCTTGTAATAGACTAGTATATTTGTATGTAATATACTTATGAAGAACAATGAATGTATTCGGTTATGAACCTGGGAAAGGATTTATTACAGATGTAATACAAAGATAGTAATTACACTCATTTTGTTGTTATTTCAATGGAATGATTGTATGAAATGTAGTATCGTGGAGCACCATCTGTCGGGTTGGAAGATACCCGGATTTGGGGGCGTCACAACATATCATTCCAAACTGCGCGAGGCAGTCCAAAGCATGTTATAATTGTGGAAAAGAAGGTCACCTAGCCCGAATTTGTCGTGCACCAAAGACAAGTCCAGCTGGGATGGAGGCACCAAAGGCCGTCCCAAAAAAGTCAAAGCCGGTAGTTCAAGGGAGAGCGTTTGTTGTAACCTCCCAGAAAGCAAGGAACCCGAACGAGGTCATCACGGGTAAGCTTATCATAAACTCTAGCGAAGTCTATACCTTATTTGATACCGGTTCTACCCATTCTTTTATTTCTCCTACTTGTGCTGAACGTTTAAATTTGACTCCGGAGAAATTAGACTTTGACTTATCGATTGAAACTCCGTTGGGAGAAACCTTTATTACATCCACTGTTTATAAGTCTTGTTTGATTCAAATCGGTAACCGCACGTTACCTGTCTATCTTATTTCTTTAAAAATACTTGCATTTGACGTGATTCTAGGGATTGATTGGTTAACTACTCATCAGCTAAAATTGATTATTTTCGTAAGGTTGTTATCTTTCATATTCCTAATCAACCTATTATGCGAATTCAAGCGACCAAACCATTAAAATCAATTACGGTCATCTCAAGCCATAAATCTATTCGTTTATTAAAAAACAGATGTCAAGCTTTCTTAGCTCATGTTACATATTTAAACAAAAAACGTCAGATTTGAAAGATATTTCTATTGTTAATAAATTTCCTGACGTATTCCCTGAAGAACTTCCTGGCCTACCCCCAAAGCGTGAAATTGAATTTTTTATCGACCTTGAATCCGGTACAAAACCCATTTCCAAAGCCCCATATCGAATGGCTCCTATTGAACTTTAGGAGTTAAAGACCCAATTGTAGGATTTGTTAGACATCGGTTTCATTCATCCTGGTACGTCTCCTTGGGGTGCTCCTGTTCTATTCGTAAAGAAGAAAGATGGAAGTATGTGACTTTGTATTGATTACCGGGAGTTGAATCATGTCACCATCAAAAATAGGTACCCACTGCCTCGCATTGATGACCTGTTTGACCAGTTGCAAGGCGCCAAAATTAATGACATTCCAAAGACTGCTTTCAGAACTCGGTACGGGCATTATGAATTCTTAGTCATGTCTTTTGGATTGACTAATGCTCCTGCTACCTTCATGGATATGATGAACTGAGTATTCAAGGAATATTTGGATCACTTTGTGGTCGTCTTTATTGATGACATCCTCATATACTCCAAAACCCGTGAAGTCTATGAGCAACACTTGAGGCTGATACTCCAAAAGCTTCGTGAAAACAAGCTATATGCCAAGTTGAAGAAATACGAGTTCTGGCTTGAGGAAGTTGCATTCCTTAGGCACGTGATATCAAATCATAGGATATCTGTTGACCCGGCAAAGATTGAAGCAATTCAAAGCTGGGAGCAACCTAAATCAGTGACCGAAGTACGTAGCTTTCTCGGCTTAGCTGGTTATTATCGGAGATTCATAGAAGGGTTTTCTCGAATCTCTACTCCATTAACTCAGCTGACTCAAAAAGATACAAAATTTGGTTGTAGCGAGGAATGTGAGAAGAGTTTTCAAGAACTCAAGAGGAGACTACTTTCAGCACCTGTTCTGACAATACCATCTGGCTCGGAGGGATTTGTCATCTACAGTGATGCTTCAGGCAAAGGGTTAGGATGTGTTCTCATGCAACATGGGAAAGTCATAGCCTATGCCTCACGACAACTCAAAGAATATGAGAGGAATTATCCTACTCATGATCTTGATTTGGCAGCAGTCGTTTTTGCGCTTAAGATTTGGAGGCATTACCTGTATAGAGAGAAGGTGAAGTTTTATACGGATCATAAAATCCTCAAATATTTCTTCACTCAAAAGGAACTCAACATGCGGCAATGACGATGGCTTGAGTTGTTGAAAGATTACGATCATACCATTCAATACCAATATAGAGAAGCGAACGTAGTAGCTGATGCATTGAGTAGAAGATCATATGCGGGTACGAGTGCATTATTGTCAACGCAAATGCCCATTTTATATGACTTACAAAGGATGAAGATAGAGTTAAAGACTCCAGAGACCCATGTTATGATGGCGAATATATGAGTAGAACCAACTTTAATCGATAAAGTTAAAGCTGCTCAAGCTACAGACCTGGAGCTGATGCGTATGAGGAAGAAAGTACAAGAAGGTGCTATGCCGGAAGCAAGAATTGATGAAGAAGGAATACTTCGAGTCAACTCCAGACTTTGTGTTCCTAACAACCCTGATTTAAAGTATAAAATCATGATGGAGGCGTACAACACACCGTTTGCAATCCATCCTGGGAGTACCAAAATGTATCGTGATCTTCGACATACATTTTGGTGGAGTAATATGAAGAGAGAGATAGTAGAGTTTATCTCAAGGTGTTTAACTTGTCAACGAGTCAAGGAGGAGCATCAAGTACCAAAAGGTCCATTGCAACCACTTGAAATTCTAGAATGGAAGTGGGAGCACATTACCATGGATTTTGTTACTGGTCTTCCCAAGGTTTCTCAAGGCATAGATACAATTTGGGTCATTGTTGATAGATTGACCAAGTCTGCTCATTTCCTACCTATACGAGAAACTTATATACTTGAACGTCTTGCTCGTATGTACATAAACAAGATTGTAAGACTGCATGGTATGCCGGTATCCATAGTTTCTGATCGAGACCCAAGATTCACTTCAAGATTTTGGGTTAGTTTGCAAAAAGCTATGGGCACAGATTTACGATTTAGCTCGGTATATCATCCTTAGACGGACGGGCAGTTGGAGAGGACTATTCAAACTCTTGATGATTTATTAAGACTCTGTGTGCTTAACTTCAAAGGAAGTTGGGACAAGTTCTTACCATTGGTGGAGTTTTCCTATAACAACAGTTATCAAGCAAGTATTGGCATGGCTCCATTTGAGGCGTTGTATGGAAGAAAGTGTCGTTCTCCAGTATGCTGAGATGAGGTGGGTGAAGCAACGTTGTTGGGACCGGAGTTGATACGTATGACTACAAAAAAGATTCAAACGATCCGACAATGTATAAAAACCTCACAAGATCGATAAAAGAGTTATGCTGATCTTCATCGAAAGGACATGAAATTTGATATTGGAGATCATGTGTTGTTACGTGTTGCTCCATGGAAGGGAGTTACGAGATGTGGAAAGAGAGGAAAGCTCAACCCTCGATTCATTGGCCCATTTTTAATCCTTGATCGAGTAGGAACTGTGGCCTATAGACTCACCTTACCGCAAAGTATGTCTCGTGTTCATAACATTTTTCACATATCTATTTTACGTAAATATGTGAAAGAGCTGAACCACATTATTGAATTAGAACCAGACGAGATAGAGGAGTATTTGACGAGATAGAGGAAGATTTAACGTATGAAGAGTTACCTGGAAGTTTTGTGGAGAAACCACATTATTGAATTAGAACCACATTATTGGATAAGAAAGATCATATTCTACGCTCTAAAGTTATACCTCAAGTCAAAGTTTTGTGGAGAAACCACGATGTTGAGGAAATGACCTGGGAGTTAGAATCTGAAATGAAATCAAGGTATCCTCACCTCTTCGATATACCAGGTACGTACCCTAATTTCGAGAACGAAATTTCATAAGAAGGAGAGGTTGTAAGACCCCAACTTTTATGAATAAAGAATAATTTTCTCGAAATATATTTTTGAATATTATGGTGTGGATTTGATATAATGTTATAGTTGTGGGTAATATTTACAAATTTTGCAAAGTATGCAATTGGTTATATAATATTCGATTGGTCAGGGAATATTCGTTTTAACAGGGAATATTCGTACGACGACACAATCATTAGTGGACCCCACAACGGAAGTATTGTCGTAGTTAGAAAATGACAGAATTATCTTTTTATAAAAATAACGGCAAAAGTGTTACCGTTAAAACTGTTGAACTACCCGGTAGTAAAAAAATGCGATGAATGGCGTGGTTGCATAGTAGCACACGGTATTGATTATTGATGCTTACGTGAGAAGTCACTCAGTTATACTCAATTATTGCTACAGTAATTGTTGCATTATATCTCTCATATTATTGATTCAATTATTGTCACAGTATCATCTACATTATATTTATTATTATTAAATCAATAATTGAGACGACAAAGTTATTCATATTATTATTTGCAATATTGACAATGTCTAGAAGTTCTGTCAAGGAGAGGTTTGGTCACCTAATTGTGCGTTAATAAGGAGAAATCCTTATCGAAAAGCCCCCTCTTTCCTGCGAACGACCTGGTTGTTAAATATTGTGAGTTATAATATTAATGATGAATAAGTTGTGTTGATTAAAGATGAATTTGATAGTTCCACTGTGTTGGGATTATTAGTGTTAGTGGAAATCGACATCTATTCCGATGATAATTGATGTCTGGGGGTTATATTGATAAAGCGGGTAATTTATCGGATAAATGAGCAATTAATTGCTACAAATTCACATGCTTATACAACTATTTGTTCACATGTGTGTACTATTGAATCACATTCTTGTACTATTAGGGGAGTTGGTGCAAGATTGATAATACTTGCATGACTAAGTTAAAAATGGAGGTATAGTTGAATGTACTATACTGTAATTAGTTTTTTTCACATGATTATACTATTGAGTCACATGAATGAACTATTAATTCACATTATTTACTATTAGGGGAGGTGGTGCAAGTTTGTTATTACTTGTAGGACTAAATTAAAAATGAAGAAAAAGAGGAAGGTATTATATTGTAATATTTTGAGCTCCAAAACGTGCAATTATCGAAACTATATTTTCCAAAAATAGAAGCTCATTCTCCCTTCATTTCTCACCAATTCACAAAAGCTTTAGAGCAATTATTATAGAGAGAAATTATAGAGAGAAAGAAGAAGAGAAGTCTGCTACCTCACTATTCCAGTATCCATTTTTTCTAAGGTAAGGGGTATTATTTCTTTCGTGTTCTTGAAGAGAGCTATTGTTATTCCATCCCTTATAATTCTGTTGGAACATCCTGTCTGTGCGAATTACGCATGACCTGGTTTCGTTATTTATTATTATGTTGGAATAACCTGTATATGTGAAGTACCGTATACTTGGTGAAATTCTTACATTATTCCATTCTATATTATTACATTTGGAACATCACATACGTGCGTATTACGCATGACACAGTTCCATTATTTATTATTCATTGGAATAACTCATGCATGTGGTCTATCGCATGCATGGTGAATTCTTACATTATTCCATTCTTTATTATTCATTTGGAATATCACGTGCGTGCGTTTACATGCGTGACACAGTTCCATTATTTATTATTACGTTGGAATAACCTAGGTGCATGCGATCTATCGCGTACACAGTTAATTCTTTTGTTATTCCATTCTTTATTATACTCAGTTGGATAAAGTTTTGGCTTTTATACTCCATGCAATTAGTGGAATATACTTGATATTTGCGCTTCATTCAGTATCTTTTCATGGAAATATTCTTCTGAGCATTCTTGAATTTTAATTACTCCACAAAGCAGTATCATGTTGACAATTTGGTCGTTATCGGTTCTTGGATAAATTAATTTTTGAACTTGTTTTTATTGAATTCCTATATCATTGTCATCATCCTCATGTTTATATTATGTTAAAAGTCATCTGTGGCCTGTAGTGCATAGATGGACTTGGTATAATTATTGCAACAACCCGATATTTTTATATAAATAAATAAGAAATTTTGCGTATAATTTTTTTTTTTAATTTTAAAGATGAGGATTTGTACAAGATAATGTGTATATGTATTTATGTGGTAAATAAAAATATATTTAATACATAAATATTTACAAAAAATTTATTTTAGAATTATTGATTATTATAAAGTATATTCTTATAATAATTAATTTATAGTAGAAATATTTTTATTAATTATTTTCAATGAAAATATAATTATATATTATTTAAATAATATATGGAATGATTTTTTATCTTAATTATTAAGGTTTAATATGAAAGAATAAATCGATATGGAATCCAAACCCTAATTTTGGATTATTATCAAGGAATGAGAATAATAATATTATTTTAATTATATTTTAATTTTTATGTACTATAAATATATCTTGTATATATGTATTGAGGATGGTTGGTAAATTATGGTTTATATTTTCAAAACCTTAATATTAATTGGTTAAACCCTAGTTCTACTGGGGGAAACCCTAAATTGAAACTCAATTGTGAGTTTAAGACTGTTATATAACTGTGTTATATGTTTTATGATGTGTATTATATAATTATTTGATTAATTAGGTAAACCCTGATTAAAATCTAGAAATCCTAATTAATCATTATAAAACCCTAATTATAAAACCCTAAATTTAAATGCTAAGCCCTAATTTAAAACTTAAAGTAGAGTTCGAGATTGTTTGTAATTGTGTTAAGGTAATTAATTAACAAGTATTAGAATTACAAATTATTAATTATAGAAACCCTAAATTGTTAAACCCTAATTACTAACCTAGAACCCTAATTTGGTAATTAGAAACCTTAATTATAATTTGATAACCTTAATTATCAAAATTGTAAACCCTAATTGTTATTTTAGCAATGTTAATTTTAATTAGTGATATTAAACCCTAATGTTCATGTATAGTGTTATTAGAAAATTAATCATAATTAGAAAACCCTAATTTCAAAATTTTAAAAACTAAAAGTTATTTAATTTTAATTTAATTTTATTTTTGTGCAAACCCTAATTGCTAAATCCTACAAATGTTTTGTGCTAAACCTTAGGGTTACACCCTAAGGGTTAAACCCTAAGGGTTTGCAAGGTTGATAAGAATACCCTTAAAATTATAAGTCAATTGTCCAAAATGCCCTTTAGTATTTTTTTAAGCAACTTATAAAATTTTGCCAAGTGTGGGAGTGGGTGACCTAACCTAACAACTCCATGTGATATTATTTGCCAGCAATCAGTCAAAAGGCAGCTAATTCATTGCATATAACATCATATATATATAGATTGGAGAGAGAAAAAGTTCATTTGTTAGCTTATTTTTGCAAAACTCACATCCTTGAGCCTCTCTCTCTAAAACCCACGAGATTTGGTAGTATATTAGTCACATAATCAATCCCCACGATCACCCTTAACAAATCAGAAGCCTCGAATCAAAGATTTATCAAAGAAGGTATAAACCCTAGCCATAAAATCTGTCCATCGATCTGTGATTTGATGTTGTTTTTTTTGTGTTAAACATGTTACATCTAGTGTATAATGATGATCTGGGTTGATAGATGTTAGATCCATAACATCTATAAGCTCGGATCTAGCATTTTACAAAATCTGGAAAAAAAATTAAACTGTGGTCTGACAACGAATGTCAGTGGCCACAGAGCTTTGGTCGTTTTCGATTTTTGTTGTTTGTAAGTTTTTATGGGTACGTAGTCTGTAATATTGTCTTTAATCTGCAAAAAGAATCAGAGGTATTTGATGTCTAGGTTGGTAGTTATTAAAGGTCAAATGTCGTTGACCGGCATTGACTGGGCCTTTTCTGGGCAGCCCAGAAAGCCACGAACAGTGTTTGACAACATCTTCAATCGATTAGATCTGGCAGGTTCTGGAAGTTTTGTTGTTGTTATGGTATTTAAGTTGTAGCCTGGTATAAGTACTACAAGATTATACCTTAAAATCTCCTTAACATTAAAAGAGTCGAAGGTAGTGAATGGTCAAAGTAGACCATCCGGTCATACTTGCTATTTTTGGGAATTTCTAGAAACTGATAGGAGATTATTTCTGACAATGGTTGACCAACTTATATTTGCTTCATTTATTGTTGTTATGTTTTGTCGGGGAATATTCGATTAGTCTGGGAATATTCTTTTTGGTCGGGAAATATTAAATGCGACAAGTCTGATCATCAGTGGACCCTACAATGAAATTATTGTCGGATTGAGAAAACGACAAAAATACTTTATGAAAATAACGGCGGATGTTTTACCATTAACTGTTGAAACACACGGTGTTAAAAGTACAATGAATCTGGCGTGGTTGCATAGTAGTACACTTATTAATTATTGATGCTTACGTGATAAGTCACTTTCGGTTTTGTTGGGTATTATTAATGTAATAATACGAGAAAATCTTTTATATAAAAAATGTAATACTTTTATAAAGTTATTCTATAAATAGAATATATTATATTCTATTATGCATAGTGTTTTGCATAGTAAAATCTTTTATAGAAAAAAAGAATACTTTTATAAAGTTATACTGCTTTATTAGACAATAATTAGAATATATTATATTTTATTATGCATAGTGTTTGTATAGTGCCTGCATAGTGTTTGCATAGTAAATTTTTTTATAAAGTTATTCGTTTTATTAGATTATAAATAGAATATATTATATTTTATTTAAAAGAATTTACTTTAAATATGGACCGTCAGATTGAAGTAAATCAATCTGGATCGTTCATGAGTTAGTTACTATGCAGTCCATTTTTCAATAAATAGAAGCTCATTCCTTCATTATTTCTTACGAATTCACTGAAACTCTAGAGAGATAAATTATAGAGAGAAAGAAGAAAAGTATTCTACTACTTCACTACTCATCTATCCAGTACTTTTCTTCTTAAGGTAGGGAGTATTATTTCTTTTGTATTCATGAAGAGAACTTCTGTTATTCCATTCTTTATTATTCTGTTGGAATAACCTGTATACGCGGGCTACCCTATACTTGGTGAAATTCTTTTGTTATTATTCTGTTGGAACATCCTGTCTATGCTTTACGCATGACCTAGTTCCGTTCTTTATTATTCTGTCGGAATATCCTGTCTGTGCGTTTTACGTCGGACCTGGTTCCGTTATTTATTATTCTGTTGGAATAACCTGCCTGTGTGGTCTATCGCATGCATGGTGATTTCTTTTGTTATTCCATTCTTTATTATACTCAGTTGGTTAAAACTTTGACTTCTATACTCCATGAAATTAGTGGAATATCCTTGATATTTGCGCTTCATCCAGTATCTTTTCATGAAAATATTCTTCTAAGCATTCTTGAATTTTATTCTACAAAGCAGTATCATGTTGACAATTTGGACGTTATTAGTTTCTGGATAAATTAATTCTTGAACTTGTTTTATTGAATTCTTATATCATTGTCATCATCCTCATGTTTATATTTTGTTGAAAGTCATCTCATGGCACAGTAGTGCATAGATGGACTTGGTATGATTATGACCGAGGATTATTCTTGTAATCATGGTAGTAATGTTACAAATGATGTTGAAAAAGTCCTCATTGGCCCGTAGTGCATTGATGAACAGTTGTTGGCTTGATCATGACCATTAATGAATACAAAAATATTCTTGGCCCGTAGTGCATGGATAATTGTGGTCGTGATACTAAAGAATATCCTTGGCCGTAGTGCAGGGGTGATTTGATGATGTGGAATATTTATTAAGCTGAGTCCCCGCGATAAAAGTGATGAAAAACCTTTTAAATCATTAAAAATAGTAGATTTTATTATCTACTTGACTCTTCTAATGGATTGCTTGTTCCGTTGCAGTTAAACTTGATGTTTGTTATATTTTATCAATTTAACACTGTTGAAGGCTAATGATAATTTATTCTGCATTATCTTAGTCATAATATTTCTTACTGGGATAGTTGAGCTCACCCTTTCTTTTACGGTTCTCTTCAGAAAATGAGAACGTAGCTGGGACGAGTCGGGGAACGGAGTGATGGTCCGGATGATAGTATTAGCTAGTAGTCCTCACTATTCTGTTAAATAGTGTGGCAATAAATGTAATGAGGACTCCTTTTGAGTTTGTATACTCTCTTGTAGACAATATTTGTATTCAAACTCACAGTTTATGTTTTGTCGTATTGTACATGACAGTTGTATTATTAAGTTGTATTTGAATTCTGTACCATGTATCTGGCGACTCAAGATGGGTGATGTATACCTAATTTTGGGGGCGTCACAGTTGGTATCAAATCTTAGGGATATGATCCCTGGCGAAGATGTGAGAATAGAACTAGGAGGGGAGAGACGGGGAATTCCTTTGCTAGTATGACCTACCTAAGTTTATTTGGTATTTAATTGGTCGGTCAGAATATAGGGATAATAAGTTACATGTCAATTAACCTAACCTTTTGTTTTGTGGCAGTATCTGAAAATGACATCCAAGAATGTTGAGAATAGCAATGGAGCACAGGAGACCGTTGATTCTCCACAGATCAATAATCAGGACAATGTGCAACAGGATGACGATAATCCTCATGTAAACAACAACACTGATCAATTGACAAATGATGGTACGTTTAGGAGCTTTTTAGAATTCATGCAACATCAGGCGAAGACGGCTCCTGTTCATAATGCAGGAGGAAACAATGGCAACCCACGGTTGGTCACCGCTAAGCAATTCAAGGAGTTAGGACCACCGGAGTTTTTAGGAAAGCCAAAACCACTTAAGGCGAAGACGTGGTTAAAGCAGATCACCAAGATATTTGATGTCTTGGGATGCTCCGAGGAGCAAAAGGTTCCCTTTTCCACCTTTATGTCAAGCGTGAAGAGGCGAGATCACCGGTGGGAATCAGTAAAAGCGTACCTAACTGGCCTTTTCAAGATGTCTTGGGAGAAGTTCCAAGAGTTGTTCAATGACAAGTACTTTCCCGAAAGCATTTGTCACGTGAAGGAGGTGGAATTTATCATGTTGGAGCAAAACAACATGACCGTGTTGCAGTACGAAGCCAACTTTGCCGAGTTGTCCCGATTTGCGTCCCACTTGGTTGATAATAAATAGAGAATGACGCGGATGTTTTTAAGAGGTTTGAAGCCGGAGATACGTCAATATCTTATTTCTCATAAACTGTGTTTGTATTCAGATGTTGTAAATAGGGCTCAATTAGTGGAGCGCGATAACGAGTCAACGCAACCAAAAGAGAGCAGCCGACAAAATGATAATACCGGTGATAACGGTCATCAAAGCGGTGACAATAAGCATGGAGGGAATCAACATGCCAGAAATGGTAACCACTTCGGTGGTAATCATGGTCAAAACAATAAGAATGGACATTTCAAGAAGAGGAGATTCAACAATGATGGAAAGACGTCGACACCAAAGACCCGTTGTTAAGGAAGGAAAACCGACCACCTATGATATGCTTCAAATGCAGAGGGGAGGGACACATCAGTCCAAACTGCGCGATGTCGTCCAAAGCATGCTATAATTGTGGAAGAGAAGGTCACTTAGCCCGATTTTATCGTTCACCGAAGACAAGTTCAGCTAGGATGGAGGCACCAAAGGATGTCCCAAACAAGCCAAAGCCCATTGTTTAAGAGAGAGCATTTTTTTTTCGTGACAAAGAGCCTGAATAAAATTATCACGGGTATGTTAGTCATAAACTCTTGCGAAGTCTATACCGTGTTAGATACCGGTTCTACTCACTCTTTTATTGCACCTAGTTGTGTTCAATGTTTGAAGTTAACTCCGAAGAAGTTAGACTTTGATATATCTGTTTAAACTCAGTTGAGAGAAACCCTCGTTACCTCCACTATTTATAAATCTTGTTCAAATCAACACTTTCACGTTACACCGTCGATCTTATCTCTTTGAAAATACTTGCCTTTGATGTGATTTTTGGAAGCGATTGGTTAACTACTCATCATGCTTTTAAGAAGGTTGTTAGCTTTCATACTCCTAACCAACTTGTTATACGAATTCAAAGTAACCAAACCACTAAAGTCAATCATTGTCATATCAAGCCATAAATAAAGAGCCCCGATCCTTTCGTTGTTGACTTTCTTATGTGGAAGGCACCGAAGCCAGACTTTCTGTAGGCAATGTCGTGAATGTCGATGGCAAGTTGATAGGTATCAATGTGATGTGTTATCCAAGTCTTGGATGAGAGTCACAGTTTTGAATGATATTTCTATTATTAATAAATTTCCATACGTATTCTTGAAGACTTCTTAGCCTACCCCTAGAGCGTGAAATCGAATTTTGTATTGACCCCAGTACAAAACCCATTTCTAAAAACCCTTAAACATTTATTCAACTAAAGCGAACGTAACATGCGCCAACGACGTTGGCTCGAGCTGTTGAAGATTACAATCATATCATTCAATTCCATCGTGGAAAAGCGAACGTGGTAGCTGACGCATTGAGTAGAAGATCGTATGCGGTTACAAGTGCGAATATACAAACCCACGTGAAGATAACGAATATACGATTAGAATAGACTTTAATCGATAAAGTTAAAGCTGCTCAAGCTACATACTCAGAGCTGATGAATGTGAAGAAGAAGGTTCAAGAGGGTGATATTCTAGAAGCAACAATCGACGAAGAGTGGAAATCTCAACCCTCGATTTAATTGGCCCATTTGAAATCCTCGATGAAGTAGGAACTGTGGCTTATAGACTCGTTTTACCTCCATGTATGTCGCGTGTTCATAACGTTTTTAACGTATCGATGTTACGTAAATATGTGGACGACCCAAACCACATTATTAATTTAGAACCGGACGAGATAGCAGAAGATTTAACGTATGAGGAGATACGTGTTAATATCTTGGATAAGAAGGATCATATTCGACGCTTAAAGGTTATACCTCAAGAATTAGAATTTGAAGTGAAGTCAAGGTATCCTCACCTGTTCGTCATACCAGGTACGTACGTAAATTTCGAGGGCGAAATTTCATAAGGAGGGGAGATTGTGAGACTCCAGATTTTATGAATAAAGATATAATTTTCTTAAATTATATTTTTGAATATTATGGTGTTGATTTGATATAATGTTATAGTTGTGGGTAATATTTACAAATTTTGCAAAGTAAGTAAGTTGATATAAAATATTCGTTTTGTCGAGGAATATTCGATTAGTCGGGGAATATTCTTTTTGGTCAGGGAATATTCGTACAACGGTACAATCATTGGTGGACCCCACAACAGAATTATTATCGGATTGAGAAAACGACAAAAATACTTTATGAAAATAATGGCGGAAGTTTTACTGTTAACTGTTGAAACACCCGGTGTTAAAAAAATGATGTCTGGCGTGGTTGCATAGTAGTATTACGGTATTAATTATTGATGCTTACATGATAAGTCACTCAGATTTGTTGGTATTATCAATGTAATAATACGAAAAATATTTTATATAAAATGCGAATACTTTTATAAAGTTATTCTATAAATAGAATATATTATATTCTATTATGCATAGTATTGCATTGTGTCTGCATAGTGTTTTGCATAGTAAAATCTTTTTATATAAAACAGAATACTTTTATAAAGTTATCTGTTTTATTAGACAATAATTAAAATATATTATATTTTATTATGCATAGTATTTGCATAGTGCCTGCATAGTGTTACATAGTAAAATCTTTTATAAAGTTATTCGTTTTATTAGATTATAAATAGAATATATTATATTTTATTTAAAAGAATTTACTTTAAATATGGACCGTCGGATTAAAGTAAATCAATCTGGATCGTTCATGAGTTAGTTACTATGCAGTCCATTTTTCAATAAATTGAAGCTCATTCCTTCATTATTTCTTACGAATTCACTGAAACTCTAGAGAGATAAATTATAGAGAGAAAGAAGAAAAGTATTCTACTACTTCACTACTCATCTATCTAGTACTTTTCTTCTTAAGGTAGGGAGTATTATTTCTTTTGTATTCATGAAGAGAACTTCTGTTATTCCATTCTTTATTATTCATTTGAATAACTCAGATCTGTGCTGCTACCCTATACTTGGTGAAATTCTTACATTATTATTCTCGTTGGAATATCCTCGCCTATGCTTTACACATGACCTAGTTCCGTTTTCTTTATTATTCGTTTAATATCCTCGTGCATGCGTTTTACGTCGGACACGGTTCCGTTATTTATTATTACGTTGGAATAACTTTTGCGTGTGTGGTCTATCGCATGCATGGTGATTTCTTTTGTTATTCCATTCTTTATTATACTCAGTTGGTTAAAACTTTGACTTCTATACTCCATGAAATTAGTGGAATATCCTTGATATTTGCGCTTCATCCAGTATCTTTTCATGAAAATATTCTTCTAAGCATTCTTGAATTTTATTCTACAAAGCAGTATCATGTTGACAATTTGGACGTTATTAGTTTCTGGATAAATTAATTCTTGAACTTGTTTTATTGAATTCTTATATCATTGTCATCATCCTCATGTTTATATTTTGTTGAAAGTCATCTGTGGCCTGTAGTGCATAGATGGACTTGGTATGATTATGACCAGGGATTATTCGGTGTAATCATGACCATAATGTTAACAAATGATGTTGAAAAAGTCCTCATTGGCCCGTAGTGCATTGATGAACAGTTGTTGGCATGATCATGACCATTAATGAATACATAAATATTCTTGGCCCGTAGTGCATGGATAATTGTGGTCGTGATACTAAAGAATATCCTTGGCCGTAGTGCAGGGGTGATTCGATGATGTGGAATATTTATTAAGTTGAGTCCCCGTGATAAAAGTGATGAAAAACCTTTTAAATCATTAAAAATAGTAGATTTTATTATCTACTTGACTCTTCTAATGGATTGCTTATTCCGTTGCAGTTAAACTTGATGTTTGTTATATTTTATCAGTTTAACACTGTTGAAGGCTAATGATAATTTATTCTGCATTATCTTAGTCATAATATTTCTTACTGGGCTAGTTGAGCTCACCCTTTCTTTCACGGTTCTCTTCAGAAAATGAGAACGTAGCTGGGACGAGTCGGGGAACGGAGTGATGGTCCGGATGATAGTATTAGCTAGTAGTCCTCACTATTCTGTTAAATAGTGTGGCAATAAATGTAATGAGGACTCCTTTTGAGTTTGTATACTCTTTCGTAGACAATATTTGTATTCAAACTCACAGTTTATATTTTGTCGTATTGTACATGACAGTTGTATTATTAAGTTGTATTTGAATTCTGTACCATGTATCTGGCGACTCAAGATGGGTGATGTATACCTAATTTTGGGGGCGTCACAGTTGGTATCAAAGCTTAGGGATATGATCCCTGGCGAAGATGTGAGAATAGAACTAGGAGGGGAGAGACGGGGAATTCCTTTGCTAGTATGACCTACCTAAGTTTATTTGGTATTTAATTGGTCGGTCAGAATATAGGGATAATAAGTTACATGTCAATTAACCTAACCTTTTGTTTAGTGGCAGTATCTGAAAATGACATCCAAGAATGTTGAGAATAGCAATGGAGCACAGGAGACCGTTGATTCTCCACAGATCAATAATCAGGACAATGTACAACAGGATGACGATAATCCTCATGTAAACAACAACAACCGATCAATCAATGAACGAATGATGAGTACGTTTAGGAGCTTTTTAGAATTCATGCAACATCAGGCGAAGATGGCTCCTGTTCATAATGCAGGAGGAAACAATGGCAACCCACGGTTGGTCACCGCTAAGCAATTCAAGGAGCTGGGACCACCGGAGTTTTTAGGAAAGCCAGAACCACTTAAGGCGGAGACGTGGTTAAAGCAGATCACCAAGATATTTGATGTCTTGGGATGCTCCGAGTAGCAAAAGGTTCCCTTTTCCACCTTTATGTTGCGTGAAGAGGAAGATCACTGGTGGCAATCTGTAAAACGTACCCAGCCTGACTCACTCAAGATGTCTTGGGAGAAGTGAAAGTAGTATGCACACAAGCCAATCATGTTTGATGATAAAGCATATACTTTGTAACAATCTTATTCATTTATTAATAAAAAGTATTAATTTATTAAAGGCTTTTAATTATCTACATGATGCTGTTTTATAATATGTGATAAACCCATAGTTTTAAGCAATGCTTTTAGAATAATGACGATGATCATTCTAATGAGATCTAAATTCTTAGAAAGCTTAAAACTAAAATAGTTCCCAATCATTGGATTACTAAATTGGGGATTAGTGAATCCGGATAGATTGGTACATACGTTAACTTGCTCATTGGATGAAGATGATTGATCTCATGATCATTTGTGTGGAGACACTAAAGCAAGTATGTAGGTGCTTATTAGAGAATAAGTTCACTGAACGTGGCTCGCTAAGGAATACCTAATGGAGTTTTATTTGCCTGTCAATAGGAATTCCCTGTAGTGATAGTAGTACAAGTGATCCTTGGACTTGAGATCATCATAGTATCTTGTGTATGATGAGTTATACTTTGACTTATTCCTTAAGACCCTTAGGGTATATCAAAGGGTATGCTTGGGTATAATAAGTTGTACATGGAGATAATGTATGATCAATAAAGAATCTACCACTTCTAATAAAAGAAGAAATGTCCTATGTGATTCGATAGATGACAACCCAAAGAGTCCTTGGCGAAAGCGTAATGAAATTAGAAAGGAGTTTCTAATTTGCATTATTTGAGTTGTGCATTTAAGAGTCGAAATACATATAATTAAATAAAATAAGACTTGACAAGAATTCCATGTCTTATATTTAATTGGGACATTGTATGGTGGAAGGATTGAATTGTGCGGTAACTATTTACTCAAAGGTTCTTTAATGATTAATGTTGAAATCTATATTATCTGGAAAGTCGTTGATCGCTAGGAGAGGCTTATCCCTATTGTAGAATAAATATTATTTAAATAAATTAATTGTTTAATTTATTTATTTAAATAAGATTAGAATTGTTCTAATTGATTTATTCACAACCGGTTTAATATGGAGAACCTAAAGGGTCACACCATAAAAAGGAAGAATAATTATTTAAGAAGTTAATGGCGTAATCGTAATAATATGTTAAGTATATTTAATTTAATCTATGGTGATAGAATAAATTAAATAGCTTAATATTTATTATTTAATATTTTAGAAATATTAAATATAAATTAATAAGAGGAGTCTTATTAATATTATTACAATTATTATTATTTTAATTTCTAAAAGAGTTTAGGAATTAATTTAATATAAGTACTCTCATTTATTCCTAATTGGATTAGGAAGGAAAATTAGTTAAAGGAGTTTAATTAATTATCCCTAATAAGATTAGGGAGCTTAATTAATTAAAAGAATTAATTAATTAAAACCCAATTCCTTAATTGTTAAGGTGGGTTGCCCACATCTATAAATAAGAGGAGTCTTATTATGGGTGGTGGGGTTGTTGATTTTTCAACATACGTAATAATTCCAAGTTGTTGGAGTACACCTTTTCTATGAGATAGAAAAACTGGGGTTTAGCCAACCACCCATCTTCTTGAATTCCTATTCTTCCTTGGTGGATCACCTCTAGAGGCCAAACATATGGGTGGCTAACGTTGATCAAAGGAAGGAACAAAACCCCGGTGGATTCAAGATTGAACGCGAAAGGATTTGGAGGTGAACTTGTACCTGAGGAAGCTCGATCTTCAAGGGTATGATTTTATTCTTTATCTTTTCGTTTAATTAATAATTGTGCATAAAGGATGATCCGGGTATATGGTTTGTAAAATTTTTAAACTCTGATTTTTACACGCTTCCGCTTAATTTTTGCAATTTGATTGCGTTCTTGAATATTACAAACCTAACAGTGGCATCAGAGCCAAACCTTTATGCGAATTATTAATTATTTTAATATGTATATTGATATATGTTTAGAACAATTTATTTGGGCATAATTTTATTGTATAAAATTTAATAATAAAAAAAAAAAATATACATACACGAAATCGATCACATTGCAAAAAAAAAAAAAAAAAAAAGACAAGAAGGAGTGCACGGTGAATCAAGGCGCACGGATTTCAAGGGGTTCGGTAATTAAAAAAAAAAAAAAAAGGAAAAGGTGGACCCTTTTTTTTTCTTTCTCCCCAAACATCTGTTAACTATATATATATATATATATATATCCCGGTTAAAGGCTATGGTTTTTTTTTATAAATATATTAAGTAGCTGCTTGATGCATGATTCAATATAAGGTAACATTATATATAGTATATATATATATATATATACTGATATATATAGTATATATAATAACTATGTATATATAGTATAAATATATATACTAATTAATATATATATATATATATATATATTTTTTAATAATTTTAATTTTAAAATAAAAGTTTATTTTAATCTTAAAATAAAAGGTTTATTTTAATATTAAAATAAAAGATTTATTTTAATTTTAAAATTAAAATTTCATGCTAACTAATTAGAGTTGGAATTGGATTCCATGATAACTAATTGGAGTTGAAATTGGATTTTATTTTCCTAAAATAAAGGAGTTTATTTGTGAATAGGGAAGTAAATCCATCTTTCCTTAAATAAAGGAGTTTGTTTAGATATGAAATAAGATTTCATATTATTCAAAATAAAAGAGTTTATTTGTGAATAGGAAAGAGAATCCATGTTTCCTTAAATAAAGGAGTTTATTTAAATATGAAATAAGATTTCATATTATTCAAAATAAAGGAGTTTATTTGTGAATAGGAAAGATAATCCGTGTTTCCTTTAATATTTTTTTTTTTTTACATGGAATTGGATTCCATAATTAATTAAAATAAAAGAGTTTATTTTAATTAAAGATTTTTTTATTACATGGAATTGGATTCCATAATTAATTAAAATAAAGGAGTTTATTTTGATTAAAATTTTGATTAAAATAAAATAGTTTATTTTATTCAAAATAGGATAAATTAAAATAAAATAGTTTTATTTTGATTTAAATTTGGATTAAAATAAAGGAGTTTATTTTGATTCAAAAATAGATTTTATACTAAATAAATTTGCCCATTAAATGATATCAATATATATATTAAATGTTTATTATTCATGAGATGAATGTTATTTATTGATGCGTATGGTGATGTGTATGATAATAAATGGGATTGATTATGGACTATTGACCAATGCGATTGGATTTTATTTTAGTTGGATGCATGAATGTATGGGTTTTATTAAATGGGGTTCTCACGTACTGCGTCTTCTCTAATTTTTCTTAATGTAAATTCTATTCCCTCCTATGTACTTCTCCTTGATCACGATCAAGGTTTCTATTTATTTTAAATAGTTTTGTAATAGGAATAGTTAGAATTAATTTTGAAGAATTAGAGATCAAGGAGCAAGGAGGCGCTTGAAGACCCATTTGTAATGGAGCCCGGTTTAAATGTAATAGTTATATTTAAATATTATTTCTTGCACCCCTGTGGTTTGACCTTTTGGTTCATTTGGTGGCTCTAGTGAACCAAACTAGAATAAAAGTCCATAATCAATCCAGGTAGAATATAGTATTCTATATGTGCATGCTTATACTATATATATATATATTATATATTATGCAAACATGCTTCGCATGTTCATTAATATGACACGTATTTTATATATATATGTGCATGCGCGCTAAACAAGATGAGACAAATTAATAACAAACCCCTCAATTTTTATATTAAGTCCTAAGCGTTCAAAGATATTTGAAATATCGAACGTCGCCTTCTAGCATGATAAAATTAATAGAGTATTAAATATTTAATATGAGTTTGTTGTGTCACCACAAGGCAAGTATTAAGTATTTAAGATGTTAATTTATCACATTTGATGCTTATAAAGAAAATTGAACAATATTGTTTTGTTGTGTCACCACAAGGATAATATTTTTCTTTTTTGAATATATGGAGTGCTAGGTCGGACTTAACTTGGATAATTTTGATTCGGATGTGCCACCACTTGATCAAAATAATCTAAGAGGCAAAATACAAGGAGTTGCATAGTTGATGTAATTGACAAAAGTTGTCTACCTATTTATTTATATATAGTTTGTTGTGTCACCACAAGGCTATATACATTTGAAATGGGATCCTTATTCTCACTAGCAAATCTTTAAATTAAATTTTATTAGAACTATATAAGTGAGGGTAATATAGTTTGATGAAAATAGTGGGAGATACCAATTTAAAACAAGACCTAATTTATTTTGGTAATTAATAAAAGAATGTATGTTAAAATGTTGTTAATTACAAATTCATTTATAGAATTTTACAATGTCTAAATTACTATCACTGCAAAACATATTAGATGCTAAATTAACCAGACCGAATTAAACGGATTGGTTAAGGAATTTGAGAATAGTTCTCATAGCTGAAAAGCTATCTTATGTCCTTAATACGCCTATCCCTGCAATGGTTGCAGACAATGCCTCTGAGGAAGACATTGCTACTTTTAGAAAGTGGCAAGATGATGCACAGATGGCTCAATGCATCATGCTCGTATCCATGAGTAACAAGCTTCGTCGACTGAAACTATGGATACTTCTCTTTGTACTCTTCGCACGCCAAGTAGTTGATGGTGAGGAAAGTAGGGTGATAGATATCGAGATATCTAAGGAGCTCTTCCGATCTAGAATGGCCAATGACACTATAAATACAGATAAAAAGTTCTTAACATAATCAATTTGATTGATCGATTAGGACAACGAGTTTTGTCATGGATGGAGAGTTGAGCCAAGATTTGATCTTGCACTCACTCCGGACTCCTTTCACAATTGTTGTGAATTTTTCATATGAACAAGCTAGATATCGACTTTGGCGATTTGCTTAACATGTTGAAAAATGTTGAGAGTCACTTTCAACCAAGAAAGATCAAGTCTTCTTGGTAGGGGCCAAAGGATCTTCCGAAATAAAGAACGATTCAAAGAAGGTAAATAGAAAGGCATAAACAAAGGATAATAAGAACAAAAGCGATATGGATAGCAAAGGAGTTTGCTTCCACCGCAATAAGCCCGGACACTTTGGAAAGAAATCTGCGAGAAGCATCTTGCGAGAGGCTAACCAAAGAAGCTTAGTGAAGTTTCTACATAATCGATTTTTGTTCATGATTGAAATAAATTTTTCTTTAAGTCAAGGTTCTACTTGGGTATTAGATACCGACTTTGGTTATCATAAATATAGATTTATGAAGGGACCAAGCAGAAGTAGAAAGTTAAACAAAGATAAGTAATCCTATGTGTGGAAAATGAAGCAAAGGTTGCTTTGCATTAGCTATAGAAACTTATAGTTTAGCATCGCTTACTGAGGCAAATCTATTAAGTCGATAAGTTGTTATTGTATTCCAGCTTCTTGTTAAAAATATTATTTCCGTTTTATTGTTGGACAATGAAAACTTTGGTATTATAATTAAGAACAATTGTTGTTCTATTTATAATAATAATGTTTTGTATAGAATCGGAATATTACTTAATAAATTTTGTATACTTGACTTACATGAAAATAATTTTGCATATTGAACAAATTAGTATAAGAAAAGGAGATGATCATTCAAAGAGTTGAATGTATGTATTTGTTGAAATACAAGTGTGAATTATTTGAAAGGTTCAAAGAATTGAGTAAATGAAACAAATTGATAAAGTATTAAGATTCTTTGATTAGATCAAGGAATAAATACTTGTGCAATAAGTTTCTAGATCATCTCAAATGGTTTTCTCATAATGGACACATCCCGATCTGCAATAATTGATTGATGTATCTCGAAAGGAAAAATCGTACCTTGTTGGACATGGTGCGGTCCATAATGATTTTACCGACATTCCAAAGATCCTTCCGGGATAATGTCCTAGAAATGGTACGCATATCTACGAAAAAGGTAACCTCAAAATCCATTTCCAAAACTCCATAAAAGTTATGAGCAGGGAGGATTCCTAATCTTAAGTATGTTAAGATAAGGGTTGTCCAACTTATGTAAAAAAGTTTCAAAGGATAAGCTTGGGACAAGATTTGACAAGTACAATTTGTGGGACATCCTAAAAGTAAGTTTAGGGTATATGTTCTATAATCCTACTTAGCAAAAGGTGTTTGTTACGAAAACACGCGCCTTCTAAGATAAATGTGTTTATCATTAAAGGGGCTAGTGGGAGGATAATAGATCTTGAAGAGTTCAAGAACCACAAAATACTATAAGTCAAATAAGAGGAACTCGTAGATAGACCTATTGTACCACAAATCAATCGTAAGTCCGGAATAGTCACCAAAGATACCTAGGAGGTATGGATTCATCATGGATGATGATGATGAGGTGCGCATCATAGAAGATGATGATCCGAGTTACATTCGATGAGGTAAGACTTCAAGTGTGTACAAAGAGGGTCGATGGGGAGCGTCGTGACATTCCTAATATTATATGTTGATATACTACGGATAAGGAATGACATACTAATGCTACAATCAGTAATGATAAAGTTGTCTAAACATTCCTCCATGAATGATTTGGAAGAGTATCTTAGTTGGGGATATAAATCTATATAGATAGATTTAAGAGGATGCTCGACTTAACCCAAGGAACGTATATTCATTTGATGCTAAAGTTGTTTAGCATGGCAAACTCCAAGAGATGTCTCATGTTGATGAGCCATGGAGTGTATCTCTCTTAATAGTCCCCATAGACTCCAAAGAAGAGAGATCGCATGAGTGACAATCATGTATGCAATGAAATATCGAGACTGATGTTGATCGGTCATATTGCGAGAAGATCACCGTAAGACGGTGAAAAACATCTTAAAGTTCTTAACTGCCCTAAGGATGTGAGCATACATGGTGGGTCTTAATTAAAACTAGAGGGCTTAATGACTCAAGTTTTTCGACAAACCAAGATGATGAAAAAATCCACTTTAAGGTAAAGCGTTATCTTGAGCAGGTGGTGCGATGAATTGGAAAGGTTCAAAAGCAAAAAAGAGTTCTTTGGTTTAGTAATAAAGACAAAGTATATAGCTATAAATGAAGCTACAAGTTGATTGTTTGGATTAAAAGTTCATTACAGAACTAGGAATAGTTCCTAAGTCTCATCTTGGATCTAAACATGTGTTGTGGCACTTTCATTTGATTATTAGAATCATTGAAAGATGGGAAATCACTATAGAGATAGTGGACTCTCATGAACAACATTACATATCCATTAACTAAAGCTTATCCAACAGCAGGATAATCGTCACTTAGAGAAGAAGAGTATGAGATACCATGACGATTGGCTTTAGTGCAAGTGGGAGATTGAAAGTAGTATGCACACAAGCCAATCATGTTTGATGATAAAGCATATACTTTGTAACAATCTTATTCATTTATTAATAAAAAGTATTAATTTATTAAAGGCTTTTAATTATCTACATGATCTTTTTTTTATAATATGTGATAAACCCATAGTTTTAAGCAATGCTTTTAGAATAATGATGATGATCATTCTAATGAGATCTAAATTCTTAGAAAGCTTAAAACTAAAATAGTTCCCAATCATTGGATTACTAAATTGGGGATTAGTGAATCCTGGATAGATTGGTACATCGTTGCTTGCTCATTGGATGAGGATGATTGATCTCATGATCATTTGTGTGGAGACACTAAAGCAAGTATGTAGGTGCTTATTAGAGAATAAGTTCACTGAACGTGGCTCGCTAAGGAATACCTAATGGAGTTTTATTTGCCTATCAATAGGAATTCTGTAGTGATAGTAGTAATCAAGTGATCCTTGGACTTGAGATCATCATAGTATCTTGTGTATGATGAGTTATACTTTGACTTATTCCTTAAGACCCTTAGGGTATATCAAAGGGTATGCTTGGGTATACTAAGTTGTACATGGAGATAATGTATGATCAATAAAGAATCTACCACTTCTAATAAAAGAAGAGAAATGTCCTATGTGATTCGATAGATGACAACCCAAAGAGTCCTTGGCGAAAGCGAAATGAAATTAGAAAGGAGTTTCTAATTTGCATTATTTGAGTTGTGCATTTAAGAGTCGAAATACATATAATTAAATAAAATAAGACTTGACATAATTCCATGTCTTATATTTAATTGGGACATTGTATGGTGGAAGGATTGAATTATGCGGTAACTATTTACTCAAAGGTTCTTTAATGATTAATGTTGAAATCTATATTATCTGGAAAGTCGTTGATCGCTAGGGAGGCTTATCCTATTTGTAGAATAAATATTATTTAAATAAATTAATTGTTTAATTTATTTATTTAAATAAGATTAGAATTGTTCTAATTGATTTATTCACAACCTATTTAATATGGAGAACCTAAAGGGTCACACCATAAAAGGAAGAATAATTATTTAAGAAGTTAATGGCATAATCGTAATAATATAATATGTTAAGTATATTTAATTTAATCTATGGTGATAGAATAAATTAAATAGCTTAATATTTATTATTTAATATTTTAGAAATATTAAATATAAATTAATAAGAGGAGTCTTATTAATATTATTACAATTATTATTATTTTAATTTCTAAAAGAGTTTAGGAATTAATTTAATATAAGTACTCTCATTTATTCCTAATTGGATTAGGAAGGAAAATTAGTTAAAGGAGTTTAATTAATTATCCCTAATAAGATTAGGGAGCTTAATTAATTAAAAGAATTAATTAATTAAAACCCAATTCCTTAATTGTTAAGGTGGGTTGCCCACATCTATAAATAAGAGGAGTCTTATTATGGGTGGTGGGGGTTGTTGATTTTTCAACATACGTAATAATTCCAAGTTGTTGGGAGTACACCTTTTCTATAGAGATAGAAAAACTAGGGTTTAGCCAACCACCCATCTTCTTGAATTCCTATTCTTCCTTGGTGGATCACCTCTAGAGGCCAAACATATGGGTGGCTAACGTTGATCAAAGGAAGGAACAAAACCCCGGTGGATTCAAGATTGAACGCGAAAGGATTTGGAGGTGAACTTGTACCTGAGGAAGCTCGATCTTCAAGGGTATGATTTTATTCTTTATCTTTTCGTTTAATTAATAATTGTGCATAAAGGATGATCCGGGTATATGGTTTGTAAAATTTTTAAACTCTGATTTTTACACGCTTCCGCTTAATTTTTGCAATTTGATTGCGTTCTTGAATATTACAAACCTAACAAGAAGTTCCAAGAGTTGTTCAATGACAAGTACTTTCCCGAAAGCATTTGTCACGTGAAGGAGGTGGAATTTATCAAGTTGGAGCAAAACAACATGACCGTGTTGCAGTACGAAGCCAACTTTGCCGAGTTGTCCCGATTTGCGTCCCACTTGGTTGATAATAAAGAGAGAATGATGCGGATGTTTTTAAGAGGTTTGAAGCCGGAGATACGTCAATATCTTATTTCTCATAAACTGTGTTTGTATTCAGATGTTGTAAATAGGGCTCGATTAGTGGAGAGCGATATAACGAGTCAACGCAACCAAAAGAGAGCGGTGGCAAAATGATAATCTGGTGATAACTTGATCATCAAAGCGGTGACAATAAGCATGGAGGAATCAACATGCCGTAAATGGTAACCACTTGGTGGTAATCATGGTCAAAACAATAAGAATGGACATTTCAAGAAGAGGAGATTCAACAATGATGGAAAGACGTCAGCACCAGCACCCGTTGTTAAGGAAGGAAAACGACCACCTATGATATGCTTTAAATGCAGAGGGGAGGGACACATCAGTCCAAACTGCGCGATGTCGTCCAAAGCATGCTATAATTGTGGAAGAGAAGGTCACTTAGCCCGATTTTATCGTTCACCGAAGACAAGTTCAGCTAGGATGGAGGCACCAAAGGATGTCCCAGACAAGCCAAAGCCAGTAGTTTAAGAGAGAGCATTTTTTTTTCGTGACGAAGAGCCTGAATAAAATTATCACGGGTATGTTAGTATTAAACTCTTGCGAAGTCTATACCGTGTTAGATACCGGTTCTACTCACTCTTTTATTGCACCTAGTTGTGTTCAATGTTTGAAGTTAACTCCGAAGAAGTTAGACTTTGATATATCTGTTTAAACTCAGTTGAGAGAAACCTTCGTTACCTCCACTATTTATAAATCTTGTTCAAATCAACAATTTCACGTTACCTGTCGATCTTATCTCTTTGAAAATACTTGCCTTTGATGTGATTTTTGGAAACGATTGGTTAACTACTCATCATGCTTTTCGTAAGGTTGTTAGCTTTCATACTCCTAACCAACCTGTTATGCGAATTCAAAGTAACCAAACCACTAAAGTTAATCATTGTCATATCAAGCCATAAATAAAGAGCCCCGATCCTTTCGTTGTTGACTTTCTTATGTGGAAGGCACCGAAGCCTGACTTTCTGTAGGCAACGTCGTGAATGACGATGGCAAGTTGATAGGTATCAATGTGACGTGTTATCCAAGTCTTGGATGAGAGTCACAGTTTTGAATGATATTTCTATTATTAATATATTTCCTGACGTATTCTTGAAGACTTCTTAGCCTACCCCTAGAGCGTGAAATCAAATTTTGTATTGACCCCAGTACAAAACCCATTTCTAAAAACCCTTAAACATTTATTCAACTAAAGCGAACATAACATGCGCCAACGACGTTGGCTCGAGCTGTTGAAGATTACAATCATATCATTCAATTCCATCGTGGAAAAGCGAACGTGGTAGCTGACACATTGAGTAGAAGATCGTATGCGGTTACAAGTGCGAATATACGAACCCACGTGAAGATAACGAATATACAATTAGAATAGACTTTAATCAATAAAGTTAAAGCTGCTCAAGCTACATACTCAGAGCTGATGAATGTGAAGAAGAAGGTTCAAGAGGGTGATATTCTAGAAGCAAGAATCGACGAAGAGTGGAAATCTCAACCCTCGATTTAATTGGCCCATTTGAAATCCTCGATGAAGTAGGAACTGTGGCTTATAGACTCGTTTTACCGCCATTTATGTCCTATGTTCATAACGTTTTTAACGTATCGATGTTACGTAAATATGTGGACGACCCAAACCACATTATTAATTTAGAACCGGACGAGATAGCAGAAGATTTAACGTATGAGGAGATACGTGTTAATATCTTGGATAAGAAGGATCATATTCGACGCTCAAAGGTTATACCTCAAGAATTAGAATTTGAAGTGAAGTTAAGGTATCCTCACCTGTTCGTCATACCAGGTACGTACGTAAATTTCGAGGGTGAAATTTCATAAGGAGGGGAGATTGTGAGACCCCAGATTTTATGAATAAAGATATAATTTTCTTGAATTATATTTTTGAATATTATGGTGTTAATTTGATATAATGTTATAGTTGTGGGTAATATTTACAAATTTTGAAAAGTAAGTAAGTTGATATAAAATATTCGTTTTGTCGAGGAATATTCGATTAGTCGGGGAATATTCTTTTTAGTCAGGGAATATTCGTACAATGGTACAATCATTGGTGGATCCCACAACAGAATTATTATCGGATTGAGAAAATGACAAAAATACTTTATGAAAATAACGGCGGAAGTTTTACTGTTAACTGTTGAAACACCCGGTGTTAAAAGTACAGTAATACGCGTGGTTGCATTGTAGTACACGGTATTAATTATTGATGCTTACATGATAAGTCTGTGACGACCCCAAAATAGGTCCATTCCATCCAACCCATTCTGAGTCGCCAAATACATGGTACAAGAAGCAAACTACAACTTCAATAATACAAATGTCGTGTGAAATACGACAATATATACTGTGAGTTTAAATACAAATATTATCTTCTAGACAATATCTATACTCAAATAAATCCTCATCACATTTATTGATACATTATTTTACAAAAATGGTGAGGACTACTAAACAACTCTCTCTAGAACCTTCATTCCATACCCCGACTAGTACTCGCTACATTCTCGCCTCCTCACGAGAAGAAAAATGGAACAACAAGGAAAAGGGTGAGCTCAACTAGCCCAAGAAGAATATTATGACTAAGATAATATACAACAAATTATCGTTAGTCTCCAACAGGAAAAATCGATAGAATACAATAGACAAACAAGTTTCGGATCAATATTCGCAATGAAATAATAATTCATAGAAGAGTTACGTGAGAATGAAATCTACTATAATCTATGAATTTAACAATTCATCATCAATATTTTATCCTCGTAACATCAATCAATATTCATCTCAAATCAAATATTCATCTTTTGCACTACAGAGCCAAAGATATTCATCAATCGATCATGTTCATCTCAACACTGCTCATCTTTGCACTAAAGGCCAAAGATATTCATCGATCGGTCATGTTCATTTAAACACATGCTCATCTTTTGCACTACAAAAGCCAAAGATATTCTTCAGAAATCATTCATCTTTTTGCACTACAGGCCAAAGATATTCAATAATATCATCATTTAAGACCGAGGATGATGAAAAATATTTTAAAGAATGAATCCAAAGTGAAACAAAATGATAAGGATTAAGGATTAAGGATTAGTACTTTTTTTTATCCATGTCCAACAATACCTCAAAAATAATCATAATGGTGTAAAATTCAAGAATGATCAAAACATGGATACAATCAAAGCTAGTATCCAAAATAGATATTTTGGACGAAAAGAAGAAATTTTATTTTTTGATGAATAGTGTCGATACGTGAATAGTCTCAGATATCGTGAATAGTCTTAGATATCGTGAATAGTAACTCAGACACCAAAAGATAGAAATTCCACAAAAAAACATTTTCACGCTTCATGAATAGTACTCGTGAATAGTAACTCATGAATAGTAACTCATGAATAGTGACTCGTGAATAGTAACTCATGAATAGTAACCCCGACATGAAAAAGTTCCAAATTTGATAAAACTTCAGATCAACATTTCAAAGATAATGATATTGAAGAAATAATATCATTCTGAAAAAAAAAAATATATCCCTTACCTCAAAGAATCGATTATTTGGAAGGAAAGGCTCAAGTGATCTTTGAATGAAACTTGTCTTGAACAAAGAACTCTCAAAGTATCTAAATACTCACAAAATACGCTCAATAATATATAGAGAAAGAGAGAAAAACTTTGTTTCGGGTGTGATTTTTAATTCTAACTTAGCCCTCTATTTATAGGAAAATGTTAGCCCGGCAAAGCGGATTGACTTTCTTTACCCCAGAGTGGCTTTACTACCGCTACTATTGCCACCCACCACATTTGAAATAAAATTCAGCACATTTTTTTTCACCAACCACAAGTGGGGCCCACTCAATTCTAGAATTTTCCACCAAAATCAATTATAACCCTACTTTCCCTAATCAAACACCTCTTAAAATTTATAACAAATCATTCGCTCATTTTAACGGTTCAAAATTTGTGGACATATACTCAACTTATATATGTATAACATATCCAAAAATTACAACGATCCAATGGTCGGATTAAATATTATAACTCACACAATAAAGCTATAATAACACCGATTTGATCTTTTAATACCTCCAATCCGAATGAAAATACAAATAAAACATCTCAAAGATTAATTCCTTCATTAATAACCACATAAATAAATCCATCATTTATATTCATATAAAATAAATATTTCCTTATCATATGAATCAATAATTAATTATTCACAAATAATATTACGAATCACAATTATGACAACCACCGCTAGTTCAGAAAGAGGGGCTTTCAATAAGGATCTCTCCTCTTCTTGGCGCAATTAATTAGGTGACCAAACCTCTCCTTGAAACGTAACTTTCTAGACATTGCCAATAATGTTATCTAATAATATTATTCAAATAATATGAATTATTAATCTCATAATGGGAAATCATCGTGGTGACAATTATTGAACAACAATAATATAAAATATCAACGCAAAGAATTATTGAATCAATAAAATAAAATATTGAATAAGAATTCACTCATGAAAATTATTGAGTAAAGCCATCTTACGTAAGGATCAATAATTCAACAATCTTTATGCAATACCGGTGTCTTCTTTGTGCAACCACGCCAGACATCGTATTTTAACCATCGAATATTCCAATGAGTCTTAACGGTAATAACTACGCCGTTATTTTTAACCAACTTATATTTGTCGTTTTCCTCATCCAATCGCTTTCAGTTATGGGGCCCACACATGGTCAGCTACAGGTCGCATTTAATATTCCCCGACAAAGATTTAATATTCCACGACCAAACGAATATTCCCCGACAACAATGAATATATTTTATAACCACTTGCTTATTTTGAAATATTTGCGTGATTTAACCTTTAACTATCCACATTAATCAAATCAACCCTTACTATTTCAAAATAATAAATAAAGGAGATTCCTTTTTATTTAAAAAAATTGAGGTCTTACAACCTCCCTCCTTATGAAATTTCGTCCTCGAAATTGACGTGCGACGCACTGGTGTTTCAAAAGGTGAGGATACCTCGCTTTCATATCCGCTTTCCAATTCCCGGTCATTTCCTCTATAGCATGATTCCTCCACAAAACTTTAACTTGTGGTATGACCTTTCATGCGTAGGACATGCTCCTTCCTATCCAAAATCTTGACAGTACATCCTCATACGTTAAGTCTTGGCTATCTCGTCCTGGGTTCTAACTCTATAATGTGGTTCGGGTCTTTCACATATTTACTGAAGCACCGATATGTGAAACACATTATGAACACGAGACATACTCGGAGGTAACGCGAGTCTATAGGCTACATTTCCTACTCGGTCCAAGAATTTGAAATGGACCAATAAATCGTGGATTGAGCTTTCCTCTTTTTCCAAATCTTGTAACTCCTTTCCATGGAGCAACTCGCAACAATACATGATCCCCTACATTAAATTCCACATCCTTTCGATGAAGATCCGCATAACTCTTTTGTCGATCTTGTGCTGCTTTATATCGTTGTCGAATCATTTGGATCTTTTCGGTAGTCATACGTGCATTTAACTCGGGTCCCAATAATGTTGCTTCACCCACCTCATCCCAACATATTGGAGAACGACATTTTCGTCCATATAATGCTTCGAATGGAGCCACACCTATACTTGCCTGATAACTGTTGTTGTAGGAGAATTCCACCAATGGTAAATACTTATCCCAACCGCCCTTGAAGTCTAGGACCACAGTAGTCTTAATAAATCTTCAAGAGTTTGAATAGTCCTCTCGATTGTCCGTCTGGTTTGGGGATGGTATGCCAACTAAATCGCAAACTCCGTGCCCATAGCTTTTTGCAAGCTAACCCAAAATCTTGAAGTGAATCTTGGGTCACGATCCAAAACTATGGATACAGAGCATGCCATGCAACCTCACAATCTCATTTACGTACATACTAGCAAGACGTTCAAGGAATAAGTCTCCGTGATCGGCAAGAAATGAGCGGACTTGGTTAATCTATCAACAATAACCCAAATAGCATTGATGCCTTGAGAAACCGGGAAGACCCAGTAATGAAATCCATGGTAATGTGTTCCCACTTCCATTCCGGAATCTCAAGTGGTTGCAATGGACCCTTAGGTACTAGATGCTCCGCCTTTACACGTTGACAAGTTAAACACATTGAGATAAACTTTGCAATCTCTCTCTTCATATTGTTCCACCAAAATGTATGTCAAGATCACGATACATTTTAGTACTTCCAGATGGATTGCAAATGGTGTATTGTGTGCCTCCATCATAATCTTGTACTTCAAATCGAGTCGTTAGGAACACAAAGTCTAGAGTGGACTCAAGTATTCCTTCTTCATCAATTCTCGCCTTTAATAGCTCCTTCTTGTACTTTCTTCTTCATACGCATAAGCTCCGGCCTTGGTGGCTTGAGCAACCTTAACTTTTTCTATTAAAGTTGGCTCTATCGTATACTTGACATCATCGCACTCATTCCGCGTATATGATCTTCTACTCAACGCGCCGCCTACCACGTTCGCTTTTCCAAGATGGTGTTGAATAGTGTGGTCGTAGTCTTTCAATAGTTCGAGCCAACGTCATTTGCCGCATGTTGAGTTCTTTTGAGAAAAAATATTTAAGGCTTTTATGGTCCGAATATATCTCCACTTTCTCCCCATATAGATAGTGCCTCCATATCTTTAAGCGAAACGATCGTTTTTGCTAACTCTAGATCATGAGTAGGATAATTCCTCTCATACTCTTTAAGTTGTCGCGAGGCATAGGCTATGACTTTCCCACGCTTGCATGAGAACACATCCTAACCCTTTGCACTCAAGCATCATTGTAGATAACAAATCCATCCGAACCAGATGGTATTATTAGAAACAGTCTTAAAATAAGTCTCCTCTTAAGCTCTTGGAAACTTTTCTCGCATTCTTCGCTCAAAAACGAATTTTGTATCCTTCCGAGTTAAGTTAGTTAATGGAGTAGCGATTCGAGAAAACCCTTCCACGAATCTCCGATAATAACCAAATAAGCCCAAAAAGCTACGTACTTGATCATGGATCGACTTTTGTTGCTCCCAACTTTGTATTGCTTCAATCTTCACGGATCAACAGATACTCCATGTTTTGACACCACATGCCCAAGAAATGCTACTTCCTCAAGCCGAACTCGCATTTCTTCAATTTGGCATATAGTTGGTTTTCATGAAGCCTTTGGAGTACCAACTTTCAAATGGTGCTCATGATCTTCACGACTTTTGGAATATATAAGGATGTCATCAATAAAGACAACAACGAACCGATCCAAATATTCCTTGAATACTTGGTTCATCATATCCATGAAAGCAGCAGAGCATTAGTTAGTCCGAAAGACATGACTAAGAATTCATAATGCCCATAATTGAGTTCTCGGGCGCCTCTTTGGAATATCCTCGCCTAATCTTCACCGATGATATCCGTAATCGAAGATCGATTTTTGAGAAGAATTGTGCCTCTTGCAATCGGTCAAACAAGTCATCAATACGAGGTAGAGGATACCTATTCTTGATGGTGACATGGTTCAATTCCGATAGTCAATACAAAGTCGCATACTCCGTCTTTCTTCTTTACTGAATAAAACAGAGCACACCCAAGGAGATGTACTAGGGCCAGAATGAAACCGTGTCCAACAATTCCTCAGTAGTTGGACCTTTAACTCCACAAGTTCAATAGGAGCCATTCGATATGGGGTTTTAGAAATGGGCTTTGTACCAGTTCAAGATCAATAAAGAATTCAACTTCACGCTTACGGGGGTAGACCGGAAGTTCTTCAGAAATACGTCGGAAAAGTCAATAACAACAGAAATATTATTCAAATTTGACGTGTCTTTATTCAAATCCATAACATGGGCTAAGAAAGCTTGACATCCGCTTTTCAATAAACGAATAGCTTTATGATTAGATATGATGTGATTGATTTTAATGGTTTAGTTGCTTGAATTGCATAAACAACAGTTTGGTTAGAATATGAAAACTAACAACCTTACGAAAACAATCAATTTTGGCATGATGAGTAGTTAACCAATCAATCCCTAAAATCACATCAAAAGCAAGTATCTTTAAAGAGATAAGGTCAACAGGTAAGGTAATGGTGCCAACTTGAATCAAACAAGATTTATAAACAGTGGATGTGATGAAAGTTTCTCCTAACGGAGTTTCCACAGATAGATCAAAGTCTAATTTCTCCGGAGTCAAGTTTAAACGTTGAGCACATGCAGGAGAGATAAATGAATGGGTAGCACCGGTATCTAGTAAGGTATAAACTTCGCAAGAATTTATAATTAACTAACCCGTGCTAACTTCGTTCGGGTTCCTCGCATTTTTACCGGTCACGACAAACGCTCTTCCAGGAATCGTTGACTTTGACTTTTCTTGGACATCCTTTTGAGTCACCATTCCCGCTGGACTGGGTTTCGATATCGTACAATCTCGAGCGATATGTCCTTCCTTTCCACAATTATAGCATACCTTAAACTGTTGTGGACAGTTTGGACTGATATGTCCCTCTTTCCCGCATTTATAACATATGATCGGTGGTCGTTCTCCTCCCTTAGAACTAGTTGCTACTGGCGCTCACTGACGTCTTCACATGGTCGTTGTTGAATCTCCTCTTTTAAAATCTCCTCCCGACTCGCTTCTATTTTCATGGCCACGATTACCACCAGAGTGGTTACCGCTTTATGTCGGTATTCTTCTTTCTCCGTTGGTTATCGTTATTTTGTTGATCGCTATCTTCTAGATGATCCTCGTTATGGTCCCTCGGTTGAACGTGCTCGTTATCTCGCTTCTAACAATTGAGCCCCATTTTACAACATCCTGAATAAAGAGAAAGTTTATGAGAAATGAGTTATCTTGGACGTATCTGGGTTTCAAACCTCTAAGAAACATCCGCGTCATCGTTCCTCATTCTCCACCAAATGAGGTGCAAACTGGATAACTCTGCAAACTTTGCCTCATCTTTGAGACACCGCCATGTTGTTTTGCTCTAATCGATGAACTCCACTTCCTTCATATAGACGAACACTTTCGTGAAAGTATTTGTCATTAAATAGTCTCTGAAATGTCTCCCAAGACATCTTTGAGTCTTGGTACCGATGGGTACGCTTCACGCACTCCCACCAAAGAGTCCGCCTCGCCACTTTAACATAAAGGTGGCGAATGGAACCTTCTGTTCCTCCGTGCATCCCAAGACATCGAATATCTTGGTAATTTGCTTGACCCATGTTTACGCCATGATCGGATCTCGCTTTCCTTAAATTCGTGGTCCCAACTCTTTGAACTGCTTGGTCGTGAGAACCCGTGAATTGCTATCATTTCCTCCTCAGATTTTGAACACGAGTCTCCTCGTCTACGATTTTGCATGAACTGCAAAAACTTCTAAACATCCCTCGCTCATCATCTCGCTCCATGGTGTTGTTCACAGGAGGAACATTGCCACTGTTGCACGCTTCTCCTCGTTGGTGAGTACAAAGCGTCTCCACATTCTCATTTCCATTGTTAATATTCTCAATGACATTCTCAAATACCGCCATAAAACAAGGGTTAATTAAGGAAATCAATATATCACATAATATCCCTTATATACCGACCAACTAACAAATAAGCTTAGGTAGGACACACTAGCGAAGGATTTACTCGCCTCTCCCTCCTAGTTCTATTCCCCGATCTCCGCCAGAGATCATATCCTAAGCTCGATACTAACCGTGGCGCCCCCAAAATAGGTATACACAACACCCATTCCGAGTCGCCAAATACATGGTACAAGAAGCAAACTACAACTTCAATAATACAAATGTCGTGTGAAATACGACAATATATAATTAATGAGTTTAAATACAAATATTATCTTCTAGACAATATCTATACTCAAATAAATCCTCATCACATTTATTGATACATTATTTTACAAAATGGTGAGGACTACTAAACAACTCTCTCTAGAACCTTCATTCCATACCCCCGACTAGTACTGCTACATTCTCGCCTCCCGAGAAGAAAAATGGAACAACAAGGAAAAGGTGAGCTCAACTAGACCAAGAAAGAATATTATGACTAAGATAATATACAACAAATTATCGTTAGTCTCCAACAGGAAAAATCGATGAATACAATGTAATAACAAGTTTCGGATCAATATTCGCAATGAAATAATAATTCATAGAAGAGTTACGTAGAGATGAAAAATCTACTATAATCTATGAATTTAACAAATCCATCATCAATATTTTATCCTGTAAACATCAATCAATATTCATCTCAAATCAAATATTCATCTTTGCACTACTGTGCCAAAGATATTCATCAATCGGTCATGTTCATCTCAACACTGCTCATCTTTGCACTAAAGGCCAAAGATATTCATCGATCGGTCATGTTCATTTAAACACCGCTCATCTTTTGCACTCTGTGCCAAAGATATTCTTCAGAAATCATTCATCTTTGCACTACTGGCCAAAGATATTCAATAATATCATCATTTAAGACCGAGGATGATGAAAATATTTTAAAGAACGAATCCAAAGGAAACAAAATGACAAGGATTAAGGATTAAGGATTCGTACTTTGTTTTATCCATGTCCAACAATACCTCAAAAATAATCATAGTGGTGTAAAATTCAAGAATGATCAAAACATGGATACAATCAAAGCTAGTATCCAGAATAGATATTTTGGACGAAAAGAAGAAATTTTATTTTTCGATGAATAGTGCCAGATATCGTGAATAGTGTCAGATATCGTGAATAGTCCGTGATATCGTGAATAGTAACTCAGACACCAAAAAGATAGAAATTCCACAAAAAACATTTTCACGCTTCATGAATAGTACTCGTGAATAGTAACTCATAAATAGTAACTCATGAATAGTAACTCGTGAATAGTAACTCATGAATAGTAACCCCGACATGAAAAAGTTCCAAATTTGATAAAAACTTCAGATCAACATTTCAGCATAATGATATTGAAGAAATAATATCATTACGAAAAAAAAATAATATCCCTTACCTCAAAGAATCGAAGATTTCCGGAGGAAAGGTCTCAAGTGATCTTTGAATGAAACTTATCTTGAATAAAGAACTCTCAAAGTATCTAAATACTCACAAAATACGCTCAATAATATAGAGAGAAAGAGAGAAAACTTTGTTTACGGTGTGATTTTCAATTCTAACTTAGCCCTCTATTTTTAGGAAAATGTTAGCCCGTAGGAAGCAGACTTGACCGCTACCGATGGCTTTACCTCGCTACTATTGCCACCCACCACATTTGAAATTAAATTCAAACATTTTTTCACCAACCACAAGTGGGGCCCACTCAATTCTAGAATTTTCCACCAAAATCAATTATAACCCTACTTTCCTAATCAAACACTTCTTAAAATTTATAACAAATCATTCGTTCATTTTAACGGTTCAAAATTTGTGGACATATACTCAACTTATATATGTATAACATATCCAAAATTACAACGATCCAATGGTCGGATTAAATATTATAACTCACACAATAAAGCTATAATAACACCGATTTGATCTTTTAATACCTCCAATCCGACAAAATACAAATAAAACATCTCAAAGATTAATTCCTTCATTAATAACCACATAAATAAATCCATCATTTATATTCATATAAAATAAATATTTCCTTATCATATGAATCAATAATTAATTATTCACAAATAATATTACGAAATCACAATTATGACAACCAGCCGCTCCTCAGAAAGGGGGCTTTCCAATAAGGATCTCTCCTTCTTTGCGCCGCAATTAGGTGACCAAACCTCTCCTTAGATGTAACTTTCTAGACATTGCCAATAATGTTATCTAATAATATTATTCAAATAATATGAATTATTGATCTCATAATGGGAAATATCGTGCGGTGACAATTATTGAACAACAATAATATAAAATATCAACGCAAAGAATTATTGAATCAATAAAATAAAATATTGAATAAGAATTCATGTGAAAATTATTGAGAAAGTGCCATCTTACGTTAGGATCAATAATTCAACAATCTTTATGCATATACCTGGTGCCATCTTTATGCCACGCCAGACATCGTATTTTAACCACCGGTATTCCAACAAATTTTAACTGTAATAACTACGCCAGATTATTTTTAACCAACTTATATTTGTCGCTTTTCCTCATCCAATCGCTTTCCGTTATGGGGCCCACACATGGTCATATTGTCAATTTAATATTCCCCACAACGATTTAATATTCCACGACCAAACGAATATTCCCAACAACAATGAATATTTTATAACCACTTGCTTATTTTGAAATATTTATGTATTTAACCCTTAACTATCCACATTAATCAAATCAACCCTTACTATTTCAAAATAATAAATAAAGGAGATTCCTTTTATTTAAAAAAATTCGGGGTCTTACAAAGTCACTCAGATTTGTTGGTATTATTAATGTAATAATACGTAAAATCTTTTTATATAAAATGTAATACTTTTATAAAGTTATTCTATAAATAGAATATATTATATTCTATTATGCATAGTATTTCATAAATATGTCGCATAGTGTTTTTTGCATAATAAAATCTTTTTATATAAAATGTAATACTTTTATAAAGTTATCTGCTTTATTAGACAATAATTAGAATATATTATATTTTATTATGCATAGTATTTGCATAGTGCCTGCATAGTGTTACATTGTAAAATCTTTTATAAAGTTATTCGTTTTATTAGATTATAAATAGAATATATTATATTTTATTTTAAAGAATTTGCTTTAAATATGGACCGTCAGATTAAAGTAAATCAATCTGGACCGTACATGAGTTAGTTACTATGCAGTCCATTTTTTTATAAATACAAGCTCATTCCTTCATTATTTCTTACGAATTCACTGAAACTCTAGAGAGATAAACTATAGAGAGAAAGAAGAAAAGTATTCTACTACTTCACTACTCATATATCCAGTACTCTTCTTCTTAAGGTAAGGGTTATTATTTCTTTTGTATTCATGAAGAGAACTTCTGTTATTCCATTCTTTATTATTCATTGGAATAACTCAGATATCATGCCAAGCTACCCTATACTTGGTGAAATTCTTACATTATTATTACATTTTTTTATTATTACATTGGAACATCCACCTATGCTTTTTTTACATGACCTGGTTCCATTCTTTATTATTCTATTGGAACATCCTGTCTATACTTTACGTCGGACCTGGTTCCACTATTTATTATTACGCCGAATATCCGCATGCATGCGCTTTATCTTGGGACTGTTCGTTATTTATTATTCATGCTGAATAACTCGCTGCTGTCTGCGATCATCGCATGCATGGTGATTTCTTTTGTTATTCCATTCTTTATTATACTTAGTTGGTTAAAACTTTGACTTTTATACTCCATGAAATTAGTGGAATATCCTTGATATTTGCGCTTCATTCAGTATCTTTTCATGGAAATATTCAACTAAGCATTCTTGAATTTTACTCTACAAAGCAGTATCATGTTGACAATTTGGACGTTATTAGTTCCTGGATAAATTAATTTTTTATTTTGTTTTATTGAATTCTTATATCATTGTCATCATCCTCATATTTATATTTTGTTGAAAGTCATCTGTGGCCTGTAGTGCATAGATGGACTTGGTATGATTATGACCAGGGATTATTCGGTGTAATCACGACCGTAATGTTACAAATGATGTGGTAAAAGTCCTCATTGGCCCGTAGTGCATTGATGGACAGTTGTTGGCATGATCATGACCATTAATGAATACATAAATATTCTTGGCCCGTAGTGCATGGATAATTGTGGTCGTGATACTAAAGAATATCATTAGTAGTAGTCTGCGGGGTGATTCGATGATGTGGATTATTTATTGTCGAGTCCCTACGCGATAAAAGTGATGAAAACCTTTTAAAACATAAAAGATAGTAGATTTTATTCTCTACTTGACTCTTCTAATGGATTGCTTGTTCCGTTGCAGTTAAACTTGATGTTTGTTATATTTTATCAGTTTAACACTGTTGAAGGCTAATGATAATTTATTCTGCATTATCTTAGTCATAATATTTCTTACTGGGCTAGTTGAGCTCACCCTTTCTTTCACGCTTTCTCTTCGTGAAATGAGAACGTGGCTGGGACGAAGCCTGGGAACCAGTGATGGTCCGGATGATAGTATTAGCTAGTAGTCCTCACTATTCTGTTAAATAGTGTGACAATAAATGTAATGAGGACTCCTTTTGAGTTTGTATACTCTCTAATAGATAATATTTGTATTCAAACTCACAGTTTATGTTTAGTCGTATTGTACACGACAGTTGTATTATTAAGTTGTATTTGAATTCTGTACCATGTATCTGGCGACTCAAGATGGGTGATGTATACCTAATTTTGGGGGCTTCACAATAAGTCATTTAAAAATAATATGACTGATACTAAATTATCGGATAGAGTTTTAGACTCAATAATTACCCGATAAAGCTGTCGGTACACCGACATGTTTCAGAAATTGATCTGGACTTAGATAATTTAATTAGATATGTGATTATTTGTGATTCAATGGTTGTTAAAATGGGTAATAATGTGATTAGGTTATGTGCTGACTGCGAAATGCAGTACTATGTGTTATAGTATATTGTTCTAATCGAACGAATGATCTGATTAATGATAGGTCGTGATATAAAAGATAAAACTAAGTAGTGAATTGTAGGCAGCGCATCAGGCAAGTATCTTACCTTTACATTTTCTTTATGCAATGGACATGAGTAAGAATATTTATGAATTATATTATTACTATACATATTATTAACCTTATAATACGCTCATTGATTATCAACATATTAGTATATGATAATTTAGATATATATTCTATTCGTTAATTTCTATAAATGGTTATACAAGTGTCCCCACTTGGATAATCATTGTATTTAATCACATCTTGATATACCTTTGTCAAATACCCGTATACATATATGTTGAATTATAGATTATTGTTGAACAAGATAAAACCTTTGATTTGGAACCCAAAAAAGTATGAACATCCCTACACGGGAAAACTTTTATGCGCCCAAGGCGGACAGAGTGAACGATACCCTCGTTCTTGCATGTAGTATTGATCAATGCAGGGCATAACAGGCTGATCACCCCCCGTGCTCGTAAGTTATGACGGTTTGTAGATGAATTTTTGTTTAACCTATTTGAAAATTTAAAACAATGTTCATAGCATGTCACCTAAACCCTATTTATAGTCAGTACGTAGTTTCAAAAATTTGGTATAAAATTGATATATTATTATCATTGGTACATATTACTTCACAACTGTTGAATCGTTGTAGAAGGGTAGTATAAAGAAAACATTTAAATTCTTTCAGCTTATATATATAATTGTTATTACTTGCTGGGCACTCAAATGTTCATCCTTACTTAATATAAATGTTTTCAGCTAAGTGTGAACGACCAGAGAACTCTGCTAAGAACAAGGGAAAGGGAAAGGTTGTTGAATGAGAGAAATGCTATTTTATGTAATAATTAACTTTATTAAGACAAGTATGATATATATTATCTATCATGGGTTGTAATAAATGTTTAAAGGCTACGTACTTGGGATTCAGACTCTGATAAATATGTAAATTAAGTTGATCTTTATACTACTACTATTGCATATTAAATATTAAATATTTATTGATTTATATAAGTAATTAATGGATATGTTTATTGTTGAATAAATAATTGTTCAATTTGAGTTCATGTGGTTTAGTTAATTATTTGTTAAATAAATAATTAAATATTAAATATTAAATATTTATTTGCAATATTAAATATTTATTGAATTATATATGTATTTAATGGCAATTTGAGTTGATGTGATTTAGTTAATTATTTGTTGAATAAATAATTAAGGAGCTAAGAAAATTAATTGTTATGAGATTATATACTAATTTAATTTAATAATTAAGTTAGAGAGCTAATAATGATTAAATGAATTATAATATTTTAATTAGATTTTTGTAATTAAAATAAGGTGTTAGTTGATTAAATAAAATTATAATTATAAAGAAAGTTATAGTTTTGTGGTATTGAATTATGTGTTAAAGTAATTTAATAGATTAATATTTGAATTGATTAAATTGATTATTTAATTAAGTAGAAGTGTGACAAATAACCTTGTTATAAAGAAGTTAGTAAAATAAATTAAAAGAGTTTAATTTAGTTTTGCCAAACATGTCTTATTGCATATTAAGTCTTTAATCTAATGATGTTTTATCAAACAAGGTATAAGGATTAATCCATTTGTTTTAATTAGGTTTACCAAACAAGGTGTAAGTGCTAATGAGTTATTTTTAGTTAGCTAGCCAAACAAGCCTTATGGCTTTTGATTTTCAAAATTCTATAACTGATGTCAGTTAAAATCCTATACTTAATATATCTATTATTACTATATACGTTATATTATTCTACGTATGTTAGAGTTAGGAAGAAATAAAACTCAGAAGAAGAATAAAGGAGGGAAGAAGAAAACTATAGAAAGAAAAGTGAGTGATTCTAACAAGTTTTGAGAAAGAAATTGGAGAGAAGAAGCTTGAGAATAGCCATCATCTTCTTAATCAAAGGTAGGATATTAATCCTTGTATTTTATAATTTTAAAGTTTAGTTTTCTTCTCCAAAAAGTTCTCTGTGAAATTTTTATAAGAGATAAATTGGTGGTGTTTATAGTTATATGATAAATTTTTGATTTTAAGATGATTTCATGAGTTTATATATGATTATAGAAAAACTAGTTCATGTATGTATGGGTTTTGTGGAAGAAAATATATTACAATGAAGTTCATATGAAAATATATATGAATATGACTTTAGTTTAAAGTAGAAATTAAGGTTTAGTTAGTTGTTAAACCGATAAATTGATTATTGAATTTGATAGAGTATGTATAATCATAACTACTGTGTTTTGAAATCTCTGTTTTGATTGAAAAACAAAATCACAGTGTTGATTTTCATTGAAAACATCAAAAATGGAGTTTTTGCCAAAAAACATTGAAATTGGGTGTTGTAAATTTGATGTTTATGCTATTTTATGGGTAGGAACATGTTAGAAGTCTTCACAATACATTTACATGAAGTCTATGTGTAAATTACATGTTAATTAGTCTATTAGATTGGAGCTTGTAGGCCAATTTGGCTTTTGTTCATGCTTGTTCTTAGAGCTTGGTCGCCGAAGTTCGACTCGGAGCCGCAGTACATGGCCCAATAAAGATAAGTTTTAGCCACAGCATACCAACCGATGGTTTCAGTGACTTGCGCCGCATCGCCAACCACAATGTAAATCGTGGCCTAAGCATGGTGAGTAAAGTAAGGTAAGGTTCTGACAGTTTTGTTTAAGTATACAAATTTTGAAAATAAATGTTATATGTTAATAATAGGAATGTTAAATGATGATTTCAGTAGTATTAAACTATGAATGATTATGTTATCAAGTGTTAACTAGTATTAACATAGTTTGATTATGTGAATGGGTAATTCGACCTACATGATGTATGTATGTTTATATAGATATAAAATGTTGGTAATGACTAATTATGTCATGATGACATATGTATAGGGTATTGATTCAAGTTGTAAGGTTTATCTTGTGTTAAAGGCAAGTTCTCTAACTCAAAACTTCATTGTGCGAGTTTAATTTCATTAGTACGTTATTGCTTTCAAATTCAGTTACAATTGTTGTAAATTGCTACCTCTACACTTTCGTAGAGCTAGATTGCCTATTATTGAATAAGTTATTGTATCTAGTTCTCATAACGATACAAATATCCCAAATCTTATAGTTTAGTATTGAGTAAGTTTCTCTAATATACAACTTATTATTTAGAATGCGAGTCGCTTTATTTCAATATTCTAGTATTGAACAACTTATAGTTCAAATTACTATTCACTATGCATGCTTAGTATTCAATTTTCAATAACCTTGATTTAATATTGTTCAAGCCAACTTATGTTATGATTATTCAAAGTGTATGCTATTAGATTATTCCTAAAGCATGGTACTAATTTATAAATATCAATTCAGTTATGATTATTCCATAGCATACAGTTATTTTTGTTGTAATCAACTAATCCTTAGTTGATTACCGTTGAATTTTAAATTACCCGGTATTGTATCCAAAACAAACTTACTTTGGTGCGGACTTGTATTCTAAATACTGAGATGAACAACTCTTTTATTAGAGGTTTACGCTTAGCGTTAAAATGGTTGTGCACAATACATTGTATGAAGGGTTGATCCCCAAAGTACGTGGAGTCCTTATAGTCTTATATTTGATCATAAAGTTAAAGTTGAAAGATTACTTATAATCGTGGACATGATTCATGGTCATTAGACCCTCGATGAATGTTATAATTTTCAGAAAGTTAATAGAACACCTTGTTCAGTTCTATTGAGCCTAGTATTGGCAATTCATGTAAAAGTTTAAAGATTTATTTGTTGTTATTCAAAGTGGGCCTTGTTTTCTCACTCTTGCCTGTAAAATTTCTTACATCTAAAGCTGAAAAGGGTGACGTACCTAGCACCAGTAAGGGAAAAGGAAAGATGAACAAATACTGACGACTTGTAATAGTTGTGATAGTTTTATTATCAGACTTTGGTTTAAAGATTGTAATGAAGTATATTTAATTTTCCGCATTTGAATGTTTGTAATTAAAGGTTAGATAACCTGGGAGATTTTTATTTAAGTTTAATCCTGTATGGGTAGGTTTTTATTATTCAATTTTATTATAATTGGGTAGTTAGAAATGAATGTTTTGATTAAGTGAACACCAAATCTTGAGGAAATGAAGTACCAGGATTTGGGGGTGTCACAGGTTGGTATCAAAGCTTTAGGTTATGAACCTTAGGTGGGGGGAAAAGCCTTAGGAAGTAACCTTTTAAAAGATAGTGGAGATAACTCTTATCGAGTTTTAGGAAAGAAGTAATAAAACACTTATGTGCTTATGTGATTTTAATTTATGTACTCGTGAGTGTCGAATAGTAATGATTAATAATTAAAACTTTAAAACTTTGTTGTCAGGATGACTAATGTCTGAGAATCCAACAAAGTTAGGGGGAGGAGGGACCTCAAGTGCCTATAGAGGAGGAGCCTCATGACATTCAGAAGTTTAGGAACAACTATCGCCACGGGAGTCGGCCTGTTGGTCACGATGAGTTGAAGATGAAGATGATGATGTGGAGACAGACGAGGAGGATCCTGTTGAGTTACCATAGGAGGATGAGGATGATGAGGAGGAGGAGGAAAGGATTCCACTTAACTCAATAGCAGGCCGTATATACGATGAGGTGCATGATCGTAACGTGGAACTTTAGGATACAGTTGAGGAGTTGCAGGAGATAGTAGTTGAACAATAGACTGCAATGACACAAAAAGACGGTGAGATCCAAGATCGTGAAGAACGATTGACAAATGTCGAGGAGAAACTAGTATAGACTGAAGGAGAGAAAGAACAACTGATTGAAGTGGTCGCTGAACTGAAGAACAAGCTGAGAGAAGAAGCTGCTAAGAGGGTGAGAGCTGAAGATGCATACGAGGAAGCTTATCAATGAACTGGAAGAGCAGTAAGAAACTTACAGACGAAGAGGATGAAGATGGAAGAGATGGATAAAGTATTTGACACCGTAATTAATCGAGCTCAAGATCGGGTCATGGGATATCCGATTCAGTTCGAGATGCTGCCATCATTCCTGTTAGATCGCAGAACAATGTTTCGAGTCATGGAGGAAGAACGTGATAGGGCTAAGAAGTATCTTAATAGAACATCGTTGCTGTTGTACGATGAGTGAAAGGTTAAATAAATTGTAAATCCCGAGTGTTATGCAACCTATGGGATATGACTATGATGTTGTCCTGAAACTTTTGTAGTTTAGGAAAGTAATGTAGATAGCAGAGATGCTATTGTTTTATATTTTCAAAAAGGTTATGAATAAATAAAAGTTGTTACTTTATTCAAAGTGTTATGTGTTATGTGGTTATTTCTGTTATGGAGGCAAGTTAATTAGAAAATACTTAAAGAAGCAGAGTAATAGTCTAATAGATGTTTTCTTTTAACAGAAAATGCCTCCCAGACGTGAACCACCCCGACAGAGAAACAATGAGAGAACTAAAAATAATGATGTTGAAGATAATCTCGTCCAACAACTAGTGACACTACTGACAGGAGCGTTGCAGAATCAACCACAAAACCATGGTACAACGTTTAAGGATTTCAAGGCGGTTGGACCACTTGAATTCCGTGGGTCTATGAATCAAGTCGAAGCACAGACCTGGATTATGGAGATAGAAAAGGTGTTCGATGTCGCTAGGGTAGGGGATGATCAGAAGACTGCTTTCACAACATTCATGTTGAAAGCAGAAGCTAGTTATTGGTGGCAGGCCAATAAAACTTGTGAAGGGCCAGGAGTGATGACCTGGGATAGGTTCAAGGAGTTGTTCTTCGAGAACTATTTTCTGAAGAGTTCGAAGAGTCAGATAGAAGTGCAGTTTCTGGAACTAAAACAAGGAACGATGACAGTATCCCAGTATGCCGCAAAATTCAATGAATTGGCAAGGTTTGCGCCATTTCAAGTTAGCACAGACGAGCATAAGGCGAAGAGATTTCAACAGGACCGAAGCCTGGGTCATCGAAGAGGGTATCCTGCTCCAGCTGAAGACGCTACAAAGCAGTTGATGGAGAAGGCAGTACTCACTAAAGGTGGAGGTGAGGCAGTGACAAAGTTCAATCAGGAACAAAAGAAGAAGAAGAATGAGAATGAGATTAAGAATGGAGGTGGTAAAGGTGGAAACATCAACAACAACAACAGCTTGAAGAGGAAGTGGAATGGGAACATGGGTGCTGGAAACCATCAGGGTAACCAGCAAAACAAAAAGTTTGAAGCATGTGCGATATGCGTGAAATTTCACAAGGGTGCATGCTTGATGGGGAAACGAGTTTGCTTCAATTGTGGCCAGGAGGGTAACATCGCCCCAAATTGCACTCAACCAAAGAAGAATGCGTGCTTCACGTGCGGATCCAAGGATCACTTTGCTCGTGAAAACCCTAAAAAGAAGGATGGAGTGACAACCAGAAGCAATGGAGGTACATGGGCCATTGCAGGACCTGCAGCATGGCCTCCCATGTATGAAGGTTTCCTTGAGCACTTCCCAAAGATTTTAATTTCTAAAATAGATTTTGATTATACTTTTATGTAAAGTACCATTGTAAGGTTGTGGTCGAGGCACCATGAGAGTTATATACATTTGTATTAAAACTCACAGTTAACTGTGGTTATATTCTATATGACAGTTCAACAGTTGTATAAATGAATTTGTATTTAAATTTTGTACTATGTATTTGTCGACTCAGAATGGGTGATGTATACCTAATTTTGGGGGCGTCACATTTGGTATCAGAGCTTAGGGATATGGTCGCTGGCAGAGATAAGAGTCTAGAACTAGGAGGGGAGAAACGAGTTATATAAAAGTTTAAAGTTAAGGGTAATATGTGAAATTTTTTTCAAAGTAAGCAAGTTGTTATATAATATTCTTTTTGTCGGGGAATATCCGTACGACGGTACAATCATTGGTGGACCCCACAACGGAATTATTGTCGGATTGAGAAAACGATAAAATTATTTTTATGAAAATAACGGCGAAAGTTTTACCGTTAACTGTTGAAACACCCGGTGTTAAAAGTACAGATAATATGTCTGGCGTTGGTTGAATAGTAGCACACGATATTGATTATTGATGCTTATGTGATAAGTCACTCAGTTTTGTTTTATTGGTATTATTAATGTAATAAAACAGAAAAGCTTTTTATATAAAACAAAATACTTTTATAAAGTTATTCGTTTTATTAGGCTAGTAGTAAAATCTTTTATATAAAAATGAATACTTTTATAAAGTTATCTATTTTATTAGACAATAATTAGAATATATTATATTTTATTATGCATAGTGTTTGCATAGTGCCTGCAAAGTGTTTGCATAGTAATATCTTTTATAAAGTTATTCGTTTTATTAGATTATAAATAGAATATATTATATTTTATTTAAAAGATTTTGCTTTAAATATGGACCGTCAGATTAAAGTAAATCAATCTGGACCGTTCATGAGTTAGTTACTACGCAGTACATTTTTCTATAAATAGAAGCTCATTCCTTCATTATTTCTTACGAATTCATTGAAACTCTAGAGAGATAAACTATAGAGAGAAAGAAGAAAAGTAATCTGTTACTTCACTACTAATATATCCAGTACTCTTCTTCTTAAGGTAGGGGATACTATTTGTTGTACTCATAAAGGGTATTATTTCTTTTGTATTCATGAAGAGAACTTCTGTTATTCCATTATTTATTATTCTGATGGAATAACCTGTATACGCGGGCTACCCTATACTTGGTGAAATTCTTCTGTTATTTCATTCTTTATTATTCTGTTGGAATATCATGTCTGTGCGTTTTACGCCGGATCTGGTTCCATTCTTTATTATTCTGTTGGAATATCCCGTCTGTGCGTTTTATGCCGGACCTGGTTCCGTTATTTTTTATTTCTTGTTGGAATATCTTGTCGCCGGTGCGACACGCTCGACTGGTTTCGTTATTTAGTATTCATTGAATAACTCGCCTATGCTGCTGTAATCGCATGCATGGTGATTTCTGTTGTTATTCCATTCTTTATTATTCTGTTAGAACATCCTGTTGGTGCGAATTGCGCTTGACCTGGTTTCGTTATTATTATTCTGTTGGAATAACCTGTCTATGCGAAGTACCGCATGCATGGTGATTTCTTTTGTTATTCCATTCATTATTATACTCAGTTGGTTAAAGTTTTAACTTCTATACTCCATGAAATTAGTGGAATATCATTGATATTTGCGCTTCATCCAATATCTTTTTATGGAAATATTCTTCTGAGCATTCTTGAATTTTACTCCACAAAGAAGTATCATGCTGACAATTTGGACGTTATTAATTCCTGGATAAATTAATTCTTGAACTTGTTTTATTGAATTCTTATATCATTGTCATCATCCTCATGTTTATATTATGTTGAAAGTCATCTGTGGCCTGTAGTGCATAGATGGACTTGGTATGATTATGACCAGGGATTATTAGGTATAATCATGACCGTAATATTACAAATGATGTGGAAAAAGTCATCTGTGGCTTGTATTGCATAGATGGACTTGGTATGATTATGACTAGTGATTATTCGGTATAATCATGACCGTAATGTTACAAATGATGTGGAAAAAAAATTCTCATTGGCCCGTAGTGCATTGATGGACATTTTTTGGTATGATTATGGCTATGGATTCTCTTCGGCCAAGGGTGCAAAGACGAATTAGTTTATGGCATGATCAGGACTGTTGATGAAAACACGATTATCTTTGGCCCGTAGTGCATGGATAATTCGTGGACGTGATACTAATGAATATCCTTGGCCTGTAGTACATGGATGATTCGATGATGTGGATTAATTATTGAGCTGAGTCTCAGCGATGAAATATTAATTCATGGATGTGATAATAATGAATATCTTTGGCCGTAGTGCATGGATAATTCATGGATGTGATACTAACGAATATCCTTGGCCGTAGTGCATGGATAATTTGATGATGTGGATTATTTATTAAGCTGAGTCTCAGCGATAAAATATTGGTTATACACTTTTAATTTGTAGAAGATAGTAGATATCATGCTCTACTTGACTTTTCTAAAATATAGTTGTATGTCTTTGGTTTGTAGTGCAAAGATGAATTGTTAATGAATATCTTTGGGCGTAGTCCAAAGATGAATTTATTAGTATGATTATGAACAAGAATTGTGATTTGGTATAACCATGATTTTTGATGTTTCAGGTGAAGATAGGTGATGAAAATTATCTTCGTCCTGGGTGGGAAGAGGAATTTAGAATCACAATTATGATTATGAGTTATTCATATGATTGTGGACAGGAATTGTTGATTGATGTTAAAGGGATAAAACATTATTGGTGGACTTTTAACATGGAGAAGATAATAGACCTGATGGTCTGTTTGACTCTTCTAAATGATTGCTCGTTCCGCAACAACTATGGTTGAAAACTTTTATCATCTACCATATGTTCTAAATCTCTGATTTATTAATGTTGAAGGCTATTGATAGTGTAAATTAGCTTTAGTCATGATATTCTTTCTTGGGGCTAGTTGTGCTTACCCTTTACTACTTTCACAATTCCTTTCGTGTAATAAGAGTGTTGCACGGCCTGTTCAGTAGGGATAATAACAGAGGAATAGAACGGTGGTCTCTAGTTGTGGAGGTTCTCCCTAAACAGTATAGAAAAGTGTGTTGTATTCTATACATCATTTAGTAGTTATATTTGGTGAATCAAATAGGGTGAGGCGAACCCAACTTTGGAAAGATGTTTTGCCACTATCATATAAGATGTCTAATGACATACAACCTAATGTTCTCATAAGACATAGTTGTGCACATCCACTTGCTGAATATATCTACGAGCACTACCTATATGATCTTGGGGTTTATATAAAATATAATTTTCATTTGGAGAAAACGGAGATAGTTATATGTCAAGAAAAGACTCACCATTGGAAAGAAGATGATAGTAATCTTCTCATTTTTCTTTGAGGTCTATTGGGTCAACCAAGGATAATTCTATGGACATATGATATCTATTATAACCTAGACGCATGGCCTCCCATGTACGAAGGTTTCCTTGAGCACTTCCCAAAGATTTTAATTTCTAAAACAGTTTTTGATTATACTTTTATGTAAAGTACCATTTTAAGGTTGTGGTCGAGGCACCATGAGAGTTACATAAATTTGTATTAAAACTCACAGTTAACTGTGGTCGTATTCTATATGACAGTTCAACAGTTGTATAAATGAAGTTGTATTTAAATTTTGTACTATGTATTTGGCGACTCAGAATGGGTGATGTATACCTAATTTTGGGGGCGTCACATTTGGTATCAGAGCTTAGGGATATGATCGCTGGCGGAGATAAGAGTCTAGAACTAGGAGGGGAGAGACGAGTTATATACTTCGCTACTATGTGACTTACCTAAGCTGAAATTGTTTACTTGATAAGTTGACAAATTGTGATATGTCAATTAACCTTTGTTTTGAAGCTATTTTTTAGAATGATATCTAAAATACAGAAGATGAGCAATGAAAAAATCATGATACAGAGGATATAACCGGGAAGGTACAATCCAAAAAGAAAACAAGGTATTCTCATCTCTTCGAATATCAGTAATGCGTCGTAAATTTCGAGGGCGAATTTCATAAGGAGGGTGATTGTGAGACCTCGAATTTTATGAAATAAAAGTATTCAATTTTACTATTTTGGTAAATAGTTAAATTGATAAAAGTTTAAAGTTAAGGGTAATATGTGATTTTTTTTTTTTTGCAAAGTAAGCAAGTTGTTATAGAATATTCTTTTGTGTGGGGAATATCCGATATTGACGATATAATCATTAGTGGACCCCACAACGGAATTATTATCGGATTGAGAAAACGATAAAAATAATTTTATGAAAATAACGGTGGAAGTTTTACCGTTAACTGTTGAAACACCCGGTGTTAAAAGTACAATAATACGCGTGGTTGTATAGTAGCACACGGTATTGATTATTGATGCTTATGTGATAAGTCACTCAGTTTTGTTTTATTGGTATTATTAATGTAATAAAAGAAAAAAAGCTTTATATATAAAACAAAATACTTTTATAAAGTTATTCGTTTTATTAGGCTAATAGTAAAATCTTTTTATATAAAATGAATACTTTTATAAAGTTATACATTTTTATTAGACAATAATTAGAATATATTATATTTTATTATGCATAGTGTTTGCATAGTGCTGCATAGTATTTGCATAGTAAAATCTTTTATAAAGTTATTCGTTTTATTAGATTATAAATAGAATATATTATATTTTATTTAAAAGATTTTGCTTTAAATATGGACAAAGTCGATTAAAGTAAATCCATCTGGACCGATTTCATGAGTTAGTTACTATGCGATCCATTTTTCTATAAATAGAAGCTCATTCCTTCATTATTTCTTACGAATTCAAACTTTGAAACTCTAGAGAGATATACTATAGAGAGAAAGAAGAAAAAGTATTCTCTTCTTCACTACTCATATATCCAAGATTTTCTTCTTCTTAAGGTAGGGATATTATTTGTTGTACTCATAAGGGGTATTATTTCTTTTCTATTCATGAAGAGAACTTACATTTATTCCATTTTTATTATTATGTTGGAATAACTTTTGTATATGCAGAGCTACCCTATACTTGGTGAAATTCTTATATTATTTCATTCTTTATTATTCTGTTGGAATATCCAATCATGCATGCATTTTACGTGACGATCTGGTTCCATTCTTTATTATTACATTGGAAAATCACATTGCATGTGTTTTACGCTGTGGGACCGGTTCCGTTATTTATTATTCTGTTGGAATATCCTATCGGTTTGCATGTATTACGCTTTGACACGGTTCCGTAATTTAGAATTACATTGGAATAACCTATCTATCTGGGTACTCGCATGCGTGGTGATTTATGTTGTTATTCCATTCTTTATTATTACATTGGAACATCACGCTCGGTCTGTAATTTTGCTGACTTTGGTTCCGTTATTATTACTCATTGGAATAACTTTGTCTGTCTGCTAAGTACCGCATGCATGGTGATTTCTTTTGTTATTCCATTCTTTATTATACTCAGTTAGTTAAAGTTTTGACTTCTATACTCCATGAAATTAGTGGAATATCCTTGATATTTGCCCTTCATCCAATATCTTTTCATGGAAATATTTTTCTGAGCATTCTTGAATTTTACTCCACAAAGAAGTATCATGTTGACAATTTGGACGTTATTAGTTCCTGGTTAAATTAATTCTTGAACTTGTTTTATTGAATTCTTATATCATTGTCATCATCCTCATGTTTATATTATATTAAAAGTCATTTGTGGCCTGTAGTGCATAGATGGACTTGATATGATTATGACCAGGGATTATTAGGTATAATCATGACCGTAATGTTATAAATGATGTGGAAAAAGTATCTGCGGCCTGTACTGCATAGATGGACTTGGTATGATTATGACCAGGGATTATTCGGTATAACCATGACCGTAATGTTACAAATGTTGTGGAAAAAAAATCCTCATTGGCCCGTAGGGCATTGATAGACAATTTTTGGTATGATTATGGCTATGGATTCTCTTCAGCCAAGGGTGCAAAGATGAATTATTTTATGGCATGATCAAGACCGTTGATGAAAACACAATTATCTTTGGCCCGTAGTGCATGGATAATTCGTGGTCGTGATACTAATGAATATCCTTGGCACAGTGTGCGGGGATGATTCGATGATGTGGATTAATTATTGAAATTTGAGTCTCGTGATGAAATATTAATTCATGGATGTGATAATAATGAATATCTTTGGCCGTAGTGCATGGATAATTCATGGATGTGATACTAACGAATATCCTTGGTCGTAGTGCATGGATAATTCGATGATGTAGATTATTTATTAAGCTGAGTATCAGCGATAAAATATTGGTTATACACTTTTAATTTGTAGAAGATAGTAGATATCATGCTCTACTTGACTTTTCTAAAATACAGTTGTATGTCTTTGGCTTGTAGTGCAAAGATGAATTGTTAATGAATATCTTTGGCCGTAGTGCAAAGATGAATTTATTAGTATGATTATGAACAAGAATTGTGATTTGGTATAACCATGATTTTTGATGTTTCAGGTGAAGATAGGTAATGAAAATTATTTTCGTCCTGGGTGGGAAGAGGAATTTAGAATCACAATTATGATTATGAGTTATTCATATGATTGTGGACAGGAATTATTGATTGAAGTTACAGGGATAAAACATTATTGGTGGACTTTTAACATGGAGAAGATAATAGACCTGATGGTCTGTTTGACTCTTCTTATGGATTGTTCGTTCCACTGTAACTATGGTTGAAAACTTTTATCATCTACCATATGTTCTAAATCTCTGATTTATTAATGATGAAGGCTATTGATAGTGTAAATTAGCTTTAGTCATGATATTCTTTAATGGGCTAGTTGTGCTCACCCTTTCTGCTTCACAATTCCTTTCAGGTAATAAGAGTGTTCTTAGAATTCGAGTAGGGATAACAGGGGAATAGAACGGTGGTCTCTAGCTGTGGAGGTTCTCCCTAAATAGTATAGAAAAGTGTGTTGTATTCTATACATAATATAGTAGTTATATTTGGTGAATCAAATAGGGTGAGGCGAACTCAACTTTGGAAAGGTGTTTTGCCACTATCATACAAGATGTCTAATGACATACAACCTCGTGTTCTCATAAGACATGGTTGTGCACATCCACTTGCTGAATATATCTACGAGCACTACCTATATGATCTTGGGGTTTATATGAAATATAATTTTCACTTGGAGAAAATGGAGATAGTTATATGTCAAGAGAAGACTCACCATTGGAAAGAAGATGATAGTAATCTTCTCATTTTTCTTTGAGGTCTATTGGGTCAACCAAGGATAATTCTATGGACATATGATATCTATTATAACCTAGACGCATGGCCTTCCATGTACGAAGGTTTCCTTTAGTACTTCCCAAAGGTTTTAATTTCTAAAACAGTGTTTGATTATAATTTTATGTAAAGTACCATTGTAAGGTTGTGGTCGAGGCACCTTGAGACTTACATACATTTGTATTAAAACTCACAGTTAACTGTGGTCGTATTCTATATGACAGTTCAACAGTTGTATAAATGAAGTTGTATTTAAATTTTGTACCATGTATTTGGCGACTCAGAATGGGTGATGTATACCTAATTTTGGGGGCGTCACATTTGGTATCAGAGCTTAGGGATATGGTCATTTGGCGGAGATAAGAGTCTAGAACTAGGAGGGAGAGCAGAGTTATATACTTTGCTAGTGTGTGACTTACCTAAGCTGAAATTGTTTACTTGATAAGTTGACAAATTGTGATATGTCAATTAACCTTTGTTTTAAAGCTATATTATAGAATGATATCTGAAATACAGGAGATGAGCAATGAAAAAATCATGATACAGAGGATATAACCGGGAAGGTACAATCCGAAAAAAAAATAAGGCATTCTCATCTCTTCGAATATTAGGTACGTACGTAAATTTCGAGGGCGAAATTTCATAAGGAGGGGTGATTGTGAGACCCCGAATTTTATGAAATAAAAGTATTCAATTTTTCTATTTTGGTAAATAGTTAAATTGATAAAAGTTTAAAGTTAAGGGTAATATGTGAATTTTTTTTTCAAAGTAAGCAAGTTGTTATAGAATATTATTTTTGTCGGGAATATTAGATGACGATGACAACAATCATTGGTGGACCCTAGCGGAAAATTATTGTCGGATTGAGAAAACGATAAAAATATATTTATGAAAATAACGGCGGAAGTTTTACTGATTAATCTGTTGAAACACCCGGTTAAAAAGAAATGAATGTCTGGCGTGGTTGCATAGTACACCACAATGGTATTGATTATTGATGCTTATATGATAAGTCACTCGGTTTTGTTTTATTAGTATTATTAATGTAATAAAAGCAGAAAAAGCTTTTTATATAAAACAAAATACTTTTATAAAGTTATTCGTTTTATTAGGCTAATAGTAAAATCTTTTTATATAAAATGAATACTTTTATAAAGTTATCTGTTTTATTATACAATAATTAGAATATATTATATTTTATTATGCATAGTGTTTTTATATAGTACTAGTGTTTTATATAGTAAAATCTTTTATAAAGTTATTCGTTTTATTAGATTATAAATAGAATATATTATATTTTATTTAAAAGATTTTGCTTTAAATATGGACCGTCAAATTAAAGTTAATCAATCTGGACTGTTCATGAGTTAGTTACTATGCAGTCCATTTTTCTATAAATAGAAGCTCATTCCTTCATTATTTCTTACTAATTCACCTTTAGAGAGAAACTACTAGAGATAAACTATAGAGAGAAAGAAGAAAAGTATTCTGCTACTTCACTACTCATATATCCGATTACTTTCTTCTTAAGGTAGGGGATATTATTTGTTGTACTCATAAGGGGTATTATTTCTTTTGTATTCATGAAGAGAACTTACATTATTCCATTATTTATTATTACATTGGAATAACTTTTGTATCTGCTGAGCTACCCTATACTTGGTGAAATTCTTCCATTATTTCATTCTTTATTATTACATTTGAATATATCATCTGCATGCGTTTTATGGATCCGGTTCCATTCTTTATTATTCATTGAATATCCTGTCTGCATGCGTTTTGCGGGGACTGGTTCCGTTATTTATTATTCTCGTTAGAATATCCATTGGTGCGTATTACACGCCGACACAGTTCCGTTATTTAGTATTCGTTGGAATAACCTCATGTCATGTGAAGTCTGCGCATACATGGTGATTTCTTGTTATTCCATTCTTTATTATTACATTGGAACATCCTGTTGGGTCTTGAATTTCACCGACACGGTTCCGTTATATTATTATTCATTGGAATAACTTTTCTGTCGCGAAGTCTGCGCATGCATGGTGATTTCTTTAGTTATTCCATTCTTTATTATACTCAGTTGGTTAAAGTTTTGACTTCTATACTCCATGAAATTAGTGGAATATCCTTGATATTTGCGCTTCATCCAATATCTTTTCATGGAAATATTTTTCTGAGCATTCTTGAATTTTACTCCACAAAGAAGTATCATGTTGACAATTTGGACGTTATTAGTTTCTGGATAAATTAATTCTTGAACTTGTTTTTATTGAATTCTTATATCATTGTCATCATCATCATGTTTATATTATGTTGAAAGTCATCTGTGGCATGTAGTGCATAGATGGACTTGGTATGATTATGACCAGGGATTATTAGGTATAATCATGATCGTAATGTTATAAATGATGTGGAAAAAGTTATCTGTGGCCTGTAGTGCATAGATTGACTTGGTATGATTAAGACCAGGGATTATTCTGTATAATCATGACCGTAATGTTACAAATGTTGTGGAAAAAAAATCCTCATTTGCCCGTAGTGCATTGATGGACCGTTTTTGGTATGATTATGGCTATGGATTCTCTTCGGCTAAAGGTGCAAAGATGAATTATTTTATGTCATTATCAGGACCGTTGATGAAAACACAATTATCTTTGGCCCATAGTGCATGGATAATTCGCGGTCGTGATACTAATGAATATCCTTGGCCTGTAGTGTAGGGATGATTCGATGATGTTGATTAATTATTGAGCTGAGTCTCAGCGATGAAATATTAATTCATGGATGTGATAATAATGAATATCTTTGGCCGTAGTGCATGGATAATTCATTGATGTGATACTAACGAATATCCTTGCCCGTAGTGCATGGATAATTCGATGATGTAGATTATTTATTCAGCTAAGTCTCAGCGATAAAATATTGGTTATACACTTTTAATTTGTAGAAGATAGTAGATATCATGCTCTACTTGACTTTTCTAAAATACAGTTGTATGTCTTTGGCTTGTAGTGCAAAGATGAATTGTTAATGAATATCTTTGGTCGTAGTGCAAAGATGAATTTATTAGTATGATTTTGAACAAGAATTGTGATTTGGTATAACCATGATTTTTGATGTTTAAAGTGAAGATAGGTGATGAAAATTATCTTCGTCCTGGGTGGGAAGAGGAATTTAGAATCACAATTATGATTATGATTTATTCATATGACTGTGGACAGGAATTGTTGATTGATGTTACAGGGATAAAACATTATTGGTGGACTTTTAACATGGAGAAGATAATAGACCTGATGGTCTGTTTGACTCTTATAATGGATTCCTCGTTCCGCTGTAACTATGGTTGAAAACTTTTATCATCTACCATATGTTCTAAATCTCTGATTTATTAATGATGAAGGCTATTGATAGTGTAAATTAGCTTTAGTCATGATATTCTTTACTGGGCTAGTTGTGCTCACCCTTTCTGCTTCACAATTCCTTTCAGGTAATAAGAGTGTTGCCGGGTCGAGTAGGGATAACAGGGGAATAGAACGGTGGTCTCTAGCTGTGGAGGTTCAACCTAAATAGTATAGAAAAGTGTGTTGTATTCTATACATAATTTAGTAGTTATATTTGGTGAATCAAATAGGGTGAGGCGAACCCAACTTTGGAAAGGTGTTTTGCCACTATCATACAAGATGTCTAATGACATACAACCTCGTGTTCTCATAAGACATAGTTGTGCACATCCACTTGCTGAATATATCTACGAGCACTACCTATATGATCTTGAGGTTTATATGAAATATAATTTTCACTTGGAGAAAATGGTGATAGTTATATGTCAAGAGAAGACTCATCATTGGAAAGAAGATGATAGTAATCTTCTCATTTTTCTTTGAGGTCTATTGGGTCAACCAAGGATAATTTTATGGACATATGATATCTATTATAACCTAGACGCATGGCCTCCCATGTACGAAGGTTTCCTTGAGCACTTCCCAAAGATTTTAATTTCTAAAACAGTTTTTGATTATACTTTTATGTAAAGTACCATTGTAAGGTTGTGGTCGAGGCACCATGAGAGTTATATACATTTGTATTAAAACTCACAGTTAACTGTGGTCGTATTCTATATGACAGCTCAACAGTTGTATAAATGAAGTTGTATTTAAATTTTGTACCATGTATTTGGCGACTCAGAATGGGTGATGTATACCTAATTTTGGGGGCGTCACATTTGGTATCAGAGCTTAGGGATATGGTCATTTGGCGAGATAAGAGTCCGTAACTAGGAGGGAGAGACGAGTTATATACTTCGCTAATGTGTGACTTACCTAAGCTGAAATTGTTTACTTGATAAGTTGACAAATTGTGATATGTCAATTAACCTTTGTTTTGAAGCTATATTCTAGAATGATATCTGAAATCTAGGAGATGAGCAATGAAAAATCATGATACAGAGGATATAACCGGGAAGGTACAATCTGAAAAAAAACAAGGTATTTTCATCTCTTCAAATATCAGGTACGTACGTAAATTTCGAGGGCGAAATTTCATAAGTAGGGGTGATTGTAAGACCCCGAATTTTTTGAAATAAAAGTATTCAATTTTTCTATTTTGGTAAATAGTTAAATTGATAAAAGTTTAAAGTTAAGGGTAATATGTGAAATTTTTTTTCAAAGTAAGCAAGTTGTTATAGAATATTATTTTTGTCGGGGAATATCCGTACGACGGTACAATCATTGGTGGACCCCACAACGGAATTATTGTCGGATTGAGAAAACAATAAAAATAATTTTATGAAAATAACGGCAGAAGTTTGACCGTTAACTGTTGAAACACCCGGTGTTAAAAGTACAGTAATACGCGTGGTTGTATAGTAGCACACGGTATTGATTATTGATACTTATGTGATAAGTCACTCAGTTTTGTTCTATTGGTATTATTAATGTAATAAAACAGAAAAGATTTTTATATAGAACAAAATACTTTTATAAAGTTATTCGTTTTATTAGGCTAATAGTAAAATCTTTTTATATAAAACAGAATACGTTTATAAAGTTATCTATTTTATTAGACAATAATTAGAATATATTATATTTTATTATGCATAGTGTTTGCATAGTACCTGCATAGTGTTTGTATAATAAAATCTTTTATAAAGTTATTCGTTTTATTAGATTATAAATAGAATATATTATATTTTATTTAAAAGATTTTGCTTTAAATATGGACCATTAGATTAAAGTAAATCAATCTGGACAGTTCATGAGTTAGTTACTATGCAGTCCATTTTTCTATAAATAGAAGCTCATTCCTTCATTATTTCTTACTAATTCACTGAAACTCTAGAGAGATAAACTATAGAGAGAAAGAAGAAAAGTATTCTGCTACTTCACTACTCATATATCCAGTACTCTTCTTCTTAAGGTAGGGGATATTATTTGTTGTACTCATAAGGGGTATTATTTCTTTTGTATTCATGAAGAGAACTTCTGTTATTCCATTATTTATTATTACATTGGAATAACTTTGTATCTGCCGAGCTACCTTATACTTGGTGAAATTCTTACATTATTTCATTCTTTATTATTACGTTGGAATATCCTATCTGCACATGCGTTTTTACGCTTGATCGGGTTCCATTCTTTATTATTCTGTTGAATATCCTCGTCACATGCGCTTTCTACGGGACCGGGTTCCGTTATTTATTATTATGTTGGAATATCTTGTGGTGCGTATTACGCCTTTGACCGTTCCGTTATTTAGTATTCATTGGAATAACTGTCTGTCGCGGTACCGCATGCATGGTGATTTCATTGTTATTCCATTCTTTATTATTCTGTTGGAACATCCTCTTCGGTGCAATTTTACTTTGACTTCGGTTCCGTTATTATTATTACATTGGAATAACTTTGTCTACATGGCTGAAATACCGCATGCATGGTGATTTCTTTTGTTATTCCATTCTTTATTATACTCAGTTGGAGTTTTAACTTCTATACTCCATGAAATTAGTGGAATATCCTTGATATTTGCGCTTCATCCAATATCTTTTCATGAAAATATTTTTCTGAGCATTCTTGAATTTTACTCCACAAAGAAGTATCATGTTGACAATTTGGACGTTATTAGTTCCTGGATAAATTAATTCTTGAACTTGTTTTATTAAATTCTTATATCATTGTCATCATCCTCATGTTTATATTATGTTGAAAGTCATCTGTGGCCTGTAATGCATAGATGGACTTGGTATGATTATGACCAGGGATTATTAGGTATAATCATGATCGTAATGTTATAAATGATGTGGAAAAAGTTATCTGTGGCCTGTAGTGCATAGATTGACTTGGTATGATTATGACCAGGGATTATTCTGTATAATCATGACCGTAATGTTACAAATGTTGTGGAAAAAAAATCCTCATTGGCCCGTAGTGCATTGATGGACCCTTTTTGGTATGATTATGGCTATGGATTCTCTTCGGCCAAGGGTGCAAAGATGAATTATTTTATGGCATGATCAGGACCGTTGATGAAAACACAATTATCTTTGGGCCGTAGTGCATGGATAATTCGTGGTCGTGATACTAATGAATATCCTTGGCCTGTAGTGCAGGGATGATTCGATGATGTGGATTAATTATTGAGCTGAGTCTCAACGATGAAATATTAATTCATGTATGTGATAATAATGAATATCTTTGGCTGTAGTGCATGGATAATTAATGGATGTGATACTAACGAATATCCTTGGCCGTAGTGCATGGATAATTCGATGATGTAGATTATTTTTTCAGCTAAGTCTCAACGATAAAATATTGGTTACACACTTTTAATTTGTAGAAGATAGTAGATATCATGCTCTACTTGACTTTTCTAAAATACAGTTGTATGTCTTTGGCTTGTAGTGCAAAGATGAATTGTTAATGAATATCTTTGGTCGTAGTGCAAAAATGAATTTATTAGTATGATTATGAACAAGAATTGTGATTTGTTATAACCATGATTTTTGATGTTTCAGGTGAAGATAGGTGATGAAAATTATCTTCGTCCTGGGTGCGAAGAGGAATTTAGAATCACAATTATGATTATGAGTTATTCATATGATTGTTGACATGAATTTTTGATTGATGTTACAGGGATAAAACATTATTGGTGGACTTTTAACATGGAGAAGATAATTGACCTGATGGTCTGTTTGACTATTCTAATGGATTGCTCGTTCAGCTGCAACTATAGTTGAAAACTTTTATCATCTACCATATGTTCTAAATCTCTAATTTATTAATGATGAAGGCTATTGATAGTGTAAATTAGCTTTAGTCATGATATTCTTTACTGAGCTAGTTGTGCTCACCATTTCTGCTTCACAATTCCTTTCAGGTAATAAGAGTGTTGCCGGGTCAAGTAGGGATAACAGGGGAATAGAACGGTGGTCTCTAGCTGTGGAGGTTCTCCCTAAATAGTATAGAAAAGTGTGTTGTATTCTATACATCATTTAGTAGTTATATTTGGTGAATCAAATAGGGTGAGGCGAACCCAACTTTGGAAGGGTATTTTGCCAGTATCATACAAGATGTCTAATGACATACAACCTCGTATTCTCATAAGACATGGTTGTGCACATCCACTTGCTGAATATATCTACGAGCACTAACTATATGATCTTGGGGTTTATGTGAAATATAACTTTAGTTTTGGTTCAGCTCTGAATTTCTTGATGTGGAGGTCGCATTCCAGAGACTGATATTGTTTAGAAAGTTTTTTTGCAGATTTTTAGACACTCATCCCTAGGCGCAATGTACATGTGTATTTCTGTTATATGTGTAAGCATACCATACCAAGGAAGTATAAACCTCTTAGTATACAACATTAAATGGTGAGTTTAGGGTATATCTGTGGGTTGTGAATTGGAATTACCGCTATATACTATACAATATACTACTGGTTTGTTGCCTTCTTCTAAATTTTTCTTTGAAAAAATAAATTACTCCCTCAGATTCCACAAATAATTCAATTTAAGGTTGATTCTAGTTATTGCCAAAATTCTTTTAAATAGTTTATAATATTAATTACTATATTTATTAAATAATTTTAATATTTTTCAAATAATTTTTTAAACAAATGTAACCATTTTAAAACAAGTTCAATGTACATGATTCAAGTAATTTGTGATCGTGATCATTATATATATCCTCCTCTTGAATTTGTGGGTCCTCCGAAAACAAACTACTCAATTAGAACTAATATAATATAATAATATATTTGGAGCATAATCACACCGACCAATCCATGTGGCAGTGGCAGTGGCCATAACAAAGGGAAGACAGTAGCAGTGAGTGTAACAAGATTTAAAAAATAAAGTGGTGTAGCAGGATTTTGCAAAATAAATATAAATAAATAAAGGAAGAAGCACATGTGTAGGCCGTACCAACTCGGGCCACGTGCCTCACAATATCAAATTTATCAAAACAGGGGCCATTTTGGCTCGACCGAAACCAATGGCTAGCCCGGCCCGCTCTTGGCCCGCCAGTTCGATTGTTTGCGCTGTGTATCCACACTGGTCCTTTGAGTGTATACGCCACGAGTGGGGCTTTGACTGAGCCATTACTCGATGATAGGAGAGTCAGAGATCGCATTCTTCGACGATTATTCTTGGTCATCCTCCAGGGTTGTTTCCTGGTGGATAACTCTTCCACGGTGTCGTTCGCTTTAGTCAGCGCCACACGGGAGGTGGATCGTATTAAAGAGTTTGACTAGGGCTCTTATACCTTTGCCTATTTTCTCAGGGTAATGCACATGCGTTCGCAGGGCTTGACAGAGGCTTGGCTAGGATTTTACCCATTCCTGCTGGTGAGTATTTCTCTTTCAATTTCCCTTGTACAGGTTAAGAGTGTTAACTGACCCCAGATGTTTGCTCTTGTATTGGCAGTTTTGGGCCTATAAAAAGCTTCCATGTTTGCATCCCATTAGCCTGTTAGGTTTAGACACCTATCCACGGGGACGACGATGGCATCACTCCATGTTGGTGGAGGTTCCTGTAGCTGAGAGTTTCACCCATTCACGCTTACAGCAGGAGTTGTTGACAGCTGATGTCATCACATGGGTTCCTTATTCTGAGGACCACTTGACAGTTGGCTTTGAGGGTGGTTTCTCGACTGGTGTTGAGCATGTGATGTCCACCCGTCAGATTCCTCTCTTCATAGATGGAGGATGGGAGCTCTATTTAGGAGGGCATGCTATCAGGAGTACCACATGAGAGATCCGTATACCGATCTGTCCTTCTGCCAGGCATTATTGGCATGTGTCGTAATCGCCGATCAGTGATATCCCGTTGGAGGGAGTTGATGGCTTTGCTTTGTCAGAGGGACCGTTCACTCAGGCATTATTCTATTGTTGGTGGTCTCCATATGGGGGATATTGTTCCTGGATCCGTGATGATGCAGATTGGATTGCCTGCGTCCGAGAGCCTACTCATTTGACATAGATTGACAGCTTGACCCGACAGTTGGATTGGGCGCATTTTTTTATTCGGTATTTGGGCAGAGACCCTTTCGAGGAGGATACTTTTGATCATTCCAGCTCAGGGGCTGGCCCTTCAGGTGGCCCATATTCAGATGGTTTTGTCAGTGCAAATCCTCTATTGTATCGGTCTAATATCCCTCTTGGCGGAGATCCTATGACTCAGGAGGAGTTACATCAGATGAATAGGTTGGATGACGTAGAACTCAACACTATTGACTTCTTCTGATGTATTTCTCGCTATATGTTTTGATAGGCCTCTTGTTAGATACTGGGTGGCTATGCCCCATTCTCATTATATCTTTTGATAGGCCTCTGTTAGTTGTTGGGCGACTGTGCCCCATTTCCCTGTATTTTTTAGCTGTATACAGAGATGATGTATTTAGATGATGATGTACTTAGGAATGTATGTATACTTTTTTCCATTCCTTACATCATATTACCATTTATTATTTATCATGCATATTTTATGTTATGTATATGTATGTTCAGAGATGTTCAGCATTGACCCCTGGATGGTCTTATGACACGGCCCTATAGATGTCTTCTTTGACAGTTAGCCGCATTGATCATACCCCACCAGTATTGATGACCTCTTGTTTGAGATCGTGGTATGATAGTTTGTCATCCAAGATCGGGTGACTGTAGATCAGCTGTTGCGGCACTCTATGACCCTCTTGATGTTCCAAGTTCTATTGGGTTTTGTAGAGGGGATGCTGGAGCACTGGGTACCAGATAGGCAGGTGTTCTGGTTTGAGACCTAGGAGTTGACTCCTACCTTAGAGGAGTACGAGCGATTGACAAATTTGCCATTGGACATGCCTTGCGCTCGGATGGATTTAGGAGATATGAGCCGATAGTTTATGACCTTCATTGGCTTGAGACGCAAAGTTGCCCATGATGAGATCTCTTCAGGGCATGTAGTGTCCATGTATTTTCTGATTGACATATTTTGCTCTTTGGACAATTATGTGCATCACTCTAGAGATTTCACCACGTCAGAGGATGAGTGGTGTGTTGCAAGAGTAGATGTACTCTTGATGTGCCTGGTGGCATATCTGTATATGCCATTATACATGTAACATTTAGACAATGACGTGATTATGGCAGTGCAGGCCTTCCGGGAGGGACATACCATTTTACCAATGATTGTGGCAGAGACCTTGAGGTCAGCCACATATTGCCACACCAATCCTGCAGGGGTATTTATAAATAGCTCAGTCTTGCTATATGTGTGGTTCACGTCACACTTGAGACCGATTGGCACATTCCGACGCCATGGGTATTGTTTTTCCCATGAGATAGCCATGTCTTACTCCTTTCAGTCGGCGGAGTGTACAGACGATGCTTCTTGGTCGATTTTCTTGGCAAGGATTGAGGATCCATTTGATATTCTGCAGTGTTCAGGCTTAGTTCTCCCTAAAACTTCATCACTCATGCACCTGGCATGGATTATCTTCCTCTGGCTGGTTTGAGGGGCATGGCCACATATCACCCACTGGCTGTGATGACACAGTTTGACCAGTTTCAGGATGTTCATCCCTTTGAGGGGGCATTGGGTCAACGTTTGTCTTCTCGGTTTTTATTAACATAGGATTTGTCCAGGGTTTATGCCTGTTGGGCCCAGTGTGAGAGGGCTGATTTTACTACTAGCCATCCAGGTTATTCTGCAGAGTATTCCGCATGGCTGGAGGCAAAGATTACATCGGTTGGGGTTGTATCCACAGAGCCGGAGATTGATTCTGACAGTGGGGAGCCTATGGAGGACCCTTATTCTCCCACTGAGAATGATCTATTTGCTGGGTTGTCAGCAACTCTTGTTGATTCTCCCAGTATTCCTACTACTTTGACTCCACATTCGGCATAGTAATTACAGCAGAGTTTGCATCTGATGACATTTGAGAGGGATCAGGCTAGGGCCTTGATGTTGACAGCTTTTTCTGGCAGAGATGCTGCTCTAGTTGAGAGAGATGATGCTTTAGCTCATAGAGACATTGATGTTGCTGAGCAGGATAAGGCCAGATCATATAGAGATGCAGTTGTTATTGAGCGGGATGCTGTTATATCTGCCCGAGATGCAGCTATTACAGATAGTACTGCATTAAGGTCCCATACTGTTGATATCATTGCAGAGATCAGTACATTCATTGGTGAGGATAGTGTCACCATGCAGATGGCTATAGATCTCTTAGCTCGCGGTGATACCCTTAGGTAGGTGTTGCCTCTTTCAGTCTTAACAAAAGAGCTCTAACTTATGCAAGCATACATGCGTCAACAAGTAATACAGAGCAAGTAAAGTATCGATCCCACAGAGAAAGTTGTTTAACTTAACCTACTATTCATTAATTAATTCACTATATTTATATGCTCAAACTAACGACAAAACTTGGTTTGTTCTCGAATTGCAAATAACAACTAAAACAACAATAAGTTTGTCTATTCACCGATCTTCACGCTGCTGCGCCCCGCGCTCCCTAAACTTATCCTTCTCACTACCGCACAACTTGCGATAGGTTTTTCTTAGTTTGGTTGGAACTCGTTGGCGTTGGCGCCTCAAACTATCTTTCTTTGCCACACGCATGGGTTTGCGATTGATGTCTTCTCGATCCTGCACTTCTTCGACATGTCTTATGTGTATCCATGCTTCACTCAATCCTACACACATCCTATCTTTTGCCTCGCCTCACGCTTTCATTAGCCTCGTGCCCGATATCATCACCAAATTAGGCCAATTCCTGCACTTATTCACCAAAAGGAGTTTTAAGTATGTGAAATGCAAATTATCATGAAATGCAGCTAAAATAGACTAAAATGTACTTGAGATGGGAATAGTTCACATGAATTTGTACTCCATAAGTAGGTGTAAATCCTACTTATCAAATACCCCCAAACTTGAACCATTGCTTGCCCTCAAGCAATGCATACTAATGAACAATAAAAATGCTACTATATTACTATGCAACTAATTCTCACATTGTCCCAACCATCATAGAAATTTAGTCCAATTTACCTCAGCAAAATTTTTTTAGATTCGAGAATACAGATTCAAATCAAACTGCAGGTATAATGTCATATACTCATATAATTCAAAAATGCTATACAGATGTTGTGTGTGTGTTGTGTTCACCCAATACTTGATTTAGGTGTAGAATGCTCATGCTATCTTGCTCAAACCAGAAAAATTATAGCTTAAATAAAGACTTATGTATATATATATGCGACTCAAACTATTCCAACATCTTAAAATAAACTAAGGTTCAACAATGGGCTTAACTGCTTTATTCTACTCACGAGGGCGAATATCGCACTTTCTCGTGGTGTTTATTGCTATTTTTCTTTTCTTTTCTTTTCTTTCTTTTTCTTCATGACAGTGCAATATCTTACTCCATTAGGCACACTGGTACCCCTTAGCGAGCTTTCGACCAACGACTCCCAGACCATGAAAGACCTTAGGGCGCTAGGTGTAGAGACAATCCCCTCGGGCGTACTTACTCAAGTAGCCAGGGCCCCGAAATAAGACTAGCCATGTTATTTCTATTTTTCTTTCTTTTTCTCTTTTTTTTATACACATATACCCATGTTTTCCCAAAGTTTAAAAAATTGATGTTTTATACAGTCTAAAAGTCACTTTTTTTTTACACATTTCTCTTTTTAACACTACATTTTCCTATCGAGCAATGCACACGTGCTTCTTATACCTACAAGTGCTTGTTAACACATTTGTGCAAACCGAGAGCATTTAAATAGCATTATGAATTTCATTGTATAAAACGTTATATCTCAGCTCATGTTATCCACAATATTCAGAAACATTTAAAAACTTCTCTCTCATCATTGGCTAGACAAAAATTTCTATACGGTAAGAACTGTGAGATATGCAATTATAACATGCAACTATATGCTCAAATGTAATCTAAACATGTAATAAAAATTAAACTAATCATGCAAAACTATATGAATCATGCAATATGAATCATCCAAAACTAAAAATACTACTACCCAATACCCCCAAACTTAAAATATTCAATGTCCCAATTGAATGAAGTTAAAGGGTACGAAAACTCCCCTAATTATCGGTGGTGCCACCCTCCTTGGGTGGTGAATTCAGTGGCGGATATGGTGTTGCGGTTCCAAACTGAGGCCATTCTTGTGTTGTTCCTTGTTGCGCAAACGCTTCGGCTAAAGCCCTTGTGAGTCCTGTCGCAAATGTGCCCAAATTATTGTATATGGCATCGACCTTGCGCTCCAACCTTCGGAGTTGGCGATCGCCATGGGTGGCACGCGCGTGCGTGGATGGGCCTGCCTCGTCTGTTTGCGGGGGTTGTTGTGGTGGCTCTGGAAAAATGGGCTGAAGGATGAATCCTAGTCCGCGTGGGTGCGGTATACCACCTGCCCTGTCCTCGAATTTTTTGATCGTAGCATGAGTAATGTCTTGGCTTGGGTATTGCATCTACTCATTGCCCTAGTTGCATCCCTGATTAGCACAAAGCATGGCAACCACAGATGCGTGCGGAATGCTCCCAATCGTTCCTCCCCGTAGATAGCGCAACATATTCTCGTGAATGAGATGACCAATGTCGATGTATTTTTTGGTGATTATGCCCCCACAGAATACGTGCCCTCTCCGCTGTTATTTCGTGCTGATAGGCGGAAGGCATGAGCTTGGCGCATATGTACAAGTTCCACGCTTTTTACATAGCGATTTAGGGCTGCAGCTGGGAATATACGTGGCTGTGTCGTGCCAACTTTATATGTCCATTTCGTACCCGGCACACATAACTTTGCAATGACCAACTCCATGTCGGTCTCCAAATGAGCACCGGTTACCCAATTAACAGCCCCCACTGGCGGTGCATCAGTAATTTTGAAAATTAATTGGATGGAACGGGATCTGTAATCTACCTTGATACCACGAACCAGAGATATCCCGCTCATAGTGACCTTGGCATTGGTATAGAATTCACGAACTACGCTCATAGGAACGGGTATTGGAGTAGCCGTCAGTCCACCCCAGCCTCTCTCTCGAATAATGGCGCACAACTGGCCATCCTGCCCCGCCGGCTTGAATCCTCGCTCCTTGACGAACGTTTTTGCCACAATGCGGTAGTACTCTTGTTAAGCTTCTAAGTTGAGGAACTTGGTATGATGCACAATATCAGCTTCTTGGCTGTCCGAAGAGGATGAAGAAGATGACGTAATAGACCTTGCTCTCTTAGGCACCATTTGTGTTTGATAGAGGTTGCACAGAGTATATGATGGAGAATGAAGAAAATCTTGAAGAATTTCTACCCGCAATACTCATTTCTGCAATCCAAATTGGAACCCTAGCTTTATAGTGCACTTTGGAGAATTGAGGAGATATGGACTTTGAATGAGGCAAGAATCATGGCTAATTGATTGAGAGATGTACGACACAACTTGTAACTGATAGATAGATAACGACGTGAGTTATGGAGAATGAGAGAATTTCGCGTCTGTTATTATCCTAAATGAGAGTCAAAATGGTCTACAACTCTTTTTTAAACTATTCAGATCTGTCTTAATCTGATGTCGCGCGTGGCCGCGCGTGTTTGTACTAAGCTGGGCGCGCGGGCGGGAGACTTGCAGAATGTTTTGTTGGCCTGATTAACGTGGCGCGCAGGCGCGCGAGTTTGTGCTTCATGGGCCGCGCGGCCGCGCGATCTGTCTATCTGCAATGTGAACATTCAATTCCACTCTGCGTATCAGTGATGTGGTCCAATGATGGTTCCTGCATAGATATTAATGCATCTTGTTAAGGCATGACTTAGTGACCACATAATGTTGACATCTTTCAAATATTCGCAACGCAAGTCTTGCTACACACTTAAGCATGAACATCTAACAACCTATTAAAAATGAGTTCGATATAACTACTGAATTAAACCAAAATGAATAACTAAAAACAAATTAATGGGGAGAATAATAATGGGTTGCCTCCCATCCAGCGCTAAGTTATAGTCAATTAGCTTGACTATCTCTAAGTTTCATGTCACAGATGGAATTGAGGTGCCTTCCTTCTTGTCCTCAGCACCCTGAAATTTAATGACCTCATCTTTCGTCAATGGTTCTTCCATCAACTCTAAATGTTTACCCGTTGCACATATCAATGGTCCATTATCCCTCAATTTCTGTTCTTCATCCTGTAGGCACCAATCCACCACGTCAACCAGGAAGCACTCTTCTTCATCCGTTGGTAAATTGATTACTTTAAAGACATTGAAGGTGATCTCTTGATCCTGGACACACATAGTGAGTTCACCTTTTTGCACATCTATTGACGTTCTACCTGTAGCCAAGAATGGTCTCCCTAGTATTATTGGTATGCTTTTGTCCTCATCGTAGTCTAGAATGATGAAATCAGCTGGGAAAATAAACTTGTCCACCTTAACCAACACATCTTCAATATGTCCCTGTGGATATGTGATGGATCTGTCAGCTAACTGTAATGCAATATTTATTGGCTTTGGATCCGGCAACCCTAACTGGTTAAACACTGACAAGGGCATCAAATTTATGCTTGCCCCAAGATCACATAAACACTTACTGAAGTTCATCTTTCCAATGGTGCATGGAATTGTGAAACTACCCGGATCCTTCAGCTTTGGAGGTAATTTCTATTGAAGCACTGCACTGCATTCCTCTGTCAAGGCTACTGTTTCAAACTCATCTAATCTCCTCTTCCTTGACAATATACCCTTCATAAATTTTGCGTAGCTTGGCATTTGTTCCAATGCCTCGGCGAATGGTATGTTGATCTACAGCTTTTTGAATACCTCCAAGAATTTGCTGAACTGTTTATCTTCCCTTTTCTTATTTAATCTCTGCGGATACGAAACTTGAATGTGAATTGGTGGTACTGGACTCTTAAAAGTCTCCTCTGGACCTGCTCTGTCTTTCTCTTCCTGCTGACCCTCAGATATCTCCAAATTTTCTTTCCCGAGAGTGGCTCCTCTCCTTTCCTTGCACACAAGCCTTCCTCCTAAGTGCATTCTCACGCGGGCGCATGACTTGCAGTAACTGACAAATCTTTCCCAGATCTCAATGTGATCGCTTGACACTGTTCTTTCCCTTCTCTTCTTGCATTTGTCTCTGTATTACTTGGCAATGAACCCTGGGCCCTATTAGTAAGCTTGTTCGCCATCTGCCCCATTTGAGTTTCCAGATTCTTTATAGCCACTGTTTGGCTCTTGATCATAACTTCTGTGTTTGCCATGTATTTCATCATCATCTCCTCCACTTCGATTTTTCTTTTTCTTGAGAGGTGCAAATTGGAGTGTGATGTTCTTTGTTGTTGTTGAGGAAATCCCGTGAAAAGGGTGGTCTAGGATTAAATCTGGGTTCTTGTTGGTTGTGCCTGAAATTGATTATTTGGTTGAAACTGATTCTGCTGATTCCCTTGATTATTCGACCAACTAAAGTTTGGATGATTTCTGTTGTTGGGGTGGTATGTATTCTGAAATTGACCTTGGTCTTTTCTATAGTTGCTCACATACTGCACTGATTCTGAACTGATAGCACATTGATCCGTCGAGTGTGACCCCGCACAAATCTCACATACGAAGGCAACCGTCTTTACTTTTCCTTCTGCCAAAGTATCTATCTTCTTTGCCATGGCCGCCATCTGTGCTGACAACTGAGTAATAGCATCAACCTCCAACACACCTGTAACTTTGGGTTGTGGCATTCGAGATGTAGGATTCTGAAAATCGTTGGATGCCATTGTCTCGATAAGGTCATAGGCTTCCTCATAGTTCTTTGCCTATAATTCCCCTCCTGCGGTTGCATCTATAATCGGTCTCGACTGCCATCCGAATCCATTATAAAACGTGTTGATTACCATCTAATCTGGCATACCTTGATGTGGGTAATTTCTCAGCATTTCTTTGTATCTCTCCCATGCTTCATATAATGACTCGCCCTGTTGTTGTTCAAACTAAGAGGTAGCTGTCCTCATCTTAGCAGTCTTAGCCATTGGGAAGAACTTAGCTAAGAATTTCTGTGCTAAATCCTCCCATGTAGTTATAGATCTTACTGGCAGAGAATGAAGACAACTTTTCGCTTTATCCCTTAACGAGAACGGGAACAACCTTAGTCTAATAGCATCCTCCATCACACCGTTGTATCTGAATGTATTACAAATTTCGATGAAACTTAACAGGTGTTCCTTCGGATCATCAATAGCAGCACCCCCAAACTGAACTGTATTCTGCACCATTTGAATAGTGCTAGTTTTTATCTCGAATGTATTTGCTGCTATTGCTGGTCTGACTATGCTAGACTGTAGTCCATTAATATTGGGCATAGAATACTCCTTCAGAGCTCTATGCTTCTCTCTTTGATCTTCTCCTTGTGCTTTGGTACCGCCATTATTAGCGTCGTCGTTTTTCCAATCGTTCTTGTAAATTTCTCGTATACACCTGCTTTTCCAACCTCTCCCGTTTATGTTATCCTGAATAGATGTTAAATCGGGGTTGGTTGACCGTGTGCGCATAAAAATTTATCCGAATTCCTGAAACAAAAACAAAAAAACTGAAATGAGATAAGACTAAAATTGTCTAAGTCATACAATATAGCTTAAACTAATGATACTAATACTAAATTAAACACCTTTCCCCGACAACGGCGCCAAAAACTTGTTGCCTCTTTTTTAGTGTTAACAAAAGAGCTCTAACTCATGCAAGCATACACGCGTCAACAAGTAATACAGAGAAAGTAAAGTATCGATCCCATAGAGAAAGTTGTTTAACTTAACCTACTATTCATTAATTAATTCACTATATTTATATGCTCAAACTAATGACAAAACTTGGTTTGTTCTCGAATTGCAAATAACAACTAAAACAACAATAACGATAGAATAAATGATATTGGAACTAATGGGATCCTAAATTCATTTAATACTTCATTTAATCGTCACTATCATGCACGACTTGCTCACATATCATAGGAAAGTAGTCAAGAGCACTAAAAGAGTATTAGCCATTTTTTAATGCACTAAGACCTACTTACACAGCATCCACAGATTATAGACTCTTTCTAATCATCAATATAACCAAAATCACTATATGTTTATGTGAAATTGCAACTATATTGATTTTAAGTTTAAGCCCTTATTCTAACTTATATGGTGAAACAGTATATGTCTATCTGGTTCACGAAATATATAAGCCATATCACACAGCCCTATATACGTATACTATCATGATTACAGTCCATATTTGCATGTTCATTGTCAATTCCATACAAATACTAAAATGAATGGTGATCAAGCATTCATACATGCAACACAATAATAACAGACATCCTATATGATATGCAAAACAAACCAGCATTTAAGCATGAAATCAAACTACATATTAAAATCGGTTAGAATCCCATAATGGAGTTTAGTTCATAACTGAACCAAAAGCCATTATGGGATCAAATCTAAACATGGTCAATAAACGACAATTGAAAGATGAAAGATAAAACTATCAAACCCAATTGCTGAATATAAATCAATATTCAGATCATCATAAGAATCTAGCAAAACTAATATTAATAATTCACTCTGGTAGAAAATCCCAAGAAGGAGTAAAAAAGTGGAGTTGTGGCCTCCTTCTACGTTGGAATCTCCCCCAGAGAGTAAACCCTAATTACGATCTAAAGATATGTGAAAAACTTGATAAAATGTCAAGTGATACCCCTGACACCAGTCAGGAATCGTTTTAAATCAATTACAACCTTTAAAAATTGGAAATAAAATAAAACAAGTCAGTAGCTTCAGGCCTCGCGCGCGGCCGCGCGCTCCTCCAGCTTGATATTCTCGCGGCCGCGAGACTTGCAGTAAGTTTATCTGTTCACGGTAGATCTGGCAAGGCCAAGCAGCAACTCCTAAACTTGTCCTTCTCACGGCCAAGAACTTGCGATGAGGTTTTCTCTGGTTTGGTGAACTGCATGGTAGCGCGCCTCCAAGCTATCTTTACTGCTGCGACTTGCGATTCTTTCTCCGATCCTACTCCTTAGCTTGGTTTTGCTACTGACATGTCCTATGTGTATCCATGCTTGTCCATCCATGCTTCACTCAATCCTACGCACATCCTATCTTCTGCCTCGCCTCATGCTTCCGTTAGCCTCGTGCCCGATATCACCACCAAATTAGGCCAATTCCTGTACTTATTCACCAAAAGGAGTTTTAAGTATTCGAAATGCAAATTATCATGAAATGCAGCTAAAATAGACTAAAATGTACTTAAGATGGGCATAGTTCGCATGAATTTGTACTCCATAAGTAGGTGTAAATCCTACTTATCAGTAGGAGCTCACAGAGTTACCCCCTTCTTCTGATAGAGATGCCATGTTTGATTTGATAGCGCGCATATCCACTGATTTGTAGATTAGCTTGGATTTTCCTGCACATACTAGCTTAGCCATTTTTGTCATGTACATGACACATTGTATATATTAAACAGTATTATATGATAATGAAATATATTTTTATTCACTTCCCTTTTAGTTATGCCTTGTTACTTACTTGATATTTGCTTGTTCTCTAGGGCTTGTGATCTTGATGTATTTTGAACTTCCCCTTGATGGATGGACATTGAGATGTCTCAGGATCCTTCAGAATGGATCATTTATCTGTGTATTCCCTACCCTTTGGTGTCTTAGGACTGGTTTCTGTATGTGGTTATGGAGAGGATTGTGGTTTTCGTCTCTGAGGTTGACCGCAGCTTAGATGGTCGCCGGTTCTCCCATTGGTGTGGGGAGACCAGGTAGTTCCATCCCCTTGGTCTAAGCCGATGATGTGTGGTTTAAAGGTTTGAAGGATGATCCATTACCATTGACAAGTTTTTATGTTTCGGTAGGAGTGAGACTGAACCATGAATGGCTGCCTACGTACTCCCATTGATGAGGGGAGATCAGGTCTGCGTAGTTCGAACCTAGTGTGAAAAGGTTCAAAGTTTGTAAGTGGTGAAAAAGGTGTAAAGATGTTTTTGTTTTTTCTGTAGTTAGACCGGACCATAAAAATGGTTACCTACGTACTCCCGTGTATTGGGGAGATAAGGTTTGCGTAGTTCGCCTCTGATGGGACAGACTGCAGATGTGAAAAGTTTTATCCCTAGTGGGACAAACTGAAGGTGTGAAATGGTTGATCCCTGGTGGGACAAACTGAAGGTATGAAATGTTTGATCCCTGATGGGACAAATTGAAAGTGTGAAAGATTTTATCCCTGGTGGGATGAATTGAAGTGGTGAAAGGTGTAAGAGCCCAACTTTTTATAAATAAAATCGAATTTCCTCTATTTATTATTGTGAATAATAAGGTGTTAATTTGATATAATGCTTTGGTTATGGGTGAAATGTGCAAATTTTGCAAAATAAGCAAGTGGTTATAAAATATTCATTGTTGTTGGGGAATATTCGTTTGGTCATGGAATATTCTTGCTGTCAGGGAATATTCATTCGACGGCGCAGCCATTTGTGGGCCCCATAACGAAAAACAGTCGAATGAAGATAACGACAAGTTGGAGTTTTTATAAATAACGGCGTAGTTGTTACCATTAACATTATTGGAATGCCCGGTTGTTAAAATACAATAATACGCATGGTTACACAGTATCACAAGGTATTGCACAATATTTTTTAATTATTGATTCTTACGTAAGAAGGCACTACTCAATAATTGTTACAGTAATTATTGTTTAATATTTTATTTTATTGATTCAATAATTGCTACATTGATATTTAATATTATTCTTGTTCCAATAATTGTCACTACACAGTATCTCCATTATTAGATCAATAATTCATATTATTTGAATAATATTGTTAGATAGCATTATTGGTAATGTCTAAGGAAGTTCTGTCTAGGAAAGGGGTTTGGTCACCTAATTGCGCGCCAATAAGGAGAAATCCTTATCGAAAAGCCCCTCTTTCACAGGAGCGACACAGGTTATATAATTGTGATTCTGTAATATTGTTTATGAATAATTAATTATTGATTTATATGATAAGGAAATATTTATTTTATGTGGATATAAATGATGGATATATTTATTTTATATGGATATAAATGAAAGAATTAATGTTGAGGTGTTTTATCAATATTTTGTCGGAATAGAGGTATTAAAAACCATCCGTATGTGGATTTCAGACATTTTCTGTTTAGAATTTGGAAATAATTAAGGCTACAAAGTTGTAGAGAATTCGATTTCCTATGGAATGGACATAAAATTCGTATTTTTCTGATAAAATGGCTATTTATTATGAATTATTGAAGTTTCAGAAATAAATATTTTTATTAAAAATGGGTGGGCCCCACTCTTGTCCTTTGTTGAAATGTGCTGAGTTTTTCTTCTTTTCAAAAGTGGAGTGCTGGTCATTGGCGTGCTTGAATTGTAATAATAATAATATTATTTTATAATTTAGTCTCCTTCGGCGTTCTAGCATTTTCCTATAAATATGGTGCTTAGTTAGAATTGAAAATCACAACAGAAGCAAGTTTTTTTTTTCTCTCTCTATATTATCGAGTGTATTTTGTGAGTATTTAGATACTTTGTGAGTTGCTATTCAGTGCAAGTTTTCTTTAGCCTTATACTTGATATTTTAGCCGGAAATACTATTCTTTTGAGGTAATGGATGTTATTTTCTTCGTAAATGATATTATTTTCTTCAATATCATTATGTCGAAATATTGATATGAATTTTATTGTGGAATTTCTACTTTTTTGAGTCAGGTTTACTATTCACCTATACGGTACTATTAACGTATACGACACTATTCACGAATACGACACTATTCACAGAAAAAATGAAATCTTCTTTTCTTTGTCCAAGTTGTCTATTATGGTTACTATCTTTGATTGTATCAATGTTTTGATCTTCATTCTTGAATTTTGCTCCACAATTGATTATTATAAGGTATTTTTGAACTTGGATAAACTAAAATACGAATCCCTAATCTTTGATCTTTTATTTCACTAGATTCGTTTACTTTAAAATATTTTTCATCATTCTCAGTCCTAAATGATGATATTAATGAATATCTTTTGCCTGTAGTGCAAAGATGAATGATTAACTGATGAATATTTTTGGCCCGTAGTGCAAAGATGAATAGGTGTTGAGATGAACATGACCAACTAGTGATACAAATGAATATCTTTGGCCTGTAGTGCAAAGATGAATATTTGATTCAAGATGTATATTGATTGATGTTACAGGGATAAAATATTGATGATGGACTTTTAGATCTTAGAAGATAGTAGAATTCATTCTCTACTTGACTCTTCTAATGGATTACTGTTTCTGCTGCAGTTGTTGATCTAAAACTTGTTGTCTATTATATTCTATCAAATTTTTCCCTGTTGAAGACTAATGATAATTTGTTGTATATTATATTAGTCATAATATTGTTTACTGGGCTAGTTGAGCTCACCCTTTTCCTTTTTGTTCCATTTTTCTTCTCAGGAGGTGAGAATTTAGCAAGAACTAGCCGGGGTATGGAGTGATGATTCCAGAAAGTTGTTTTTAGCAGTCCTCACTATTTTTGTAAAATAGTGTATCAATAATTGTAATGAGGACTCCTTTTGAGCTTGAATACTGTCTATTAGATAATATTTGTATTTAAACTCACAGTATATGTGTTGTCATATTTTGCACAATAATTGTATTAATAAAGTTGTATTTGTTTCTGTACTATGTATTTGGCGACTCAGAATGGGTGATGTATACCTATTTTGGGGGTGTCACAAAAAGTGTATGTTTTCCCAACCTAGCGTGAAAAGGTTTAGAGATGTATGTGGTGAGAAAGGTTTTGAAAACATGAATTGACTGGGGATCTGGTGATCCAGAACCAGGATGTTGGTTTGCTGATAATTTCAGACATAGTACCATTTCACGGTGTCTGAGTTAATGAGTTGTGGAAATTCATCGCCATCCATTTCTTGTAATATGAGGGCTCTTCCTGTCAATACCTCCTTGACAACAAACAGGCCTTCCCAGTTTGGGGCGAATTTTCCTTTGGATTGATCTCGGTTGTCAAGAACCTTCTTTAAGACCAAGTTATGTTGCTTGAAATGACGTAGCCAAACTTTTTTGTTGTAGGATCTAGCGATCCTCTGTTGGTATAATTTACCATAGAAGATGGTTGCGGCCCGCCTTTCATCTATTAGAGACAATTGGTGGTACCGATCTAGTAACCATTGGTCTTCATCCAGCTGAGCATTTATTAACACTCTAAGGGATTCCATTTCCACTTCTATAGGGAGCACTGCTTCCATCCCATAGGTTAATGAGTAGGGGTTTGCCCCAGTGGAAGTGCGAATTGACATTCTGTAGGCTAATAGAGTCAGAGGCAACAAGTTAGGCCATCCTTTGTGATTGGCGGACATCTTTTGCATAATCTTTTTGATATTCTTATTAGTCGCTTCAACATCACCATTCATCTTTGCACGATAGATGACGGAGTTTAGATGTTTGATGTGGAATTTACTGCATAACTCCACCATCATTTGGTTGTTGAGGTTTTTGTCATTGTCTGATATAATCACCTCTGGTTGTCCATATCGACAAATGACATTGTTTTTGATGAAACCAATGATAACTTCCTTAGTAACCCTGGGGGAAGAGGTTGCCTCTACCCACTTGGTGAAGTAGTCGATCATGGTGAAGATGAATCGATGACCATTACTGGCTTTGGGCTAGATAGGCCTGATCACGTCCATTCCCCACATTGAGAAGGACCAAAGCGAACTCATATTATGGAGCTCTTTTGGAGGGGCGTGGATAGCATTCCCATGAATTTGGCATTGGTAACATCTATTGACGTGATCATCACAGTCAACCTTGAGAGAGAGCTAGTAATGCCCTGTTCTTAGGATTTTCTTGATAAGTAGAGGGCCGCTCATGTGTGGGCCGCATACTCCACTATGGATTTCATCTATGAGCCTCTGAGCTTGGTCTTTGTCTAGACATATGAGAAGACCTAATCCTGCATCTCTTTTGTAGAGTGCATCTCCGCTCAGGTAGAATTTTAATAGCCATTCTATGGATCCGCTTTCTTTTATCCTGACTCGCCTCAGCAGGTGTAGATCCATCTTGTAAATACTCCTTGATATGCTGATACCAAGGGTGTTGGATGGGAGGTAGCTCATCCGATACTTCTCCAATGTAGTTCCCATAGGCTGGAGCCTTTTGCAGAGTAAATGTGATATTTGGCATGTCTTCCTTATCAAGTATGTTGATTAAGGAGGCCAAAGTTGCTAGTGCATCCGCAAAGTCATTCTTATTCCGAGGAATGTGGAGGAATGATATTTCTTCAAACTCCAAAGCCATCTGTATAACCTGCCGATGGTAAGGTAGTAAATGTAGCTCTTTGGTGTAATAGATTCACGTGGTTTGTCTGATTACCAATTCAGAATCTCCAAAGACAGTTAACCGTTTGATACCCATGGATTGGGCTAGTTGTAACCCCATGATACAACCTTCATACTCAGCTGTGTTGTTGGTGCTGACAAACTGCAATTTGACGGCAACGGGATACTGCTCCCCCAAAATGGATACTAGAACTGCTCCAGCTCCAGAGCCTTCCATGTTTACAGCTCCATCAAAATACATCTTCCATGGTTGGTGTGTATCGTCCTGATGGTGTTGCTGAACTGTCATTACCCCTTCATCGAAGAAGTATGTTTTAAAAGGTTTGAAATCCCTTGAAGGTGCGGAGGCCAGCTGATCCTCAATTCCTTAACCTTAGATAGACTTTTGAGTCACGTATGTGACAACCCGGAAATTTGGATTGTCCAAAATTTAAGTTTAAAGAATTAATTATTAATAAAATGAATTTTTATTAATACTATTATGTGCTATGTGTTTATTAATCGTTCTAGAACCTAGGATGATTATAAATTGGGAGGATTCTGGCTACGAGCTCAATTGAACGAGTAAGAATTTTCAAGACAAATAAATTTTTTTTGGGAACAAAAATATTTCAGGGAAAAAGACGAAATAGACACTATTCACCTAATAAAACGTTAAGGGTTAGGGTTTGAATAACCTAAGCCTTTTCGAGAGTTTGGTATGTCGAAATGACATTCCGTCGAAAAATTTGACGATAATATATCGTGAAAATTTAAGTAAGCCGGTAAAAGTTTTTCTTGAAAAACGTGCAAAAATCAGACGAAATAAAAACAACGAAAAGTATTGTTATGTACTTTTCATTCATTTAACTACATTAGGGGAAAACGTGAAGGAAAACGCTTAATACCTAAAAGTGTTTTTTAGTTTTTAGGAGATCCGAAGAATACGTAAAAGTTAATCGGTAAAGGAAAGACGAAATATCCAAAAATATTTGAATTTCTAAAATCGCAATTTCTGAAGTGTCGGACAAATTCCGCAGGATGGAAGCACGAAGCTTCTAAGGGAAGATTCGTGAATAGTAAGGAGGTAGAGTAAGGAGGTGTGAATAGTAACCGGAGAGGCGAAATGACTATTTTGTCCCTAGCTTGGAAAATCTATAAATAGGAAGCTTAATTTCATTTGTTTGAAATTTTGAAAATCCTCCAACATGTGTGAGAGAGAGAGAGAGAGTTCGGATGGGAGAAAGAAGAGGAAAAGGAGGAGGAAAAGTTGCTCTTGAGCAAACTTTGTCCGACGGAAGGAGATTAAAGAAGGAAGGTAACTCGAAACCTAACTTCTATATAGTTTTTCTTTAAGTTTTATATGTTAAGAACATAACTTATTATGAATAAGAGTAATGGATGTAAGGAATAATTTCATATGGTTGAAATCGTAAGAAAATGAAGAAAATAAGAATTTAAAGTTTATGTTAAATTTTTTTTAAGGAAGTATAAGATTCGTAATGAATTTGAACGATCTGAATGAGTCATATGAACGATTTGGTGTAAGAAGTAAGGAATTGTGTTTTATAACATCATATTCCAAGAAAAAGTGAAATCATAATCAAAATATCAATTAAAAAAATGAAGAACGAACGAAGAACTCGCGAATAACACAAAGAACGTTGTTGATGGACAAATTTAAAACCATCATATTATAATTGTTGTTAATGGACAAATTTAAAACCATCGCGTATAAGTTAGATGATTATTGATTGGTTAGGAACGGTAGAAACGTTCATGAAGAACGGATTAAACTTAGCTATAACGAAGTTGTGACGAAAATTTCGTAGAAGACGAACAAGAATTAGAAAGTTAGTAAATGAACCCGAAGGTGTAAGGGTTTTATAAGAAAGTAAGAGAGTGTAGAAAATGTGAGTCGTGCACTCAAGAACGAACGAGTTTCGAGTTCGGATGACCGAATTACGGACGAACGAATGAAGAACGATAAAAATGTAAAATGAACGAGTAATGAGTATTAAGCTAATCGAATGGCATGTTAACAGATTCAGAATGAGGTTCTGTCTGAGGGGGATTGAAGTACGGAAGATAAGGAGGAGAATGGCTTTGGAACAACCTTGTTCCGAGTTATAACGAATAAGTTATAAAATTTCAAAGTAAGCGATTCAAGCTTGTAAAAGACTTAGAAATTTTTCTAGGTTTCTTCTTTCGGCCAGAGCCGAGCGAGCCTTAGGAGGCGACATTTGAAGCGCCAAATGATGCCATGCATCGTTAATCGGTGCCGCAGCAGTCGAGAGTTAGTGAAGGACTCGGCCGCCAGGGCCGGGAGGTAGTTCTTTGAAGACTCATGCGCATGGCAGGAAAGGAAAGTGAAGGAACTGGCCGCAATAGTCACGGTAGAAGCAAAAGACCCATGTGAGCTTTTAAGTGCTCAATTACTAGGGGATGTGTAAAAAACAAATATGAACATAAAGTTCATCGAAGGTAACACTTAAGAAAGTAAATTAAACCTTTACTAAAGGTTGAACGGAAAGATTAAACAAGATTAAAAGATAAAGAATGTAAACGCGGGTTACGGAATCGATGTCCGGGATCGTAGTCGTGATAAACGAACTTGGGGGATTGTTATGGTTGTGATTCCTTAGACGTTGAGTGACGAGGGTAATGAATAACATTTCGATGTTATGTTGTGGTAATGAGAGATAAGTGTAAAGTGTATAGACGCTGTGAACGCAATGTTGTTGCGATGAACGACCGGTCTTAGCATACAATGAACAATATGGCTTCAACTTTAAGAAAGAATAATGAACATGGGGTTTATGGGATGGATAACGATTGAAAGCAATTAAAACTTGAGTAAAGGTTTAATGAGAGATTAAGAGACGAGCAATGTGAACGTTGAATAGGTAAACGATCCTCGTGAATCATATTCGCGTCAGACAAATGTTCTAAGTATACCCTGTTTGTATGACTTAAACATTGATGAAAATAGTAAGTAAGATGTGAATTATCGAGAAAGCCGTAACAAACGGTAAAAAGATTAAGGAAAGTCCGAATGGGAGTCGGATAAAGAATGAATCCTGAGGTATGGCATTTAGTTGCCAGAAAGCCAAAAGGAATAAGAAATGGACTTAACGAATGTTATAGTTTAATGATTCGGATAAGTTAAGATAAGTGTAGGTTGGGGTACAATCGTAACCTTTGATGGTTGACATATGGGAGTTGGGCTAAACAATTCCTTCAAAGAGCGAAGGTATATACGCTGGCAACCGATCTAACTCACTGTGATGGCAGTGTAGATAAGACAGGAATTTGTTTGTTGGTTGTTTATGGGAAACCACTCAGAGTACCATATGGACTACTAGCAGAGATGCGATGTGTGTTGAGTCCTAGAGAAGTTGTAAGAAGAAGATAAGAATGCAAATCATCAAAGATGATTAATGTTTTGAGTAAGACATCTCCGTATGTCATGAAGCCGTAAACCGGTAATGAAAGTTGGTCGCGTAAACTTAGGTTGCAAGAACGCGAACCCTAAGAAGTAAAGTTAAGTAAAATCAATGCGTAATTCTAGTATGTGACTAATTGGTGTATGTGTTATTTCCTTATATATTTTATAGGGATTGGAATGAAAGCGGTTAGTCGTAAAATCATGTGGTATCTTGTGGAAAGTTTCCTAACTTCATTCATATTTTAAATGAATGCTAGTTTCTTAAACTTCTCAAATGTTGAACTTGAGAAGTCTTGTCTATGTGCAAATGTAAGATATTTGTACAAGGTGGTAGTATGTATGAGGCCTTGTGCCACAATTTGAACACTTCGGTGTTTCTATAAGATGAATTGTTCTGTGATTGAAATGATCAATAAGAGCATGTTCTGTTTATACATGACCCGTTATTATTAAGTCTGTGCTAATGATTCTAGCCAGATAGAATGTGTATGAAAAAGGTAGAAGAATGAAAGTATTTCAAAGTGCATGTGAATAATGTCTTAAAATGATAGGAATCAGAATTATTCTTATTATTCAAGCTACTTCATAACCTTTGTTCGGTTATTGAAGTTCTGAAGAAATTTTTGAATTCTTAAAGTTGTTTGTTCAACTGTTATGACTTGCTGAGCAATTGAATGCTCACACTTGCTTTAAATGAAAAACATTTTCAGCTTACGAGATTAGAAAGAAGTTAAGGATCCCGTAAAGATCAAGATGATCGGTATCCAAAAGAAATTACATTCAGTATGTGAATGTGCGTGAAGATCAAGCGAAAACTTGTAATGTAGAATAGTTTAATTGAATTATATATTAATTTAATGAACTGTTATGTATCCTTGGTGGCGGATAAAAGTCACTCTTGTAAGATGAAATGAATAATGTATTTATCATTATTTATAATGAAAGAGGTTATAAGGTTTTAGAACCTGGGATTTGTGAATGTATGTTGTTATATTTCACTATATAGTGATGTATGTTTGGAAGATGAAGTACTCATGATGCACAGAATCCGGGTGAGAAGATAGACCAGATTTTGGGGCGTTACAATGTAGATGATGTCAAATTGTTGTAGGATCAATTGCCATTTGGACAATCTATAATTTAACATGTGTTTGTTGAACACGTACTTGAGAGGATCCACATGGGATATGAGATGGGTTGTGTGACCATGTAGATAATGCTGTAATCTCATGGAAGCCCATGCTTAAGCACAACAAGTTTTCTCAATCAGAGTGTACTTGTGTTCATTGATGCTGAATCTTTTGTTAAGGTAATAAATAACTCTTTCTTAACCTCTATCATCTTTCTGTCCTAGCATGCAGCTCATAGCATTATCATTGATTGACAGGTACATGAACAAGGGAACACCATCCCTAGGAGGTACCAAAATAGGAGCTTTGATTAGCCATTCTTTGATGAGAAGGAAGGCTTTCTGACACTCATCATTCCATTTCTTGGAGGAGTACTCTTCCTTAGCAACTTGAAGATAGGCTCACATGTTTCTGTGAGTTGGGAGATGAATCGACTGATGAAGTTGATTCTTCCCAAAAATCCTTGTATTTCCCTCTCAGTTTGGGGTATGGGCATTTCCGTGATGACCTGGATTTTTGTAGGATCCAGCTCAATCCCTTTGTGGCTAACTAGAAATCCTAGAAACTTGTCTGATTTGATGCCAAAGGTGTACTTGGCTGGGTTCAGCTTCAAGTTGTACTTACGCAACTGGCTGAAAAGCTTTTTGAGATGATCTAGGTGGTGTTCCTCCCTTCGGGACTTGACAATGATGTCATCCAAATAGATTTCTATCTCTTTGTGCATTTGATCATGAAAAAGAGCCATCATGGCTCACTGATAGGTAGGTCCGGAATTGATGAGGTTGAATGACAACCGTCTATAGCAAAAGGTTCCCCGAGGAGTGATGAATGCAGTTTTCTCACGATCCTCTTCAACAACCACAATTTGATGGTACCCCATAAAATAATCAACAAAGACGTACATGTCATATTGAGCTGTATTTTCAATGAGTATGTGGATGAATGGCACCAAAAAGATATATTTGAGACAAGCTTTATTTAGATCCCTGTAATTCATGCAAACTTGCACCTTCCCTTCAGGTTTAGGCACAGGGACTATGTTGGATAGCCAATCAGGGTATGTTGACACCATGATGATGCCGTCTTGAAATTGTTTCACAATTTCTTCTTTGACTTTTAAACTCCACTCAGGTTTTAATCACATGAGTTTCTGCCTGACTGGCTTGAATCCCTCTTTGATGGGAAGGCGATGAATGACGATGTCAGTGGATAAATCGACAATGTCTTCATGAGACCATGCAAACACATCTTGGAATTAGGTCAATAGAGTAACCTTGTCATTCCTTTGGTTTGGAGTAAGGTCCGTACCAATCTGGATTTGTTTGGGGTTTTCTGAGGTTTCAAGGTTAAAAGAGGCGGGTTCATCAAGATTTGGCTTGGGTTTATCTTCGACCCATTCTTTGATCTCCTGAGGTATTTCATAGTCCTCTTGTTCAATCTCCATCAAGTCTGAGTTCAACTTTACATCAAAGTTACAGTCCTTGTGAAGAATATGCACCTCATCAGCAAATTTAGGCACATCTATCTTTAGAGTCCTGAAAAAAAATGCTTTCACTTAATATATGAAATTGTTTAATCATACAAAGTGTTAGCATGAAATGACAAAAACAACGGCTAGTACTGTGCAACAAAAGTAAGCAGTTATTTCTATCTACACGACAGAGGGAGTTTCTACCCTTTTTGCTCTTATCGACAAATGAACGGAATGCTGCTCCAATTGCCAAGGGTCATGTCTTGATGGACAATTGTGATGAAGGGGTTGTTATCGTCCTCCTTCTCTTGAATGATTACCATGACATCCGAACAATCATCATCTGGGATGTCTCTCTATTTCTTGTTTGTGCCTGTGATTCCTTTCTTCCACCTCTTGGTTTGAAATCAGAAATTCTTTTCCTTTAACCGGTATCGGTTTAGGAAACAACATGGCTACCAAAGGGGCAAGAACTTTTAATAAAGGTCGTACATGATTATCATCTATAGTTTTAGGAAGACGCCTTGTAGATGAAGGAACCAGTCTATGCTTATGTGGGTTCCTGTGAGTGGACCTAAAGGAGTATCATAGTCCGACTGGGAACTTGAATTGGGCACTTGACGCCCTGATGATCCTTTTCTAACCCTTGTGCAGGTTGAAAACCCAAGGATATCATCCCTTGACTTGCCGACATTACCTCGACAGAAACTTTGGGTTTCAGAGGTGGAGCCCCAATGGGATGATAGTGAGTGTTGCTCACTTCAAGGGCTTGGAAGCTGACAGGCTCAACTTCTGTATTAAAACTAATGAGAGGTATATCACTTTGAATAAGACATTCTGGTTTGGCATTGATAGTGACCAAATTACTGTTGATGATATACTTGAGCTGCTGATGAAGAGTGGATGGGACAATTCCTGCCATATGAATCCAAGGTCTTCCTAATAGTAATTATATCCTGTAGTGATCTTAAGCACTTGGAAGGATACGTAGAATGTATGTGGACTGATTTCCATGGGAAACTCAATCTCTTCAACAACATTTTGTCAAGATCCATCAAAGGCTTTGATGATTGTATGACTGCTTCAAATCCTATTGCGATTGATGTTCATTTTCTCTAATGTGGCATAGGGGCAGATGTTTAGGGATGATCCTCCATCTATTAGCACTCCTCTAACCACATATCCGGAAGATATAACTACTATGTGCAACTATTTACAATGACCCGTCCCTTCGGGAGGTATGTCATCATCGGTGAAGGATATCACATTGCTATTGAAGATGTGATCAACTTAGATGATGGAAATTTTCAACATCCATCGTCTTTGGCAGGTGGGCTTCTTCTAATACTTTCAGTAAGACCTTTCGGTGATCTTCCGAAGAGAAAACCAAGTCCAGAATAGAGATCTATTGTGAAGCTTCTTTTAATCTTTCAACCACCTTGGCTTCATTGTGTCCCATCTTACGGAGGAGTTCTTCAATCTTCTCCCTGGACACTTTCCCCTTAGATCTGATGATAGGATTTATCACTCGTTGAGGGAGATACAGTGCATTTTCTTTAGACACTACAATAGTTGTGTGGGATGTGGATCCTTCAGCCTCTCCATAGTTCCATGACACTTTCTTAAAGCTGATAACAGGATACTGTGGCCTGAAAGACAATATGATTGGCTTTGGTGCAGCCACTTTCAAAGGATTGTCAACTCCTATGAGTTGAATTGGTTGAATTGTAAGTGGTGTGGCAACCAAATCTCCCTCAGAGAATATAATTGCTACTACTTCCTTCCATCCTGGGGGAAACATGTTCCCACTCTAAGATGATACATCGTCATTATCTGCCATTTACAGGTCATCACTGTCAATCAAGTTTTGAATAAGATGGCGGAGTGCCCAGCATTCCTAAATGTTGTGACCGCGAGAGTGGGAGTTGTATTGACACACTCCATTAGCATCAAACCGTTTTGAGCGTGGGTTGATTGGAGATAGCAGTGCTATGATTTTCCCTTATTAATCAGCATCTGCAATATCTCTTCCATCGGTTGGCCTAAATAGGTGAATTCCCTTTTATTGGCGAAGTCCCGACAGGCTTTTGTATTTGCTTTTCTAGCAAGCTTTTCCTCCAATGTTTCACTTTCTGGAGTAAGTGGTGGAGTATTGGTGATGAGAGAAAGGAGGCTAGCATGCTCCTGACTGAACAACTGACGTGTGACTTGGTGTTGATGAATCACCAGCTCTGGCAATTGATTGACTTGTTCGCCAAGAGCCTTTAACTCCCATTCCATCATGAACTAGAACTTTGAATAATCCCATTTATCGGCATTATCCTTACTAATTTGGGATGAGCCACCCACAAATTTGAGGTATTTGGAGTTATCTCCACTGCCCCTGTTAATCATGTTAACTTCTTCTTCCTTGTGTTGAGGGAGAGGGTTGTTTTGAACATGTGGTTGGTCAGGCTTGGTTACCACGATCTCACCATTTTCAATTAAATCATGGATCTTATGCTTAAGGGCCCAACAATCTTGAGTGTCATGGCCTGGAGCTCCAGCACGGTAAGCACACTTTTTGCTTGCATTGAAACCTTTTCCACTTGGGTTGGCTAGTGGAAGAAGATGAGTGATTTTCTTCTGAACTGTCAGAATTTTGAGAATGTTTTAGAGTGAGTCCCCTAATAGTGTGAACACTCTTGTACGTCTGACTTCTCCCTTCTTTTATAATGGAGGGTTTGAAGACTATGCTTGAAAAGGGGAATAGTTTCTCCTTTTAATAGGAAAATTTTGATTGCCTTTTTGTCCTTGCAGTATCAAGGAAATAACCTCTTCTTTCTAATTATGGACCCTCCGAGGGTTGTTCCCATAACTTCCAGATTGGATATTCTCAGCTACAACTTTTAATGCGGAAAGGTCTTGAATCTTCCCTGATTTCAATCTCATTTCAGCCATTTCTCCATGCTTAATCATTTCTGAGAATGGCTTACCTGTTCCAGCTAGGACCCTTTCATAAAATGGAGCTTCTTGAATATCTATGAAGGTCATCACCATTTCAGACTCGGTCATAGACGAAATAACTTGAGCAGTCAGACGCCTCCATCTATAAGCATACTCCCTGAATAACACATTAACTTGTTTCTTGACCTTAGTAATTTGATACCGGTCTGGAGCCATCTGAGTTTGAAAGCTGTATTGACTGAGGAAAGCATGGGCTAATTCCTCCCAGCTGTGAATTTTTGAGTTATCCAATTTGGTGTACCATGCTTTGGCTTCTCCAGTTAGACTTTTCTGAAATAGCTTCATTTTGAGCTTTTCATTCTTGGCATAAGATCTGAGCTCTCCAATGAACACCTTTAAATGGGTATAAGGATCTCCTAATCCATCATATTTCTCAAAATCGGGGGTCTTGAATTTTTTTGGATAATGAACCCCGGTGAAGATACAAAGGTCTGAATAGGAAACACTCCCATGTGTTCCAATCCCTTTGATGGACCGAATGGTCTCTTCCATTTGTAGAACCTTTTTCTGAATATCACCGGTGTCTTGATCTTCTTTAAGATGGGTGATTTTAGGGGTTTTGTTGGTCTTACCATACTGAGAATCAGGTGCTGGAACTTCTTTGTCCGGTCCCTGGGTTCCTCCATGTGCAGAAGATTCTGTGTGGATGTGTATTTGTACACCCTGAGTTAACTTGTGTAATTCTTTGAGCAGAACAGCTAACTCCATGGTTTGATTTCTTAATCCTTCGAACTCCTCGCGAGAGACATGAGTAGGATTAGGCTGGCCAGATGTTGCCATATTTAGCTGTAGGCTTAATGCCTTTTTGTACTTTGAACGGGTAACGAGACCAATCATTTCCCTACAAAAAAGACTTATGTAGTTTAGTTTTAGGAAAATGTGGAAATGTTACATGCTATGTAATGTGTCTGTTTGTTAGGAGTATTATCCTGAAAAACATATGTCAGTTGTTTTAATGACAGGATATCTTAACAGGTTTTGATATAAAAAGGGAATACATGTTTCCGATAGGCATTGTTGACGTCGGGATTTTCATTTGTCCCTTTCTGTTCTTGTCTTTTGGTGTTCTAATGTTAGGTGAGATATTTTTGAAAAAACAAGCTTGAAAAGGTCCGTCATGTATATGTCGACGATTTGACTGTAAGAGTCGCCATTTGGTATTTTTAAATGGTTACACCAACTCAACCGAGAAAAGGTTTGCACACAAACCTAGTGATGCGACACTCTTTAACTGGTCTGCAAAATCGAAATTCATTACCGTCCGTGGACTTGATTAAGCGGAGGGAAGGTGTTAGGCACCCCCCGACTTCCGTGATAACACGGTTACCGCCACTTTTCAATTTAAACTTTTATCTGAATGTGTGTGTGGGTCTATGTGCAGTTGTTTGGAAGTGGTGCTATGCCTCGTTTGCACCTATATACATAGGGTTTGACTTTTGTATAAAAGTTAAATTTAACGAGATATGGAAGTGATGTTTTGTAAAATAGGTTTTTCAAACCCTTGTGCTCAATAGTAATTGAGGCCTTTGATACTTCCATTTTATTATGTGTTCGGCTTGATTGCTTTTATTTTTGAGATGCGAGGCATCTTCGAGAAAATAAGATACATAGCAGTGCCGAACTCCTTGTCGGCATGAGAGCCATAAAAGGAAATTTAGACACCGTGAATAATTTACAAGCTGGTTGCAGCTGAAAATGTCCATCACGGGAACTGAAGCTAGATTCAGAAACTGAATCTAGATTTAGAAACTGAATCTGTGATCACATGATTCCTAGGCTCACATGATGAAGCAATATGTACAAAAACTAAAACAAGAAATTGATTTGAATAAATCTAAACTATTTCAGCTTCATCAGTTCCAGTTTAGTCACCATGAACCGGCTAAAGTGAGAAATAGCTAGATTGAGACAAATCTAGCCCGCAGGTTAATAAACTGTTATATATATAAGCTATATATATATATATATATATATATATATATATAGCAATCAACTACCACGAAGTAAACTCCAGGCAGGACGTGAAATGTAAATATATATATAAGCTGTAAACGCACCAGATGTAAACGCACCGGATGTATATCCAGGCTCAATCAAACAGAGTTTGATGACAACATGTATATATATGTATTTATATATACAAAAGCAGTAAAGGCTCCGGATGTATATCCAGGCTCAATCAAAAAGAGTTTGATGGAAAGATATATATATATATATATATATATATATATATATATATAAAAAGCAATAAAAAGCCACGGATCGACAATCCGGGCATACCCACACAACACGACTCTTAACGTGAGTAGATATGTATGTATAGAAGTGAGAAAAAACTTAAAAATCTAAAATATCTTACAGTGGGCTGCCAAGAAGACTTCAGATAGCTTTTGACGCCTAAAAACTTGGTTTCCACAGGTTAAATTTTAGTATGTTGTAAAACACGAGCTCACAAGTGTTTAGAAAAAAGAAGTACTCAATTTGGAGCACTATAGAAGTGTGTACAGAGTGAAATGGGCAGGGCTTCCTCGCTCTTTCTCTTCTTAAAATGGCTACCCCAAGGCCACTATTTATAGACCAACTGGTCACGGGTCTACCTGCGGCTACTCGGGTTTCCCCGGGCCATATGGGTCATGTCGTCTCGAAAAACGTGCAGTCGTGCAACGTGTTATTCGCTTGAACCTTCATAACTTTCAATTCGGGCATCCGATTGAGGCATGTTATACCTTTCTGGAATGATATTGTTGAGAGCTACACAATGACATAGGATAAGAGGTTGTACAAAGCCGGGAAGATGGGTCCATGATCAGATCTTCAAGTCTTCAAATTCTATCCGGAGTGTTGTTTTGTGTAGTAGTCACTCGAGATTTTGAGCTATGGTTCTTGTGGGAGCCTTCTGTATGAAATGTGGATTGAAATGATTTTGAGATAGCATGACTGCAGTATCGAGGTGGCAAAATGATGATTTTTCCCCTCACTGGGGTTATCTCCGGCTTTAGGCTGATGTAGCAGTCGTTGCTCAAGGTTATCTCTGAGATTGGGCTGCTATGAGTGCTGAACGTCCTCAGGGTTATCTCTGAGGTGTGCTTGACCTCCTAGGGTTATCTCCGGGGTTGGAACTGAGTGTCCCGGGGTTGTCTCCGAGGTTGAAACTGACTATTCTGGGGTTATCTCCGGAACTGGAACTGCTTCTCTCGGGGTTATCTCTGAGATTTGGAACTGAGTATCCTGGGGTTGTCTCTAGGATTTAAACTGAATATCTCGGGGTTGTCTCCGATGTTGAAAACTGAGTATCCTGGGGTCGTCTTCTGGATTGAGCTGATTTGACTTCCAAGGTATTCTCTGGAAGACGATTTTGCCCTCCTGCAAGGTTAGTAATAGGAATGCAAAATTTTGAGTTTCTACATGCATTATCATTAATTTTCTGTAGAATCTCGCAAGGATCAATCTTCCAATTCTTAAGCTTGTTATATGCACTAACAAGAAATCCGTTACGAGTCAACACTGCCCAAACACGACCAATACTGACTCCTGATTTGACACCCCCAAAATAGGTCCACACAACCCATCTTGAGTTGCAAAAATACATACCACAAAATCTAAATACAAAATTTTTTATTTACAACTATTAAACTGTCGTGCAAAATACGACCACACATACTGTGATTGTTAATACAAATATTGCACCGTACATAATATGATAATATCCAAACTTAAATTAAGTTCTCATTACAATTATTATCACACTATTTCACAACACAATGAAGACTTCTATAGAACTATCTCGGACCATTACTCCACTCCAAGACTAGTTCCAGCTACACTTTCATTTCCTAAGAAGAACAATGGAATAAAAAGAAAAAGGTTGAGCTCAAATAGACTAGTAAGGAATATTATGACCAAGATAATGAGGAATAAATTATCTTTAGTCTTTAACAATGATAAATCAGATAAAATATAATGGAAAACCAGTTTTGGATCCAGAACTGCAGTGGAACAAACAATCCATTAGAAGAGTCAAGTAGAGAATGATATCTACTATCTTCTATAATTTAAGGGTCCATCATCAATATTTTATCCCTGTAACACCAATCAATAATTATGCAAAGCAACATTTTATCTGTGCACTACGGGCCAAAGATATTCATTTGTTAGAGTTTATGCCCTAGAGGCCAATTATTTGATATAATTGCTTAACATTTTGATATTATATTTGATTAAATAAATGAATGATTTTATTATGGTTTTATTTATTGCGTTATATAAATGTTAACATAATAAAATTCCTTAGAATAGTGATATAAATTATATATTTTCAAGTATGTTGTGATGCCCCCAAAATAGGTATACATCACTCATCTTGAGTCGCCAAATACATGGTACAAAATTCAAATACAACTTAATTATACAACAGTCGTGTAAAATACGACTAAACATATGCTGTGAGTTTTAAAACAAATATTGTCATCTAGACAATATACAAACTCAATGGGGTCCTCATTACATTTATTATCACACTATTTCACAGAATAGTGATGAATACTAATGCACCATCTAGGACCATCACTCTGTTCCCCGACTAGTCCCTGTTACGTTCTCATTTCCTGAAGAGAACAATGAAAGCAAAAGGGTGAGCTCAACTAGCCCAGTAAGAAATATGATGACTAAGATAATGCAGAATAATTTATCGTTAGCCTTCAACAGTGTTAAATTGATAAAATATAATAAACATCAAGTTTAACTGCAGCGGAATAAGCAATCCATTATAAGAGTCAAGTAGATAATAAAATCTACTATTTTCTATGATTTAAAAGGTTTTTCATTACTTTTATCGCTGAGACTCAGCTTAATAAATAATCTACATCATCAAATCATTCATGCAGTACAGGCCAAGGATATTCTTTAGTATCACGACCACGAATTATTCATGCACTACGGGCCAAAGATAATCGTGTTTTCATTAACGATCCTGATCATGCCATAAAACAATTCATCTTTGCACCCTTAGCCGAAGAGAATCCATAGCCATAATCATACCAAAAATTGTCCATCAATGCACTACGGGCCAATGAGGACTTTTTTTTTCCACATCATTTGTAACATTACGGTTAATGATTATACTTAAATAATCCCTAGTCATAATCATACCAAATCCATCTATGCACTCTGAGGCCACAAATGACTTTTAACATAATATAAACATGAGGATGATGACAATGATATAAGAATTCAATAAAATAAGTTCTAGAATTAATTTATCCGAGAACCAATAACGTCCAAATTGTCGACATGATACTTCTTTGTGGAGTAAAATTCAAGAATGCTCGGAAGAATATTTCCATGAAAGATCTTTGGATGAACCGCAAATATCAAGGATATTCCACTAATTTCATGGAGTATAGAAGTCAAAGCTTTAACCAACCGAGTATAAATGAATATATGAAGCTATGAAATGGATTTTCATCGCCATGCGGTAATCCACTTGCATGCATCATTTCCACAATTTAATAAGGAATGAATACAAAGGATCATTCACCATGCATGTGATAATCCACATAAATAGGTTATTCCAACAGAATAATAAATAATGGAATAACAGAAGAAATCACCATGCATGCGATAGACCGCACAGACAGGTTATTCCAACAGAATAATAAAGAACGGAACCAGGTCATGCGTAATCCGCTTGCAGGCGGATGTTCCAACATAATAATAAAGAAGCGGAACCAGTCATGCGTAAAGCGCATGCATGGATGTTCCAACACAATAATAAAGAACGGAACCAGGTCATGCGTAAACACACAGACAGGATGTTCCAACAGAATAATAAAGAATGGAATAACAGAAGAATTTCACCATGTATGCGGTACTTCGCATAGACAGGTTATTCCAACATAATGATAAAGAATGGAATAACAGAAGTTCTCTTCATGAAGACGGAAGAAATAATACTCATTACGAGTACAACAAATAATATCCCTTACCTTATAAAGAAGAGTACTCTGACGGGTAGGGCGAGGATATACTCGAAGAAAACTTGTACTACGCTCAAAACTTTCTTGAACTCTAAAGAAATATGCTCAAGATTATAGAAGAAGAACTCTATCTATAGTTTCTCTCTCTAGAGTTTCAGTGAATTTGTAAGAAATAATGAAGGAATGAGCTTCTATTTATAGAAGAATGGACTGCATAGTAACTAATTCATGAACGGTCCAGATTGATTTAGTTTTAATCGGATGATTACATATTTAAAAGCAAAATCTTTTAAATAAAATATAATATATTCTATTTATAATCTAATAAAATGAATAACTTTATAAAAGTATTACATTTTATATAAAAAGATTTTACTATGCAAAACACTATCTATCAAACACTATTCAACACTACGCATAATAAAATATAATATATTCTATTTATAGAATAACTTTATAAATGTATTTTGTTTTATATAAAAAGATTTTACTATGCAAAACACTATGCATAATAGAATATAATATGTTCTATTTATAGAATAACTTTATAAAAGTATTACATTTTATATAAAAAAGCTTTTCTGTTTTATTACTTTAATAATACTAATAAAACAAAACTGAGTGACTTATCACGTAAACATCAATAATCAATACCGTGTGCTACTATGCAACCACGCGTATTACTGTACTTTTACTACCGAGTAGTTCAACAGTTTTAACGGTAAAACTTTTGCCGATATTCTCCTAAAAATATTTTTGTCATTTTCTCCATCCGACAATAATTCCGTTGCTGGGTCCACCAATGATTGTACCGTCGTACGGATATTCCCCGACAAAAAGAATATTCCCCGACCAATCGAATATTATACAACAACTTGCATACTTTTCAAAATTTATAAATACTACCACAACTATAATATTATCTCAAATCCACACCATAATATTCAAAAAAATATTTCGAGAAAATTAAATCTTTATTCAAAAAATCTTGGGTCTCACAATCTCCCCTCCTTATGAAATTTCGCCCTCGAAATTTACGTACGTACCTGGTATGCCGAAGAGGTGAGGATACCTTGACTTTATTTCATATTCTAATTCTTGAGGTATAACCTTTGAGTGTTGAATACGATCCTTCTTATCCAAGATTTTAACACGTATCTCCTCATACGTTAAATCTTCTGCTATATCAGTTAGTTCTAATTTAATAATGTGGTTCGGGTCGTCCACATATTTACGTAACCTCGATACGAAAAAAAACGCTACGAACACGCAACACATACTTGGCGGTAAAACGAGTCTATAGGCCACAGTTCCTACTTCATCGAGGATTTCAAATGGGCCAATTAAATCGAGGGTTGAGATTTCCTCTCTTCGTCGATTCTTGCTTCTAGAATAACGCCCTCTTGAACATTATTCTTCATATTCATCAGCTCCGGGTGTGTAGCTTGAGCGGCTTTAACTTTATCGATTAAAGTCGATTCTACTCGTATATTCGTTATCTTCACGTGGGTTCGTATATTCATACTTGTAACCGCATACGATCTTCTACTCAACGCGTTAGCTACCATGTTCGTTTTTCCTACGATGGTATTGAATGGTACGATCGTAATCTTAAACATCTCGAGTTAACGTCTTTGGCGCATGTTACGTTCATTTTAGTTGAAGAAATATTTGAGGGTTTAAGAAATGGGTTTTGTACTGGGGTCAATACAAAATTCGATTTCACGCTCTAGGGGTAGGCTAAGATGACTTCAATAATACGTCAGGAAATTTATTAACAATAGAAATATCATTCAAAACTATGACTCTCATCCAAGACTTGGATAACACGTCACATTGATACCTATCAACTTGCCATCTTCATTCACAGCGTCGCCTACAGAAAGTCTGGCTTTGGTGCATTCCACACAAGGAAGTCAACAACGAAAGGACTGGGTCTCTTTACTTATGGCTTGATATGACAATGATTGACTTTAGTGGTTTGGTTGCTTGATTTCGCATAACAGGTTGGTTAGGAATATGAAAGCTAACAACCTTACAAAAAGCATGATGAGTAGTTAACCAATCGATTCCTAAAATCGCATCAAAGGCAAGTTTTTTCAAAGAGATAAGATTGACAGGTAACGTGAAAGTGTCAATTTGAATTAAACAAGATTTATAAATAGTGGATGTAACGAAGGTTTCTCCCAACTGAGTTTCAACAGATAAATCAAAATCTAACTTTTCCGGAGTTAGATTCAAGCATTGAACACAACTAGGTGAAATAAAAGAGTGAGTAGAACCGGTATCTAACACGATATAGACTTCGCAAGAGTTTATGATTAACTTACCCGTGATAATTTTATTCAGGTTCCTCGTAAAAAAAAATGCTCTCTCTTAAACTACTTAAGCTTTGGCTTATGCGGGACATCCTTTGGCATCACTATCCCAAATTGGACTAGACTTCACCATACGACAAAATTGAGCTAGGTGACCTTCTCTTCCATAATTAAAACACGCTTTGGATTGCTGCGTATAGTTTGGACAGATGTGTCCCTCGTGTCCGCATTTGAAACATACCACCGGTGGTCGTTCTTCTTCCTTTGAAATGGGTGTTGGTGTTGCTGTCTTTCTATCATTATTGAACCTTCTCTTCTTGAAATTTCTACTTCTATTATCTTGGCCATGATTACCATCGAAATGGTTACCATTCGTGGCATGATAATTTCCCCCATGATGGTTATCATTGTTCCGATGACCGTTGCCACCGATACGATTATTATCGTGTTGTTGGTCGTTGCCTTTTGGTTGTGCTGACTCATTATCGCGCTCCAATAACTGAGCCCTATTCACAACATCTGAATATAAACAAATTTTATGAGAAATGAGGTATTGACGTATATTGGGTTTCAATCCTCTTAGAAACATTCGCGTCATTCGCTCCTCATTATCGACCAAATGGGATGCAAACCGAGACAACTCGGCAAACTTAGCCTCGTACTGCGACACGGTCATATTGTTTTGCTCCAGCTTGATGAACTCCACCTCCTTCATGTGACGAATACTTTCGGGAAAGTACTTGTCGTTGAATAATTCTTGGAACTTCTCCCAAGACATCTTGAGTGTGTCAGGCTGGGTACCTTTTTACAGATTCCCACCAGTAATATGCCTCTTCACGCAACATAAAGGTGGCAAAGGGAACCTTTTGCTCCTCGGACCATCCCAAGACATCAAATATCTCGGTGATCTGCTTTAACCACGTCTCTACCTTAAGTGGTTCTGGCTTTCCCAAAAACTCCGGTGGTCCCAGCTCCTTGAACTATTTAGCGGTGACCAGCCGTGGGTTGCCATTGTTTCCACCTGTATTTTGAATAGGAACCGCTCTCGCCTGATGTTGCATGAATTGCATAAAGCCTCTGAACATCTCATCGTTCACCATTTCATCGGTGTTATTGTTTACCTGAGGATTATTCTCTTCCTGTTGCACCTTATCCTGGGTATTGATCGTTGGTGACTCAACGATCTCATGTGCTTCATTGCTGATCTCAACATTTTCAGATGTCATTTTCAAACACTGTCACAAAACAAGGGTTAATTAACATATCACATATTATCCATATACTACGTGAGCCAATTAAATACCAAATAAACTTAGGTAGGTCATACTAGCGAAGAATTCTCCGTCTCTCCGTTCCTAGTTCTTGTCTCACATCTCGGCCGGGATCATATCCTAAGATTTGATACTAACTGTGGCGCCCCCAAAATAGGTATACATCACCCATCTCTTGAGTGCGCCAAATACATGGTACAAAATTCAAATACAACTTAATTATACAACATGTCGTGTAAAATATGACTAAACATATCTTTGTGAGTTTTAATACAAATATTATCATCTAGACAATATACAAACTCAATGGGGTCCTCATTACATTTATTATCACACTATTTCACGAAATAGTGAGGGACTACTAATGCACCATCTAGGACTATCTCTATGTTCCCAGACTAGTCCCTCGCTTCGTTCTCATTTCACGAAGAGAACAATGAAAGCAAAAGGGTGAGCTCAACTAGCCCGATAAGAAATATTATGACTAAGATAATGCGAAATAATTTATCGTTAGCCTTGAATGTGTTAAACCGATAAAATATAATAAACATCAAGTTTAATCAAGATTAACAAGCAATCCATTAGAAGAGTCAATTAGATAATAAAATCTACTATCTTCTATGATTTAAAAGGTTTTTCATTACTTTTATCGCTGAGACTCAGCTTAATAAATAATCCACAACATCAAATCATCCATGCATTACAGGCCAAGGATATTCTTTAGTATCACGACCACGAATTATTCATACACTACGGGCCAAAGATAATCGTGTTTTCATCAACGGTCCTGATCATGCCATAAAATAATTCATCTTTGCACCTTTGGCTGAAGAGAATCCATAGCCATAATCATACCAAAAACTGTCCTTCAATTAACTACGGGCCAACGAGGACTTTTTTTTCCCACATCATTTGTAACATTACGGTAATGATTATACCGAATAATCCCTGGTCATAATCATACCAAGTCTATCTATGCACTACAGGCCATGGATGAATTTCAACATAATATAAACATGAGGATGATGACAATGATATAAGAATTCAATAAAATAAGTTCAAGAATTAATTTATCGAGGAACCAATAACGTCCAAATTGTCAACATGAGACTTCTTTGTGGAGTAAAATTCAAGAATGCTCAGAAGAATATTTCCATGAAAAGATACTGGATGAAGCGCAAATATCAAGGATATTCCACTAATTTCATGGAGTATAGAAGTCAAAGCTTTAACCAACTAAGTATAAGAGAATATATGAAACTGCAAATGGATTTTTAAATCGCCATGCGATCCATCTTAGGCATCATTTCCACAATTTAATAAGGAATGAATACAAAGGATCATTCACCATGCATGTGATAATCCACATGTAGACGAGTTATTCCAAGAATAATAAATAATGGAATAACGAAAGAAATCACCATGCATGCGATAGGCCGCATGCATGAGTTATTCCAATGAGAATAATAAAGAAGCGGAACCGGTGTCATGCGTAATCCACACGACGATGGATGTTCCAACGAGAATAATAAAGAATGGAACTGGTCATGCGTAAACCGCACAAACAGGATGTTCCAATGAATAATAAAGAATCGAACGGTCATGCGTAAACACACGACGTGATGTTCCAATGAGAATAATAAAGAATGGAATAACAGAAGAATTTCACCACGTATGCGGTACTTCGCATAGACAGGTTATTCCAACATAATGATAAAGAATGGAATAACAGAAGTTCTCTTCATGAAGACGGAAGAAATAATACCCATTACGAGTACAACAAATAATATCCCTTACCTTATAAAGAAGAGTACTCTAACGGGTAGGGCGAGGATATACTCGAAGAAAACTTGTGCTACGCTCAAAACTTTCTTAAACTCTAAAGAAATACGCTCAAGATTATAGAAGAAGAACTCTCTCCATAGTTTCTCTCTCTAGAGTTTCAGTGAATTCGTAAGAAATAATGAAGGAATGAGCTTCTATTTATAGAAGAATGGACTGCATAGTAACTAATTCATGAACGGTCCAGATTGATTTAGTTTTAATCGGATGGTCCATATTTAAAGCAAAATCTTTTAAATAAAATATAATATATTCTATTTATAATCTAATAAAATGAATAACTTTATAAAAGTATTCTGTTTTATATAAAAAGATTTTACTATGCAAAACACTATGCAAACACTATTCAACACTATGCATAATAAAATATAATATATTCTATTTATAGAATAACTTTATAAATGTATTACATTTTATATAAAAAGATTTTACTATGTAAAACACTATACATAATAGAATATAATATATTCTATTTATAGAATAACTTTATAAAAGTATTCTATTTTATATAAAAAATCTTTTACATTTTATTACATTAGTAATACTAATAAAACAAAAGCGAGTGACTTATCACGTAAACATCAATAATCAATCTTGTGCTACTTTACTACCACGCAGCGTATTAGTGTACTTTTTTACTCTTGAGTAGTTCAATAGTTTTAACGGTAAAACTTCCGCCGTTATTCTCATAAAAATATTTTTGTCGCTTTCTCCATCCCAATGATAATTCCGTTATCAGAGGTCCACCAATGACTATCTGTCGCATTTGGATATTCCCCGACAAAAAAAATATTCCCCGACCAATCGAATATTATACAACAACTTGCATACTTTTCAAAATTTATAAATACTACCACTGTAAGACCCCAAATTATTAATAAATGAAATTTAGTTTCCTCTATTTATCATTTTAAAATAGTAAGGGTTGATTTGATTAATGTGGTTAGTTATGGGTAAAATGCGCAAATATTTTAAATAAGCAGGTGGTTATAAAATATTCATTGTTGTTTGGGGAATATTAGTTTGGTCGTGGAATATTCTTCTTTGTCGAAAAATATTAAATGCGACGGTATGCGGTCTTTTGTTGGCCCCATAACGAAAAGCGATTGGATGAAGAAAACGACAAGTATAAGTTATTTATAAATAACGGCGTGGTTATTTACTGAATTAACATTGTTGGAATACCCGATGGTTAAAACACACGATGTCGCATTGTTGCACAAGATAGCACCGGTATTGCACCAATTATTGATTCTTACGTGAAAAGGCACTACTCAATAATTATTACGATGAGTTCTTTGTTCGGTTATTTTATTTTATTGATTCAATAATTGCTTGCGTTGATATTTTATATTATCTTTGTTGTTTCAATAATTGTCACTACACACGATTATTTTCCATTATCGAAGAAATAATTCATATTATCTGAATAATATTATTAGAAAACATTATTGACATGTGTCTAGAAAGTTACATCTACGGAGAGGTTTGGTCACCTAATTGCACTTTTGATGAGGAGAAATTCTTATTGAAAGCCCCTCTTTCTGAGAGAGCTACCGTCGCCAAAGATCTTGTGATTCTGTAATATTATTTATGAAAAATTAATTATTAATTTATATGATGAGGAAAATATTCATTTTATGTGGATATAGATGGAGAAAATTTTTAAAGTGACAATTGTTGAAAATCGATATTTTATCTTTTCTGATAAAATAATATTTTATTATATTATTATAATATAATAATGATGATATTTTTATAATGAATGTGGGATATATGAGTATATGAGGAGGAAGAGTATTTTTGTTGCAAAAGTTGTTTAAAACATGTTAAACATGTCTGTGGGCCCATTTCTTGACTGAAATTTGATTATAGCCTGTAAAATCGCCCGTTTGTGGATTTCAATCAATTTCTATTTGGAATTTGAAAAAACTTTCTTCTGCAAAGTTGTAGATAATGGAATTTTCTATAAAAACACCCGATATTCGAATTTTTTGATAAAAGGGCTATTTATTATGAATTATAGAAGTTCTAAAGTTTTGAAATAATTGATTTTGGAAGTTTTAATTATTTTTAGTTAGAAAAACGTTTTTGTTATTTATAGGCATGTGTTAAGAGTTGGAAATCAGCTGGTATGAGTGCGTAGAAAATTTTAATATATATATATTAATATTTTATTAAATTTTCTACTTTGGTGTTCTAAGCATTTTCCTATAAATAGGGTGCTTAGGTTAGAATTGAAAATCACACCAGAAACTACAGATTTCTCTCTCTTTCTCTCTCGATATATTGAGCGTATTCTTGTGAGTATTTTAATACTTTGAGTGTTGCTATACGGTGTAAGTTCAAGTCATAGCTTATATCCGGTGTTTCAACTAGAAGTACTGTCTTTACAAAGTAAGGGATATTTTTTTTTAAAATAATGATATTATTTCTTCAATATCATTATGCCGAAATATTGGTTGGAACTTTTTATCAAATTTGGAACTTTTTCATGTCGGGGTTACTATTCATGAGTTACTATTCATGAGTTACTATTCATGAGTTACAATTCACGAGTTACTATTCACGAGTACTATTCACGAAGCATGATGATTTTTTTTGTGAAATTTCTATCTTTTAGTATCGGAGTCACTATTCATGTATACGGCACTATTCACGTATCTGACCATTATGTGAAAAAATTAAATTTCCGTTTTTCGTCCAAAATATCTATTATGGATACTAGCTTTGATTGTATCCATGTTTTGATCATTCTTGAATTTTACTCCACTCTAGTTATTTATGAAGTATTTTTAAACTTGGATTATTTAAAGTACGAATCCTTAATATTTGTTCTTTTGTTTCACTGGATTCGTTTTTTTTAAAATATTTTTCATCATCCTCAGTCCTAAATGATGGTATAATTGAATATCTTTGGCCTGTAGTGCAAAGATTAATGATTTCTGATGAATATCTTTGGCTCGTTGTGCAAAGATGAACAGGTGTTTAGATGAACAAGACCAACTGATGAATATCTTTGGCCTGTAGTGCAAAGATGAATATTTGATTCCAGATATATATTGATTGATGTTACAGGGATAAAAGATAGACGATGAACTTTTAAATTCATATATAGAAGATAGTAGTTTGCATTCTCTACTTAACTCTTCTAATGAATTATTATTTCCGCTGCGAATATTGATTTAAAACTTGTTGTCTATTGTATTCTATTAGATTTTTCCCTGTTGAAGACTAACGATAATTTGTTCAGTATTATCTTAGTCATAATGTTCTTTACTGGGCTAGTTGAGGTCACCCTTTTTCTTTTTGTTCCATTTTTCTTCTCAGGAGGTGAGAATGTAGCGAGTACTAGTCGGGGTATGGAATGATGGTTCTAGAAGTTATTTTAGTAGTCCTCACCATTTTTTGTAAAATAATGTATCAATAATTGGAATGAGGACTTATTTGAGTGTGGATATTGTCTAGATGACAATATTTGTATTTAAACTCACAGTTTTTATATTGTATTAATAAAGTTGTAGTTGTTTCTGTACCATGTATTTGGCGACTCAGAATGGGTGTTGTATACCTATTTTGGGGGTGTCACAGTTGGTATCAGAGCTTAGGGATATGGTCTCTGGTGGAGATCGGGGAATAGTACTAGGAGGGGAGAGACGAGTAATCCTTCGCTAGTGTGTCATACCTAAGCTTATTTGTTGGTCAGTTGAAGTATATGGTTAATATGTGATATGTTAATTTGTTTAAGTTTTATGGCGTGATTTAAGAATGGCAAATGAGAATATTAACAATGGAGTTAATGAGGCACCGTGGAAACACCTTTAATCACCACCCGAGGAACGTGCAACAGAAGACAATATTCCTCCCCAAACAAACACCACCGAAAGCGATGATGAATGACGGGATGTTTAGGAGCTTTTTGCGGTTTATGCAAAACCGACGAGGAGACTTCGTATATGTAATACGGTGGAAATGATATAACGCAGCGACTTATCACGACAAGCAAAGCGATTCAAAGAGTTGGGACCACAAGAATTTAAGGGAAAGCCGGATCCGATCATGGCGAAAACATAGGTCAAGCAAATTACCAAGATATTCAATGTCTTGGGATGTACGGAGGAACAGAAGGTTCCATTCGCCACCTTTATGTTCTGTGGCGAGGCAGACTACTGGTGGGAGTTTGTAAAACGGACCCAGCCTGCCGCACTCAGCATGTGTTGGGAAATGTTTCAGAAACTTTTCAACGAAAAATACTTTCCTAAAAGTATTCGCCATATGAAGGAGGTAGAGTTTATTAGACTAGAACAAAACACCATGACGGTGTCCCAATACGAGGCGAAGTTCGCAGAGTTATCCAGGTTTGCACCTCATTTGGTAGAGAATAAGGAACGAATGACGAGGATGTTTCTGAGAGGTTTAAAACCCGAAATTCGGCAATATCTTATCTCTCATAAATTTGCTTTATATTCAGATGTTGTCAACAGGGCTCAATTATTAGAGCGAGATAATGCGAGTATGTTCAACCAAGGGATCGCAACTGTCATACACCTGTGGTGGCGGCGATCATCTGAGCAATGAAAACCAGCGGGGAGGAAAACATTCAGACAAAAGCGGTAACCACTCTGGTGGTAATCGTGGCCATGAAAATAAAAGAAGCGACTCAGGGGGAGATTTTAAAAAGAGGAGATTCAACAACGACAATGTGAAGACGTCAGCACCAGCAGTAACTGGTTTTAAGGGAGGAGAACGACCACCAGTCGTATGCTATAAATGTGGAAAAGAGGGACATATCAGCCCAAACTGTTCACAACAGTTTAAGGTATGCTATAATTGTGGAAAGGAAGGACATATCGCTTGAGATTGCACTGTAGCGAAACCAAGTCCAGCGGGGATGGTGACTCAAAAGGTTGTCCCAGAAAAGTCAAAGTTAACGGTTCCTGGAAGAGCATTTGTCGTGACTGGTCAACATGCGAGGAACCCAAACGAGGTGATCACGGGTAAGCTAATCATAAATTCATGCAAAGTTTATACCTTATTAGATACCGGTGCTACCCATTCATTTATCTCTTCTGCTTGTGCTCAACGTTTAAACTTGACTCCGGAGAAATTAGACTTTGACCTATCTGTGGAAACTCCGTTAGGAGAAACTTTCATCACATCCACTGTTTATAAATCTTGTTTGATCTAAGTTGGCACCATCACCTTACCTGTTGACCTTATCTCTTTAAAGATACTTGTTTTTGATGTAATTTGAGGGATTGATTGGTTCACTACTCATCATGCCAAAATTGATTGTTTTAAATGAGGTTGTTAGTTTTCATATTCCTAATCAACTTTTATTGCGCGAATTCAAGCAACTAAACCATTAAAATCAATCACTTTCATATCAAGTCATACAACTATTCGTTTATTGAAAAAAGCGGATGTCAAGCTTTCTTAGCCCATGTTATGGATTTGAATAAAGACACGTCGATTTGAATAATATTCTGTTGTTATTGACTTTCCCGACGTATTTCCTTAAGAACTTCCCGATCTACCCCCCGGCGTGAAGTTGAATTCTTTATTAACCTTGAACTGGTACAAAGCCCATTTCTAAAACCCTATATCGAATGGCTCCTATTGAACTTCGAGAGTTAAAGGTTCAACTACGGGAGTTGTTGGACATCGGTTTCATTCGTCCCCAGTACATCTCCTTGGGGTGCTCTGTTTTATTTGTAAAGAAGAAAGACGGGAGTATCGACTTTTTATTGATTATCGGAATTGAACCATGTCACTATCAAGAATAGGTATCCGCTACCTCGTATTGATGACCTGTTTGACCAGTTGCAAAGAGCACAATTCTTTTCAAAGATCGATCTTCGTTCTGGATATCATCAGCTGAAGGTTAGAACTGAGGATATTCTAAAGACTGCTTTCAGAACTAGGTACGGGCATTATGAATTCCTAGTCATGTCTTTTGGATTGACTAATGCTCCTACTACTTTCATGGATATGATGAACCGAGTATTCAAGGAATATTTAGATCAGTTCGTTGTTGTCTTTATTGATGACATCCTCATCTATTCCAAAAGTCATGAAGATCATGAGCGCCATTTGAAGCTGGTACTGCAAAGGCTTCGTGATAACAAGCTATATGCCAAGCTGAAGAAATGCGAGTTCTGGCTTGAGGAAGTAGCATTCCTTGGTGATGAGTGAGTTTTATACACATGAATTGGATACATTCGGGCTTAATTTATTGTTGTTCTCAAGTCTTTTAGGATGTTTTTAAGTGTTTATGTCTATTCAAGCATGTTTTATGTTGTTTCGTAGGAATTGGGATAAAATTTACATGGATCGACGTTCGGGGTGGCTAGATTCGCGTTTTCGGCTTGCCATTTACATAGCAGTCATTTCAGAGCCAATTTGACTATAGCTCCAGACCTTATTTCGAAAATCTTAAAGAATTAAAGTTGTATATCTACGTTTTCTCTTTCCGGATCATCTTGAATCATCTAAATTGAAGTTCGGACGAAGAAGTTACGGCCATTTTCCCAAGGACGTCGGAGCAGAAAATGTCAGAAAATGGGGTAGCGCCGGGGCGCTAATTTTAAGCCTATTTGTAGCGCCAGGGCACTATAAGGCAGATTCTCAGCATCGTGAATAGTGTTGGGGCGCTAGGGAAGAGGTTGGGTGCGGCTTGGACGCGTTTTGGGCAAATTTTGACACCTTTTTAACTCCAAATTGGATTAGGTTTGTTACTAAGCTAAAAATTGGACTTGTAACCTATAAATACATGATGTAAGGCATAAAATAGAGGAGATTACATAGATTAGACTAGATTAAACACTCCTTTAGATTAGAACATAACCCTAGTTCTTATTAGTTTTGGAGATTGAAGCAACTTGGAGACCATTGAAGATCAAGAGCAAGAGCAAGAGCAAGAGGGGAGCATCGATTTCTTGACAATGATTCTATTCTCTTCTCTCATCTTACTTTTATCTTTTAATGTCTATTCAATTGTGGATTCTTGATTTTAATTCATTAATTATGAACTAACTCTTTCATTAAGATTTCAATTGAACTTTTTATGATTATGAATTGATTATTTGATTTATTCTAATTATTTATGTTGAAGTGAATTGTTCATCTTGCTTTGAGCTTATTGATTAATTATCGATCATGAATTACCTTGTTACTCTAGAAGGAATTGAAAAGGAATTCTATGGTTAGAAGCTCAAGCGGGTGACATATGACTTAGTTATTTGCACGCGATGAATAATTAGGTTTGTGAATAGAATGAGAATATCTATTTACGCATGTAACACATAAGGAATTGGGATTATAACGAGTTTAATTCAATTGTTTTGCATAGAGATATAACAAAATTAATCTGGTTAAATAGAAGGCAATTGATCACTTTCGAGAGAGGGCTTTTGGCATTTGAGAATTCACATTAACAATTCAAGAGACATAATAATTGGGATAATTGGATAATTGGTTTATAGTTCATAATTGGGGATATTGGAGTCTTAGCCTTTATTTATTTGAATTCATTTATAAAGTAACCTAGTTTTAATTGATTAATTTAGTTTTATTAATTAGAAAAATCACGATTTGAGATTGTTTAAATAAAATTAGTTTGGTTAAGAATTAGTACTTGGTGATTTTTATCAAATAATTCCTCGTGGGAACGATACTCTACTTTCACTTTATTACTTGTTGACCGTGTATACTTGCACGTATTCATTGATTGAGAAATCGATCAAATACCCCCAAACTTAAACCTTTGCTTGTCCTCAAGCAAAAACACAAAAATGTTATGCAATGCAATGTAATGAAACTAATCTATATGCCTACGACTCCAACAATAATGAAAGAAATAAGTCTATTCAACCGGCCTTAGAGAAATCAAGTAAACATGATAATACATCATATTAAAACAAATCAGTAATTTTCCAATCAATCATCAAATCTTAGATCATTATCAACGATATAGTGCGTGTGTGTGCTCCACAACAATGTTAACTGATATAAAATCAAATTTAACATAATAATAGGTCTCTTTAAAGGCATCATACGGTGAAAACTCACAAAATTCACGAACAAGCTAGATCCAACTAGAGTCAAACATCCACCAAGTTCAAGAGTCCAATCCGGATACTTATGCTTTTACTTTTCATTACGGGGGCTTTTTTTGCTCTTTTCCGCTTTTATTGTTTTTTTTTTTTTAACCATGATCATGCGATGTCTCATTCCATTAGGCTAACAAAGGTGTCACCCTTAGCGATGAGCTTTAGACCAACGATTCCCATACCATATAAGACCTTAGGGCGCTAGGTTTTAAGATACCCTTTCTAAGGCATTTCTACTCAAGTAACAAAGGCCCCAAACAAAACTAGCCACGGTAAATTTTTTCTTTTTCTCTTTTTTTTTAGCGAAGCTTATATATCCCAAATTTTCCCCCCAAACTTAAGTTTTTATCAAAATTTAGCCATCTCTGCCTATTCATGTCTTTCATTCCTTCACACTAGTATTATCCTTAAGAAATCCATTATGTATCAATTTAAACTTAATCACCAACATAGTCATTTATTATTAACGTCTTAACCTTAATTATACCGGCCTTCAAACAAGAAAAGATTCAATTCATAACAAGAAATCACATCAAAGCCTGAATATTCAATACTATACTTATCTACTTAACTCTACTTTCATCATTGGCCAAAATAGACTTTTACTCTCTAACAGTTGGAATCATGCAAATATAAACTAACCGCAACAAACATAGTAAACTAACTACTATTTTTGCGGTTTTTTAAATTTTTTTTTTTTTAAACAAAAAAACTGAATGCAAAAACTAAATGTAAATAACCCGAAAACATAACGAACTACAATGTAAATAACTAACTATATGCAATACAACACTAAAATGATCAAAAACTTGTTGATCGATTTCTCAATCAATGAATACGTGCAAGTATACACGGTCAACAAGTAATAAAGTGAAAGTAGAGTATCGTTCCCACGAGGAATTATTTGATAAAAATCACCAAGTACTAATTCTTAACCAAACTAATTTTATATAAACAATCTCAAATCGTGATTTTTCTAATTAATAAAACTAAATTAATCAATTAAAACTAGGTTACTTTATAAATGAATTCAAATAAATAAAGGCTAAGACTCCAATATCCCCAATTATGAACTATAAACCAATTATCTAATTATCCCAATTATTATGTCTACTGAATTGTTAACAGGAATTCTCAAATGCCAAAAGCCCTCTCTCGAGTGATCAATTGCCTTCTATTTAACCCAGATTAATTTTGCTATATCTCTATGCAAAACAATTGAATTAAACTCGTTAAAATTCCAATTCCTTATGTGTTACATGATGCAAATAGATATTCTCATTCTATTCACAAACCTAATTATTCATCACAAAATAACTAAGTCACATGTCACCTCCCATTCTAACCCTAGAATTCCTTTCTCAATTCCTTCTAGAGTAACAAGGTAATTACTGATCAGATAATTAATCAATAAGCTCAAAGCAAGATGAACAATTCACTTCAACATAAATAATTAGAATAAATCAAAAAATCAATTCATAATCATAAAAAGTTCAATTGAAATCTTAATGAAAGAGTTAGTTCGAAATTAATGAATTAAAATCAAGAATCCACAATTGAATAGACATTAAAAGATAAAAGTAAGATGAGAGAAGAGAATAGAATCTGTTGTCAGCAAATCTGATGCTCCCCTCTTGCTCTTGCTCTTGATCTTCAATGGTCTCCAAGTTGCTTCAATCTCCAAAACTAATAAGAACTAGGGTTATGTTCTAATCTAAAGGAGTGTTTAATCTAGTCTAATCTATGTAATCTCCTCTATTTTATGCCTTACATCATGTATTTATAGGTTACAAGTCCAATTTTTAGCTTAGGAACAAACCCAATCCAATTTGGAGTTAAAAAAGTGTCAAAATTTGCCCAAAACGCGTCCGTGCCGCACCCAACCTCTTCCCAAACCCCAAAGACTATTCACGATGCTGAGAATCTGCCTTATAAGCGCCCGGCGCTGCAAATAGGCTAAAATTAGCGCCCCCATACTACCCATTTTCTGACATTTTCTGCTCCGACGTCCTTTGGGAAAATGGCCATAACTTCTTCGTCCGAACTCTGATTTAGATGATTCAAGATGATCCGGAAAGAGAAAACGTAGATCTACAACTTTAATTTTTTAAGATTCTCGAAATAAGGTCCGGAGCTATAGTCAAATTGGCTCTGAAATGACTGCTATATAAATGGCAAGCCGAAAACGTGAATCTAGCCACCCCGAACGTCGATCCATGTAACTTTTGTCCCAATTCCTACAAAACAACATAAAACATGCTTGAATAGACATAAACACTTAAAAACATCCTAAAAGACTTGAGAACAATAATAAATTAAGCCCGAATATATCCAATTCATGTGTATAAAACTCACTCATCAAATACCCCCAAACTTAAACCTTTGCTTGTCCTCAAGCAAAAACAAAAAAATGTTATGCAATGCAATGTAATGAAACTAATCTATATGCCTACGACTCCAACAAAGAATGATGTAAATAAGTCTATTCAACCGGCCTTAGAGAAATCAAGTAAACATGATAATACATCATATTAAAACAAATCAGTAATTTCCCAATCAATCATCAAATCTTAGACTGTTATCACTGATATAGTGCGTGTGTGCTCCACAACAATGTTAACTGATATAAAATCGAATTTAACACATAATAGGTCTCTTTAAAGGCATCATACAGTGAAAACTCACAAAATTCACGAACAAGCTAGATCCAACTAAAGTCAAACATCCACCAAGTTCAAGAGTCCAATCCGGGATACTTATGCTTTACTTTTCATTACGGGGGCTTTTTGCTCTTTTCCCATTTTATTGTTTTTTTTTTAACCATGACTGTGCAATGTCTCATTCCATTAGGCTAACAGTGTCACCCCTTACCGAGCTTTCGACCAACGACTCCCATACCATATAAGACCTTAGGGCGCTAGGTTTTAAGATACCCCTTCGGGCGTACTTACTCAAGTAACAAAGGCCCCGAAACAAAACTAGCCACGGTAAATTTTTTCTTTTTCTCTTTTTTTTAGCGAAGCTTATATATCCCAAATTTTCCCCCAAACTTAAGTTTTATCAAAATTTAGCCATCTCCTCTATTCATGTCTTTCATTCCTTCACACTAGTATTATCCTTAAGAAATCCATTATGTATCAATTTAAACTTAATCAATTCAACATAGTTATTATTAATGTGTTAACCTTAATTATACCGATTTCAAACAGAAAAGATTCAATTCATAACAAGAAATCACATCAAAGCCTGAATATTCAATACTATACTTATCTACTTAACTCCAGTTTCATCATTGGCCAAAATAGACTTTTACTCTCTAATAGTTGGAATCATGTAAATATAAACTAACCGCAACAAACATAGTAAACTAACTACTATTTTTGCCGTTTTTTTAAATTTTTTTTTTTTAAACAAAAAAACTGAATGCAAAAACTAAATGTAAATAACCCGAAAACATAACAAACTACAATGTAAATAACTAACTATATGCAATACGACACTAAAATGCCCCCAAACTTAAACTAGACATTGTACTCAATGACTACAATTGAAAAAATTAAAGCAGAGGACTTCCCTGAAAATATAGTAATCTTCCTCCTTGTCCGCTAAGTTTGGAGAATAGGCTAAGCACAAGGAACAAATTGGGCACCACACTTGAATTTGACTTGAATAACCTGTAAAACCATGATAGAAGCAATTTTATTAAATCCTAAATAAATGCAAATTCCAAACTACTAATATAAAACTAAATAAAAATTAAAAATAAAAATTAAACTTGGGTTGCCTCCCAATAAGCGCTTGTTTTATAGTCTCAGCCTGACTTCTTCAATTCTCTATCCAATTCCACTACGAAAATTGAGGAACCCTCCGTCCATCAGAAGCAATGTTACTTTTGGGAGGTTCCCATTAGCAAAAACCCTTGAATTGAAGTCACCTAGCATGCTCTTTGTAGGTAGGATCCCCATTAAGAATGACAAACCACTAGGTGTTTCCTCCATTATGTCGATGATCAGATTAGGGCATTGAAGCTTAATAAACATAATGGAATCTTCCTCTATCTTCTCCTTTTCATGCCACCATGACTCCACAATTGTACTAGCTCTTACGTCACCAAGAGCTTTGCCGACTACATGACTTCCAATTGGGCATGGTTTTGCAAAACTGCCCGGATTCTTGAACTTTGGTGGAGGAGGCACATGGGGTACTAATGAAATTGACTCATCTTCGTTGGTACTCAAAGTTAGATCTTTGCCGATCTCTTTTTCTTGGTCCGCAATTCTTTCCTCTCTTTTAACATCTATATCATTTGGCACATCCGGTTGCAGATTTGGTTCGGGCTCACCATCAGTCTCAGAATTCATGTCATAGAGCCAAGTGTATTGAGGACGATTGTTCAACACATGTGCAATCTGCCCCAATTGATTTTCCAGATTCTTGATCGATGCATTCTGACTTTGTATACTCAGCTCCATTTGATTAAGTTTCTTTTCATGTTCCTCGTGTTTCTTTTCAAAAGCTTTAATAACTTTTTCCAAGGCTTCCTCCCAATTTGAATGTTCTTCCTATTGTAGTGGAGATGGACACGAGAAATCCAGTGGGTATGTTGGACTTGGAGCATAAAATTGATCTTGATTGATACTCCATGAAAATCCGGTGATACCCCAATCCACGATGATAGTTGTTGGGATAGACATAATTATTGGGGTAATCACCACCATACTGTCTTGATCAAAAAAGCGATGGCGCATTGATGACTATATGATTTCCAAAGACAATAATCACAAATAACCGCCACACTTTGATGACGTTGAGCTTCAAAGCTTCAAACATCCTCGAAAGTGTCTCCATCTCATCTTGATAATGCGAAAAGTTTCTAGTCTGTCAATCTCCGTTCCCCTTGGTTGACTCATGTTCGTGTATGACCATTGATACGCAAAGTCATCCATGGTACCTAAAAAGAGAGAAATATAGGAAGAGAATGAAAAATAAAAATAAAAAATGTTTAAATTAAGACTAATTTGATTGAAATTAATATTGGTAAATAATTATTAAATTAATTCCCCGGCAACGGCGCCAAAAACTTATTGATCGATTTCTCAATCAATGAATACGTGCAAGTATACACGGTCAACAAGTAATAAAGTAAAAGTAGAGTATTGTTCCCACGAGGAATTATTTGATAAAAATCACCAAGTACTAATTCTTAACCAAACTAATTTTATTTAAACAATCTCAAATCGTGATTTTTCTAATTAATAAAACTAAATTAGTCAATTAAAACTAGGTTAATTTATAAATGAATTCAAATAAATAAAGGCTAAGACTCCAATATCCCCAATTATGAACTATAAACCAATTATCCAATAATCCCAATTATTATGTCTACTGAATTGTTAACAGGAATTCTCAAATGCCAAAAGCCCTCTCTCGAGTGAGCAATTGCCTTCTATTTAACCTAGATTAATTTTGCTATATCTCTATGCAAAACAATTGAATTAAACTCGTTAAAATTCCAATTCCTTATGTGTTACATGATGCAAATAGATATTCTCATTCTATTCACAAACCTAATTATTCACTGTGCAAATAACTAAGTCACATGTCACCCTGCCCAGTTCTAACCCTAGAATTCCTTTCTCAATTCCTTCTAGAGTAACAAGGTAATTACTGATCAGATAATTAATCAATAATCTCAAAGCAAGATGAACAATTCACTTCAACATAAATAATTAGAATAAATCAAAAAATCAATTCATATTCATAAAAAGTTCAATTGAAATCTTAATGAAAGAGTTAGTTCATAATTAATGAATTAAAATCAAGAATCCACAATTGAATAGACATTAAAAGATAAAAGTAAGATGAGAGAAGAGAATAGAATCATTGTCGAAAAATCGATGCTCCCCTCTTGCTCTTGCTCTTGATCTTCAATGGTCTCCAAGTTGCTTCAATCTCCAAAATTAATAAGAACTAGGGTTATGTTCTAATCTAAAGGAGTGTTTAATCTAGTCTAATCTATGTAATCTCCTCTATTTTATGTCTTACATCATGTATTTATAGGTTACAAGTCCAATTTTTAGCTTAGGAACAAACTCAATCCAATTTGGAGTCAAAAAGGTGTCAAAATTTGCCCAAAACGCGTCCAGGCCGCTCCCAACCTCTTCCCCAGCGCCCCAGCACTATTCACGACGCTGAGAATCTGCCTTATAGCACCCCGGCGCTGCAAATAGGCTTATAATTAGCACCCCGGCGCTACCCCATTTTCTGACATTTTCTGCTCCGACGTCCTTTGTGAAAATGGCCATAACTTCTTCGTCCGAACTCTGATTTAGATGATTCAAGATGATCTGGAAAGAGAAAAAGTAGATCTACAACTTTCATTCTTTAAGATTTTCGAAATAAGGTCCGGAGCTTTAGTCAAAGTGGCTCTGAAATGACTGTTATGTAAATAGCAAGCCGAAAACGCGAATCTAGCCACCCCGAACGTCGATCCATGTAACTTTTGTCCCAATTCCTACAAACCAACATAAAACATACTTGAATAGAAATAAACACTTAAAAACATCCTAAAAGACTTGAGAACAACAATAAATTAAGCCCGAATTTATCCAATTCATGTGTATAAAACTCACTCATCACTTGGGCACATGGTGTCAAAACATGGAGTGTCTGTTGACCTGGCGAAGATTGAAGAAATATAAAGTTGGGAGCAACCAAAGACGGTGACCGGAGTACGTAGCTTTTTGGGCTTAGCTGGTTATTATCGAACATTTGTGGAAGTATTTTCTAGAATCGCTACTTCGTTAACTTAGCTGACTCGTAAAGATACAAAATTCGTATGGAGCGAGGAATGGGAGAAGAGTTTCCAAGATCTCAAGAGGAGACTCATTTCGGCACCTGTTTTGACAATACCATCTGGTTCGGATGGATTTGTTATCTACAGTGATGCTTCAGGCAAAGGGTTAGGATGTGTTCTCATGCAACGTAGGAAAGTCTTAGCCTATGCCTCGCGACAACTTAAAGAATATGAGATGAATTATCCTACTCATGATCTAGAGTTGGCAGCAGTCGTTTTCGCACTAAAGATCTGGAGGCACTATCTATATTGGGAGAAAGTGGAGATATATTCAGACCATAAAAGCCTCAAATATTTCTTCACTCAAAAAAGAACTCAACATGCGACAACGACGTTGGCTCGAGCTATTGAAAGATTATGATCACACTATTCAATACCATCCTGGAAAAACAAACGTGATAGCTGAAGCGTTGAGTAGAAGATCATATGTAAGAACGGGTGCGATGATGTCAAATATACGTATAGAACCGACTTTAATCGAAAAAGTTAAATTTGCTCAAGCCACAGACCTGGAGCTGATGCGTATGAAGAAGAAAGTGCAAGAAGGTGCTATTCCAGAAGCAAGAATCGATGAAGAAGGAATACTTCGAGTCCACTCCAGACTTTGTGTTCCTAACGATTCCGACTTGAAGCATAGAATCATGATGGAGGCACACAACACACGCTTTGCAATCCATCTCAGGAGTACCAAAATGTATCATGATCTTCGACATACATTTTGGTGGAACAATATGAAGAGAGAGATCGCGAAGTTTATCTCGAGGTGTTTAACTTGTAAACGTGTAAAGGTGGAGCATCAAGTGCCTAAGGGTCCATTGCAACCACTTGAGATTCCGAAATGGAAGTGGGAACACATTACCATGGATTTCATTAAGGGTCTTCCCACGGTTTCTCAAGGCATAAATGCTATTTGGGTTATTGTTGAAAGATTAACCAAGTCTGCTCATTTCTTGCCGATACGGGAGACTTATTCCCTTGAACGTCTTGCTCGTATATACGTAGATGAGATTGTGAAATTGTACGACATGAAAGTATCCATAGTTTTGGATCGTGACACAAGATTCACTTCAAGATTTTGGGTTAGCTTGCAAAAAGCTATGGGCACGGATTTACGATTTAGTTCGGCATACCATCCTCAAACGGGCGGACAATCAGAGAGGACTATTCAAACTCTTGAAGATCTATTAAGACTCTGTGTCCTAGACTTCAAAGGTAGTTGGGATAAGTATTTACCATTGGTAGAATTCTCCTACAACAACAGTTATCAAGCAAGATAGGTGTGGCTCCATTCGAAGCATTGTATGGATGAAAGTGTCGCTCTCCAATATGTTGGGATGAGGTAGGTGAAACAACATTGTTGGGACCCGAGTTGGTACGTATGACTACAGAAAAGATCCAAATGATTCGACAACGTATACAAATGGCACAGGATCGACAAAAGAGTTATGCAGATCTTCATCGAAAAGACGTGAAATTTAGTATTGGGGATCATGTATTGTTGCGTGTGGCTCCGTGGAAGGGAGTTACAAGATTCGGGAAGAGAGGAAAGTTCAATCCACGATTTATTGGTCCATTTTAGATTCTTGACCGAGTAAGAAAGGTGGCCTATAGACTAGCGTTACCTCCAAGCATGTCTCTAGTTCATAACGTTTTTCACGTATCCATGCTTCGTAAATATGTGAAAGACCCGAACCACATTATTGAGTTAGAACCGGACGAGATAGCCGAAGATTTAACGTACGAGGAGGTACCTGTCAAAATCTTGGATAGGAAAGAGCATGTCCTACGCATGCAGGTCATACTACAAGTTAAAGTTTTGTGGAGAAATCATGCTATTGAGGAAATGACCTGGGAGTTGGAAACGAAAATAAAAGCGAGGTATCCTCATCTTTTCGAAACACCAGGTACGTATGTCAATTTCGAGGATGAAATTTCATAAGGAGGGGAGGTTGTAAGACCCCAAATTATTAATAAATGAAATTTAGTTTCCCCTATTTATCATTTTGAAATAGTAAGGGTTGATTTGATTAATGTGGTTAGTTATGGGTAAAATGCTAAAATATTTTAAATAAGGAATGGTTATAAAATATTCATTGTTGTCGGGAATATTCGTTTGGTCGTGGAATATTCTTTATTGTCGAGGAATATTAAATGCGGCCGGCCGATCTTTTTGTGGGCCCCATAACAAAAAAGCGATTGGATGAAGAAAACGACAAGTATAAGTTATTTATAAATAATTGGCGTAGTTATTCTGAATTAACAATTGTTGGAATACCCGTTGGTTAAAACACGATGTCTGGCGTTGTTGCCGCGAGCATACGGTATTGCACCAATTATTGATTCTTACGTAAGAAGGCACTACACAATAATTGTTACAGTAGTTACTATTAAGTATTTTATTTTATTGATTCAATAATTGCTGCGTTGATATTCTATATTACTATTGTTTCAATAATTGTCACTACACAGTATTTTCCATTATCGAAGCAATAATTCATATTATCCTAATAATATTATTAGAAAACATTATTGACAATGTCTAGAAAGTTACGCCTAAGGAGAGGTTTGGTCACCTAATTGCTTGCTAAGAAGTGAGAGAAATTCTTATTGAAAGCCCTCTCTTTCACAGGAACTACTGGTTGCCATCATCTGTGATTCTGTAATATTATTTGTGAATAATTAATTATTGATTTATATGATGAGGAAAATATTCATTTTATATGGATATAGATGGAGAAAATTTTTAAAGTGACAATTGTTAAAAATCGATATTTTATCTTTTCTGATAAAATAATATTTTATTATATTATTATAATATAATAATGATGATATTTTTCAATGAATGTGGGATATATGAGTATATGAGGAGGAAGAGTATTTTTGTTGTAAAAGTTGTTTAAAACATGTTAAACATGTCTGTGGGCCCATTTCTTGATTGAAATTTGATTATAGCCTGTAAAATCGTCTGTTTGTGAATTTGTAAAAACTTTCTTCTGCAAAGTTGTAGAGATAATGGAATTTCCTATAAAAACTCGCAAGATTCGAATTTTCAGATAAATGGGCTATTTATTATGAATTATAGAAGTTCTGAAGTTCCAAAATAATTGATTTTGGAAGTTTTAATTATTTTTAGTTAGAAAAATGTTTTTGTTATTTATAGGCATGTGTTAAGAGTTGGAAATCAGCTGGTATGAGTGCGTAGAAAATTTTAATATATATATTAATATTTTATTAAATTTTCTACTTCGGTGTGCTAAGCATTTTCCTATAAATAGGGTGTTTAGGTTAGAATTGAAAATCACACCAGAAACTACAGATTTCTCTCTCTTTCTCTCTCGATATATTGAGCGTATTCTTGTGAGTATTTTAATACTTTGAGTGTTGCTATACAGTGTACGTTCAAGTCATAGCTTATATCCGGTGTTTCAACTAGAAGTACTGTCTTTACAAAGTAAGGGATATTTTTTTTTTAAAATAATGATATTATTTCTTCAATATTAGCATGCCGAAATATTGGTTGAAAATTTTTATCAAATTTAGAACTTTTTCATGTCGGGGTTACTATTCATGAGTTACTATTCACGAGTTACTATTCACGAGTTACTATTCACGAGTACTATTCACGAAGCATGATGATTTTTTTTGTGAAATTTCTATCTTTTAGTGTCGGAGTCACTATTCATGTATACGGTATTATTCACGTATACGACACTATTCACGAATACGGCACTATTCACAAAAAAATTAAATTTCCATTTTTCGTCCAAAATATCTATTATGGATACTAGCTTTGATTGTATCCATGTTTTGATCATTCTTGAATTTTACTCCACTCTGGTTATTTATGAAGTATTTTTAAACTTGGATTATTTAAAGTACGAATCCTTAATATTTGTTCTTTTGTTTCACTGGATTCGTTTTCTTTAAAATATTTTTCATCATCCTCAGTCCTAAATGATGATATAATTGAATATCTTTGGCCTTTAGTGCAAAGATTAATGATTTCTGATGAATATCTTTGGCCCGTAGTGCAAAGATGAACAGGTGTTTAGATGAACATGACCAATTGATGAATATCTTTGGCCTGTAGTGCAAAGATGAATATTTGATTCCAGATATATATTGATTGATGTTACAGGGATAAAAGATAGACGATGAACTTTTAAATTCATATATAGAAGATAGTAGTTTGCATTCTCTACTTAACTCTTCTAATGAATTATTATTTCCACTGTGAATATTGATTTAAAACTTGTTGTCTATTATATTCTATTAGATTTTTCCCTGTTGAAGACTAACAATAATTTGTTCTGTATTATCTTAGTCATAATGTTCTTTACTGGGCTAGTTGAGCTCACCCTTTTCCTTTTTGTTCCATTTTTCTTCTCAGGAGGCGAGAATGTAGTGAGTATTAGTCGGGGTATGGAATGATGGTTCTAGAAGTTATTTTAGTAGTCCTCACCATTTTTGTAAAATAATGTATCAATAATTGGAATGAGGACTTATTTGAGTGTGGATATTGTCTAGATAACAATATTTGTATTTAAACTCACAGTTTTTATGTTGTATTAATAAAGTTGTAGTTGTTTCTGTACCATATATTTGGCGACTCAGAATGGGTGTTGTATACCTGTTTTGGGGGTGTCACAACCACAACTATAACATTATCTCAAATCCACACCATAATATTCAAAAAAATATTTCGAGAAAATTAAATCTTTATTCATAAAATCTGGGGTCTCACATATGTGACTTGAACATGAGATTATATAATTACAATAAGTATCATTGCTCTTAAATGTCCCTAGTCGAGTATCATTGTTGATATGACAATAATGATGCCTTGAGACTAATATGTTGATTGACTGAAGACTAAATCTCTTTGGTCATAAATATATGAGATATTAAGTCAATGCATAGGTACGTGTTAAAGAATGATGTTCTAGACAGACCCACCATGAGAATTCTATATGGAGCATTATGCGAAGTGTGACAACCCCAAAATAGGTCCATTCCATCCAACCCATTCTGAGTCGCCAAATACATGGTACAGAAAATAACTACAACTTTATTACAACAATTGTCGTGCGAAATACAACAACACATATACTGTGAGTTTGGGTACAAATATATACCAAATGTGACACATGTCCCAACCGTGGACAGCACCTCACAGTGATACCTATCAGTTTGCCACCGCAGAACGGCGTCCCCTACGGAGAGTCTGGCTTCGGTGCATCCCTCATCAACAGGAAGTCACCAGATAGAGGCTCGGGGCTCTTTACTTATGGCTCTGATACCAAATGTGACAACCCCAAAATAGGTCCATTCCATCCAACCCATTCTGAGTCGCCAAATACATGGTACAGAAAACAACTACAACTTTATTACAACAATTATCGTGCAAAATACAAAAACACATATACTGTGAGTTTGGATACAAATATATACCAAATGTGACACATGTCCCAACCGTGGATAGCACCTCACAATAACACCTTACATAAAGGTATAGTCAAAAACTGTTTTAGAAACTAAAATCTTTGGTAAGTGCTCAAGGAAACCTTCGTACATGGGAGGCCATGCTTCTAGGTTATAATAGATATCATATGGCCACAGAATTATCCTTGGTTGACCCAATAGACCCCAAAGAAAAATGAAAAGATTACTATCATATTCTTCCCAATGGTGAGTCTTCTCTTAATTTATCATTATCTCCACTGTCTCAAATTGAGAATTATACTTCAAACAAACACCAAGATTATATAGGTAGTGCTCGTAAATATACTCAACAAGTGGATGAGCACAACCCTATCTTATGATGATACGAGGTTGTATGCCATTAGACATCTTGTATGATAGTGGCAAAACACCCTTCCAACGCGTTGGGTTAACCTCTCCTATATGATTCACCAAATATAACTACTAAAAGATGTATACAACACACTTGTCTATCTTTGTTTAGGGAGAACTCCACATTTAGAGACCACAGTTCTATTCCTTGTTACCCCAGCTTGAATTCCATTACACTTTTATTACACGAAAGGAATTATGAAGCAAAAGGGTGAGTACAACTAGCTCGATAAAAAGAATATCATGACTAAAGATAATTAAATTATCAATAGCCTTCATCAATAACAAATCAGAGATTTAGAACATATGGTAGATGATAAAAATTTCAACCATAGTTGCAGCGGAACGAGCAATCCATTAGAAGAGTCAAATAGACAATACAGTCTATTATCTTCTCTATGTTAAAAGTCCACCAACAATGTTTTATCCCTGTAACATCAATCAACAGTTCCTTTCCACAATTATATGAATATCTCATAATCATAATTGTAATTCTAAATTCCTCTTCGTACCTAGGACGAATATAATTTTCATCACATGTCTTTACCTGAAACATCAAAGATCATGGTTATACCAAATCACAGCCTCTGCTCATTAATCATACTAATAAATTCATCTTTGCACTACTACCAAAGATATCCATCCATAGTTCATCTTCGCACCAATTACCAAAGATATTCAACAATGTGTCATCTTTGCACTGCGGGCCAAAGATATTCATTAACGAGTTCATCTTTGCACTACTGGGCCAAAGATATTCCTCAACGATTCATATTTGCACTACATGAGCTAAATATATTAATATCTCAAAGAAATATATAATCATTTCGAATTTATATAAACAATAATTATAACCATGTTTTTATCAATTCACCTTTGCACTTAAGCTAAAAGATATTCAATTATAAATTCAATGGTCATGATCATACCAAATCACAATTCAACTTTTTACTATCGGCCAAAAAGAACCCTAGTCATGATCATACCAATAATCTACCCATCTTTATACTCGAGTGAAAGAGAATTTCAACATCAGGGTTATAAAAATGTTATATATGATAATAAAATCAATATAATCAATATATAGTTTTAATCTCTAGAGTAATATTCATAAATCAACTATAATTTGGTTAGAAAAAGAAACCAATTTTGTAGTGAATAGTACCCGTGAATAGTAACTCGTGAATAGTAACTCATGAATAGTAACTTATGAATAGTAACCCTGACACAAAAAGGTAGAAATTCTACAATAAAATCCATACCAATATTTTGGTATAATGATATTAAAAGAATAACATTTCTTAAACTTATAAACAATTTATTTTAATTGTTTACACTTTACTAAATAATGCATTTAATCATCATAAAATGCCAAACTTATAAGATTTCATCACCAATAACCAAAACCCTCATCAAAAATCTGCATATACCACATATATGATTCTCAAGCCATAAAATCATATTTTTCAATTTTCTTCCTTCACATAACATATTTAACTCATTTATTCATAACTAGTCCATTTTCATGAAAAATACCAAATCAGTTCAAAAATATTTCTTTTAAGGATTTAGCGAATATAGTCCCATATTAAACATATATTTTTCTTAGAATTTTAAAATTCATTTACTATTTTTTCATATATACAAAACCATGAATATTTAGACATTTATCATAAATTGTACTTTTATCCAAAATTTCAAAATTCACAGAGTACAATCGATATTATATAGATGTACTCCCAATAAAAATTTCATCAATTTTGGAGTTAACCATAAGGAATTATAAGCGGTTACTTTTAAAATAGTCTTTTCTCATAAAATTCATAACTCTTAATCTATACATCCAAAAATCACCATTTTTGGAAACAATCAATAAAACTCATCAATATATCATTTCAAAGTTTTCCGAATTTTTGAAGGTCGGAAGAAATGAACCAAAAAACATAATAACCCTTAAAATCCCTTTACCTCAAAAAGAAAAAAGACTTACATTTGGATATCGAATATGACGCTGAAGGAAACTTGCACTAATGAATATCAACTCACTAACTATCTAAATACTCACAAAATACACTCAATAATCTAGAGAGAGAAAGAGAAAAAGCTTATGTTTCTGGTGTGATTTTCAATTCTAACTTAGCCCTCTATTTATAGGAAAATTTTAGCAGACTTGACCACGAACTTTGATGGCTTTACTCGCTACTATTCTCACCCACCACATTTGAAATAAAATTCAGCACATTTCTTCACCAACCACAAGTGGGGCCCACTCAATTCTAGAATTTTCCACCAAAATGCTAAATTCGGATACTTGACAATTTCTCGAACCATTCACCTCTTAAAATTCATAACAAATCATACGTTCATTTTTAACGGTTCAAAATTTGTGGACATATACTCAACTTATATATGTATAACATATCCAAAAATTACAACGATCCAACGGTCGGATTAAAAATTATAACTCATGCAATATATCTCAAAAACACTGGTTTAATTTTTAATACCTTCATTTCGACAAAAATACTGATAAAATACCTCAACATTAATTCCTTCATTTATAACCACATAAATAAATCCATCATTTATATCCACATCAAATAAATATTTTCTTATCATATATATCAATAATTAATTATTCACAAATAATATTACAGAATCACAATTATGACAACCAGGCCGTTCCTAGGAAAGAGGGGGCTTTCCAATAAGAATTGCTCCTTACTGGCGCGCAATTAGGTGACCAAACCTCTCCTTGACAGAACTTTCTAGACATTGCCCAATAATGCTATATAATAATATTATTCAAATAATATGAATTATTGATCTGATAATGAGAAATATTGTGCAGTGATAATTATTGAAACAACAATAATATAAAATATCAACGCAAAGAATTATTGAATCAATAAAATAAAATATTGAGCATGAATTACCGTAACAATTATTGAGTAGTGCCTTCTTACGTAAGAATCAATAATTCAAAAATACTGTAATACCGTAAAGCTTCTTTACAGCAACAACACGTACACTTTATTTTACCAACCGGGTATTCCAACGATGTTAATTGATACGATTTTTCAGATTATTTATAAAAACTTAATTTTGTCGTTTTCTTCATCCGACGCTTATTATGTTATGGGGCCCACAAATGGTCAAGGTATAAATGCGAATATTCCCAAACGAAAAAGAATATTCCACGACCAAAACTAATATTCCCTGACAACAATGAAAATTTTATAACCACATGTGTATTTTGAAAAAAATTCATATATCACCCTTAACTTTAACTTTTATCAATTTAACCATTTACTGAATAGTAATTATAAGAAAAATTGAATACTTTTATTTCATAAATTTCGGGGTCTTACACGAAGTGTCATTAGCGATTCTCATAGTGACAATAGTTTAATGGTCCTCCGACCTAAAATCACTATATTCCTATACAAGAATTTATGTACTTTGATATCATCAAAGGTCACCTTTAATAGGGTGGACTACAAAGGTGATTATTGGGTACATCATGAATCGTGTGAGGAATATGAGTGATCTAGATGGAATTTAACCCTCCTATTTATTAGGGGTGATATCCATAGGCCTCTTGATTGAGTAGACTATGAAATGCATGGCCATGCTCAAATAGTGATTTGTTTCATATAGTCTACTCATTGATCAAGAAAAACTCAGATTAAATTATGAAGAGTATGACACATTCTATGACTCGAGTTTAATCTAGGATATTAAGGTTAAAAGGATTAAATTACATTGGAACATTGGTCACGAAAAGGTTGCATCAAATCATCGATCTTATTATTACTTGGGTAGTAGTGATGCATTACTAGATGTCGCTCGCTGTTTATAATTTTATAATATTATTTTAAAATTATTGCCAACATATTAATAACCTATATGGTCACACACATAGAACGTAATTAAAAGGGAATTAATTTAAATTGTGAGGATTTAAATATATTAATATGATTGATAGTATTTAAATCACGAATTTAAATTAAAAGGATTTATTTATATATATATATATATATATATATATATATATATATATATTAATTAATTAAGTAAGACTTAATTAAGATATAATATATATAAATTTGGATTTTATTTTAATTAGATTAGGGTTTTGATTAATTCCTATTAACTACTATATATATGATGTATAGCAGCCATTTTAGGTAACGAATCATAACCTAAAAACCCTAGCCGCTCTTAGAGAGAGACTAGAGAGAAATTTCGAAAATCCATTCCTTTGGTGGCTAGTACCACAGCTCCCTTCAATTGCAGAATCATGCAACGATTCGCGAGAATTCATGTGGATACCATAGAGACATTGTGACACCCCCAAATCTCGGTACTTCATTACCTCAAGATTTGGTGTTCACTTAATCAAAACATTCGTACCTAACTACCCAATCATAATAAAAATTGAATAATAAACCTTCCCTTAAGGCATTACATTAATAAAAATCTCCCAGGTTATCTAACCTTTAAATACAATCATTCAAATGCGGAAATTAAATACTTCATTACAATCATTACAATAAGTCTATTAAAATATCAACATATTACAAGTCTTCAATACTTGTTCATCTTTCCCTTTCCCTTACTGGTGCTAGGTACATCGACCTTCTCATCCTTAGCTGTAGTAGTTATATAAGCAAGAGTGAGCAAACAAAGCTCACTTGAAATAATAATGGATAAAACTTTACAACATTTGCCAAATAATAGGCTCAATAGAACTGAATGATATGTTCTATTAACATTCTAAAATATACAACTGAGGGTCTAATGACCACGAACCATGTCCACAGTTATAAGTACTCTTTCAACTTAAACTTTAACAGTCATAAGACTATAAGGACTTCACGTACTTAAGGGGATCAGCCCTTCGTACAATATATTGTGCACAACCATTTCAACGCTAAGCGTAGTCCCCTAACAATAGGGTTGTTCATCTTAGTATTTAGAGTACAAGTCCGCACCAAAGTAAGTTTGGTTTGGATACATTTCAAGGTAATTTAGAATTCAACGAACATCAACTAAGGATTAGTTGAATAAAAGGGTAATCACATTATGCTATGGAATAAATCATAAGTGAATTAACATTGTATATTAAAGTTATGCTTTAGGAATAATCTAAGAGCATCAATATTGAATAACTATAACATACCTTTCTTGAACAATATTAAACCAAGGTTACTTAGAATTAAATATTAAGCATGCATAACGAATAGCAATTTGAACAATAAAAACTATTCAACATCAGTATATCAGATTATATAAACTTGCATGCTAATAAACAAGTTAAAGACAAGAATAACTTGCTCAACATCAAAAAACTTGCATCATCATGAACAAACTAGATACAAGAGCTTGCGAAATTATAATTGAAATAGGACAAGTAATGTAAGACTCCAAATTATTAATAAATAAAATTTAATTTCCTCTATTCATTATTTTGAAATAGTAAGGGTTGATTTGATTAATGTGGTTAGTTATGGGTAAAATGCGCAAATATTTCAAATAAGCAAGTGGTTATAAAATATTTGTTTTTATCGGAGAATATTTGTTTAGTCTTGGAATATTCTTATTGTCGGGGAATATTCATAATGACGTATGTGACCTTTGTAATGGGCCCCTATAACCTAAAAAGCGATTGGATGAAAAAACGACAAGTATAAGTTATTTATAAATAACGACGTAGTTATTCTGAATTATCTTGTTGGAATACACGGTGGTCAAAACACGAATACTGCGTTATTGCCGCAATGGTACCTGCGGTATTGCACCAATTATTGATTCTTACGTAAGAAGACACTACTCAATAATTGTTACGATAATTCTTGCTCAAAGATTTTATTTTATTGATTCAATAATTGTTGCGTTGATATTTTATATTCTTTGTTGTTTCAATAATTGTCACTACACAAATTTTTTCCATTATTGGAGAAATAATTCATATTATCTGAATAATATTATTAGATAACATTATTGGTAATGTCTAGAAAGTTACGTCTAATGAGAGGTTTGGTCACCTAATTCTTGGCGCCAGATGAGGAGAAATTCTTATTGAAAGCCCCCTCTCCTGAGGAGCAGATGCGGTTGTCGATGATTGTGATTCTGTAATATTATTTATGAATAATTAATTATTGATTTATATGATGAGGAAAATATTGATTTTATGTGGATATAGATGGAGAAAATTTTAAAGTGACAATTGTTGAAAATCGATATTTTATCTTTTCTGACAAAATAATATTTTATTATATTATTATAATATAATAATGATGATATTTTTACAATAAATGTGGGATATATGAGTATATGAGGAGGAAGAGTATTTTTGTTGCAATAAATATTAAAAACATGTTAAACATGTAGGTGGACCCCATTTCTTGACTGAAATTTGATTATAGCCTATAAAATCGTCCGTTTGTGGATTTCGGTCAAATTCTGTTTGGAATTTGGAAAAACTTTCTTCTGCAAAGTTGTAGATAATGAAATTTCCTATGGAAAAGACATGTGGTTCGAATTCTTCTGACAAAAGGGCTATTTATTATGAATTATTGAAGTTCTGAAGTTCCGAAATAATTGATTTTTGGAAGTTTTATTTATTTTTATTAATAAAAACATTTTTTACATTTTGTGGCCTCATTAAACATGTGCAAAGTGCTGAAGCTAGAGAATTCAAAGTGGGCGTAAGAAAATTTAATTATATATTAATATTTTATTAAATTTTTTACTTTGGTGTTCTAAGCATTTTCCTATAAATATGGTGCTTAGGTTATAATTGAAAATCACACCAGAAACAGAAATCTTTCTCTCTCTATATTATCGAGCGCATTCTTGTGAATTATAATTATAATTATTGTTGTTCTTCTTCTTATTATAATAATAGTTATTATTATTATTATTTTATTATTATTGTTATTACTATTACTCTTATTATAATTATAATTATAATTATAATTATAATTATAATAATTATTGTTGTTGTTGTTGTTGTTCTTCTTATTATAATAATAGTTATTATTATTTTATTATTATTGTTATTACTATTACTCTTATTATTATTATTATTATTATAATTATAATTATTAGTAGTAGTATTATAATTATAATAATAATAATTATTATATTATAATTATTATTATTTTGAATTGAAATTAGAATGAATCGCGAGTAGTACTTTGCTTTTCCTTCTAAATCAATTAGAATGAATCTGAATCTTTATTGTAATACCCGAAAAAATAATAATAAATAAATATTAAATAATAAAAATTTATTTTGGTTTAAAACATATTAAATGGTCTTTGTTTTTTTTGGTCAAAATAATCATTTAACTTTTATGGGCTAATGTATTAATAAATGTGGATAAATTAATTGGTAAAATTGGGCTTTAAACTAAATGGGTCTAATTTATAATTGTGTAATTTTAAAATCCTATTAAAATTTAGAGAGTTAATATATATATATATATATATATATATATATATATATATCTATTAATTAATAAAATATTATTAATAGATAACCTAATTTGAGCCGCATACTTTTATTTCGAATTAGGTAAAAGAGAGAACAAAAACTGAGCGGCGATGGAAGAATCGGAGGAAAAGAAAAAGGGAACATAGCAATTCACCAAGGTAATTAAAAAGGATTCTTTATGATCATGAATATATTATTATATTATGTATTTATAGTGATCAAAAGTCTTGCTTTAGGAATGTGGTATACATATATATATATATATATATATATATATATATATTACGGTAACATATATACATATATATAATCTTTGATTTGCAACTTTGGCAGGCATGATTTGTTATTTTATATATATATACATTAGGATTATATATATACGTTATGTTGGTTGAGGCCTGCAGCATTGCTACGGGCGTTAAGTTTATTATATATTATACATATATATATATATATATATTATATTATAATAAGTATTTAGTCATGAAAATTATAAATCAGAATTGGTAAATTAAATTGAAGTTATGTATATTAATTTAAATTAATTAATTTTGCCGACATAGTTGTAAAAGTTTTTAATAATAAATTTAATATTGTTTTGTTATTAATGATTTGATTGTAATAAAATTTTATTAAATTATTTAGATTGAACGGAGAGAGTCTAAACGAGTCAAATTTGGAGTATAAATTTTGGGTATTACATTGCTTAATCCAGGTACGGATTCCGTACTCTTTCAGCGAGACTCTTTTATTTTTAATTTGTTCGTTTCGTTATTCGTTTCGAAATTTAGTATTGTCTTTCATAATTATTCCTTGTCAATTCATTATGATAGTTTCGTTTGGCGTTCATAATTGGAACTCATATTTGTACTCTTTGGACTAGTCCAACATGTCTAAATTTATTTTGATATTTATAGTAATGTGCATGTTAGAATTTTTGGGGACTTTGAGTTGATGATTCATTTCAGTTTAGCATGTACATATTAGAACCCCTTTGTGTTGATATTGTGTCGCATGTGTTGTGACATGGTATCCTTGTTAGAATATATCGTAGGGTATACCTGAGCTATAACCACCTGTGGGGTACCATAGGCATGTCCTCTTGGCACCGAGGCATGACACCTTCCGTGGCGGTGTGATCAGCCCATGGCGTCTCCGTTTTGTGCTCCGTTGGGAGTTGGCCATTTGGTGTTTTGTTGTGGGAGGCATATGGGTCGAATTCTAGTTTTCTGATACGCTCGTTACTCATGGATTGGTGATGTTTGTGCCAAACACGCCTTCCGATTTTACATGCATTGGATCCGCGGTCCAATGTGTGTGACTTGCCTATGTGGCATTATTTGATTTGCCTATGTGGCATTATTTGACTTGCCTGTGTGGCAAGGTATATTTCTGTTTTATTCTGAGCTCGGTATGAAATAACACCCAGCCATTTGATTCAGCCTATTATTTCGTTGTGTTAGATTTGTTCGTTTCGTTTCAGTTCGTTTCATCTCTTTTCATTTAATTGAATTAGTTATTTTGGTTCATTATTTGTATTCTATATCCGTACTGGGCATTTGGCTCATGCTGTGTTTTCTTCCGGCAGGTAATCAGGGGAATCAAGGGCAAGTGTGATGAGAGTTCCATTCATTCCAATGATTTAGAAATATTCTGTTTAGACTTGATGTGTCAGTTTACTTGGAATTGTAATAATTATCTTAGATTGTGGTTTGAGATAGTTGGAGATTTATTATGGTTGACTTGTGGTATTTATCAGTTATTAAGACTATTCTTTTGTGGCTTTGAGCCTTGCTATTAAATTTATTAGTTTTGTTGTGTTTTGAGTAACCTCTTTTCTATTTTGGAAAGGGGTGTTCTGAGTTAGTATCGAGCTTAGGTTCTTTCTTGTAGAAAACCTATTTAGGTTTGACCTGTGAGTTATGGGTAGACTTCTGGGTTAGGTTTTTGTTCTGTTTGATTTTCTGTTTAGCTATCATATCAGCTATATTCGAATCTGTCTCTAATCTGCTTTGTTATCTATTCGTTGATCTCTTTGTTAGATGGCTCGTAGATTCGCCAGAGTTCCTGGGAAGGCAACAATAGGGGAAGAGGTGAGGGTCAGCCCAATGAGCAACCTAATAATCAGATAAATGCTTAGTTGGCTACCTTGGTGAATCGAGCAAATGAATCGAAGCTTTACCTCGGTTGGTGGCATAGGTTGTGCAGCAATGCAATGGTATACCGAAATTCTGAACCGTAGAATTGGGAAATAATGGTCAACATGCAAATATGGAGGAAGGGAATGCAGATGGTCTTGATCAGCAGGTGGTTCCAATGTATGTGTGGTTGGAAAGGTTTTAAAAGCAGAAACCACAGGCATTCAGTTCAGCTCCAACTCCAATTGATACAGAGAATTGGATTGCCCACTTAGAGAAGATTTTCGATGTGATGGGGTGCTCGGATAATCAGAAAGTGTTGTTAGCTGCTTACAAGCTGGAAGGGGATGCGCAGAGGTGGTGGAAAGCGTTGAAAACAACAAAGGGTAATGGTTATGTTGAGGCACTTAGCTGGGCAGAGTTTTGTGAGGTCTTTTATCATCAGTATTTCCCAGCTGCTGATAAAGAGGCCTATGCCAGAGAGTATCTGTCTATTCGGCAGAAAGATGATGAGTCCATCACGGATTTCATGACGAGGTTTACTAGGTTGGCAGGATTTGCGGGAACTTCTGCAGGGACTGCAGTGGAACAGGCGGAGAAGTTCAAGTGGCGAATTCATTATAGGTATCGGCAGCATCTCATTAACAATAAGTTTACAGACGTGTCAGCAGTGGACAATGCGGTCAAGAATATTGAGATGGAGCGACAGGACTTTCGGTCTTCTAAACCGGATGGGAGTCGAAAGAGGGACAGAGATAACCAGCAGGGTCAAACTTCAGTTCAGCATAGGAGAAATCAGGGTGGTCAGTTGAATTGGAATCATGGTGGCCAACAGGGGTAGTGGCGTGGTCAGAATCAAAACAGGGGTAATCAGCAGATGCCTCAGCAAGGGCATAATCGTCAGCTGCAGCTACCTTGGAATGGTCAAAATCGTCAGCAAGGGTAGAATCGTCAGCAGGGGCAGAATCAGGGTCGTTATTCGGGACCAGCTGGTGGGGGTAACCCAAATCTCATTCTGATAGCTCCTTGTGCTATTTGTGGGGCTATTCATCCGGGGAGGCAGTGTCATAGACTCACAGGTGCATGCTTATTGTGTGGACAGATGGGTCATATTGCTAGGGATTGTGCCGGTCCATGCGGAAATGGTGGAGGTGGTGATAATGGTGGCAATGGAGGTTAGCGTCAGGGTGGTCGAGTGTTTGCCTTGACATATAACCAGGCGGCAGGTGCACCGGGTACTATTTCTAGTACTCTTTTAGTTGGAAATCGTGAGGCGTCTATTTATTTGATACGGGTTCTACTCATTCTGTTGTTGCTCAGTCTTTTGTTCGGCACCTGGGGGTGCCATCTCAGTTATTAGATTCTGTTATGTCTATTTCTACCCCGATGGGGACTTCTGTTGTTATTTCTGATTTGTATCGAGGGTGTCCGATAAGTTTTGGGGATAAGATCCGTAGCGTTAATCTTCTTCCGAAGAGTATGCACAATTTTGATGTCATTCTTGGGATGGACTGGTTGGATAAGCACCAGGCCACTATCGATTGTCAGGCGAAGAAGGTTATATTTGGAGATGTGAAGTCTCCAGAATTCGTGTTTTAGGGTTCACAGCCGAGTAGGGTGTTAAAGTTAATTTCAGCTTTGAAGGCTGGGAAATTGGTAGAAAAGGGTTGTGAGGGGTATTTGGCATTTGTGAAAGATACCTCTAAGGGTGAGTCTCATATTGAGGATGTTCCAATTGTTCGTGATTTTTTCGATGTGTTTCCTGAGGAGTTGTCAGGGTTGCCACCACAACGAGAAGTAGAGTTTGCTATTGAGCTTGTTCCTGGTGCGGAGCCTATCTCTAAGGCGCCATATCGGATGGCACCATTAGAGTTGCAAGAGCTAAAGGAGCAATTACAGAAGCTTTTAGATCGTGGTGTGATTCGGCAGAGTGTTTCGTCGTGGGGTGCTCCGGTCTTGTTTGTAAAGAAGAAGGATGGGTCTATGAGGCTGTGTATAGACTACAGAGAGTTGAACAAGATCACCATCAGGAATCGGTATCCATTGCCGAGGATTGATGACTTGTTTGACCAACTTCAAGGGGCAAAATATTTTTTGAAGATAGACTTGAGGTCGGGCTATCATTAGTTGAGGGTGAGGGATGAGGATATTCCTAAGACGGCCTTTCGTACTCTATATGGGCATTACGAGTTTCTGGTGATGCCATTCGGGTTGACTAACGCTCCAGCGGTGTTTATAGATTTAATGAATCGAGTGTTCAGGAAGTACTTGGACCAATTTGTTATTCTCTTTATTGATGACATTTTGGTTTACTCCAAGTCTAAGGAAAAGCCTGAGGAGCATCTTCGCATAGTGTTGGGGATTTTGCAGAAAGAGAAGTTGTATGCTAAATTCTCTAAATGCGAGTTTTGGTTGGAGCAAGTTGCATTTTTGGAACATGTTGTTTCTACTGAAGGCATTAAGGTGGATCCTGCGAAGGTTGAGGCTATCACTAAATGGCCGAGACCTACTACGGTGACAGAGATTAGGAGTTTCTTGGGTTTGGCAGGGTATTATAGGCGGTTTATGGAAGGGTTTTCCTTGCTTGCCTTGCCATTGACTCAGTTGATGAGAAAGGGTGTCAAGTTTGTGTGGAATGAGAAGCGTGAGAAGAGTTTTGAGGAATTGAATAAACAACTTGTGACAGATCCTATACTTGCATTGCCGTCGGGGACAGGAGGCTACCAGATTTATAGTGATGCTTCTAAGAAAGGTTTGGGGTGTGTTTTGATGCAACACAGTAATGTGATTGCTTATGCTTCTAGGCAGCTTAAATCTTATGAGGTGAATTACCCTACACATGATTTGGAGTTGGCAGGGGTGATCTTTGCCTTAAAGATTTGGAGGCATTATTTGTATGGAGAGACTTGTGATATCTTCACCGATCATAAAAGTCTTAAATACATTTTTACTCAGAAAGAGCTTAACATGAGGTAGAGGCATTGGTTGGAGCTTCTAAAAAATTATGATGATAGAATTCAGTATCACCCGGGGAAGGCAAACGTGGTTGTAGATGCTTTTAGCCGGAAGAGTTCAGGGAGTGTAGCAGCCCTTATTACACAACCTCAGCTTATTTCGGATATGGATCGACTAGAGTTGGAGTTGTATGTACGAGGTTCAGATGGGCATTTAGCGGGTATGAGAGTTGAGCCCCCTCTTATCTCGCGGGTCAAAGAAGCTCAAAAAGAAGATGGGGAGTTGTGGAGTATGACGCAGAATCTAGAGGAGGGAAAGCAGACCGAGTTTCATATTGATGACCATGGTGTGATTTGGTTGGGTGAGCGGTTGTGTGTACCATCCGATCCAATCATTCAGGAGGCTGTGCTGGCTGAGGCTCATAGTTCACCATTTTCTATTCATCCAGGTTCTACGAAGATGTATAGAGATTTGAAGAAGAATTTTTGGTGGAATGGGATGAAACGAGACATGGCTGAATATGTTGGGAAGTGTCTTACTTGTCAACAAGTGAAGATAGAACATCAACGAGCTAGTGGTTTGCTGCAATAGTTAGACATTCCAGTGTGGAAGTGGGAGGATATCACGATGGATTTTGTGATTAGTTTGCCGAAGACTTTCAGGAAGAATGATGTCATATGGGTAGTGGTGGACCGGTTGACCAAATCAGCACACTTTTTGGCGATCCATGAGGGTTACTCAGTGGATAGGTTGGCACATATCTTTCAGCAGGAGATTGTTAGACTTCATGGTACTCCGGTGTCTATTGTTTCAGATCAGGACCCACGGTTCACTTCGCGGTTTTGGAAAGGGTTTCAACGAGCTTGGGGTACTCGGCTCAACTTCAGTACTTCTTTTCATCCCCAAACTGATGGAAAATCCGAACGGACTATTCAGACATTAGAGGACATGTTGAGATCTTGTGCACTTGAGTGGTCGGGTAATTGGGATGATTACTTGAGCCTAGTTGAGTTTGCTCATAACAACAACTGGCATGCAAGTATTGGAATGGCTCCGTTTGAGGCACTGTATGGTAGAAAGTGTCGGGCACCAACTTGTTGGGATGAGGTTGGCGAAAGGGTCATAGAAAAGCCCGAGTTAGTTCAAATCACTACGGAGAAGGTAGCAGTGGCTAAGGAGAAATTGAAGTCGGCTCGATCACGGCAGAATTGTTATGCTGATAAACATAGGAGGACTTTAGAATTTGAACCTGGTGAACATGTGTTTTTAAAAGTTTCGCTTTGGAAGGGAATTCGGTGATTTGGGTTGAAAGGAAAGCTTAGTCCACGTTATATCGGCCCATTTGAGATTTTGGAGAGGGTTGTGTTAGGTTTTCGTGAAAATCAAAGTAGCAATCAAATTGCAAAAATAGCGGAAGCGAGATAAAATCAGATTTTAAATTTTTTCACAAACCAATTACCCGGATCATCCTTTATGCATATTATTAATTAAAACGAAGAATAAGAAATTATGAAATCATACCCTTGTAGAAACGAGCTTCCTCAGGTACGAGTTCACCTCCTACTTCTCCGCGATCTCCTTGAATCTCCGGGTAGATTCCTTCCTTTGATTAATGTAAGCCACCCAAGTGTGTGGCCTCTATAGGTGATCCACCAAGGAAGAGGAATTTTTCAAGAAGAAGGGATTTGGCTCAAACCCTAGTTTTTCCTATCTGAATAAGAAAAGGGGTGTACTCTCCAACTCTTGGAATTACGTATTCTCATATCTAATATAAGACTCCTCTTATAAAGATATTATATAACCCTATTTTAATTAAAATAAGGTATTATTTATTTAATTAAACTCTTTTAATTAAATGGGCTCCCTAATCCTATTAGGGATAATTAGTTAAACTCCTTTAACTAATTTTCTTTCCTAATCCAATTAGGAATAAATGAGAGTACTAATATTAAATTAATTCCTAAACCTTTTAGAAATTAAAATAATAATAATTATAATAATATTAATAAGACTCCTCTTATTAATTTATATTTAATATTTCTAAAATATTAAATAATAAATATTAAGCTATTTAATTTATTCTATCACCATAGATTAAATTAAATATACTTAACATATTATTACAATTATGCCATTAACTTCTTAAATAAATATTCTTCCTTTTATGGTGTGACCCTTTAGGTTCTCCATATTAAACCTAGTTGTGAATAAATCAATTAAAACAATTCTAATCTCATTTAAATAAATAAATTAAACAAATAATTTATTTAAATAAATAATATTTATTCTACAATAGGGATAAGCCTCCCTAGCGATCAACGACTTTCCGGATAATATAGATTTCAACATTAATCATAAAAGAACCTTTGAGTAAATAGTTACCTGCATAATTCAATCCTTCCACCATACAATGTCCCAATTAAATATAAGACATGGAATTCTTTGTCAAAGTCTTATTTTATTTAATTATATGTATTTCGATTCCTAAATGAATAACTCCCAATGAATGCAAATTAGAAACTACTTTCTAATTTCATTCCACCTTAACTAAGGATTCTCAGGTTGTCATTTATCGAATCACATAGACATCTCTCCTTTTACTAGAAGTGGTAGATTCTTTATTGATCATTCATTATCTTCATATATAACTTATTACACCCAAGCATACCCTTTGATATACTCTAAGAGTCTTAAGGAATAAGTCAAAGTGTAATTCATTATATATAAGATACTATGATGATCTCAAGTCTAAGGATCATTTGTACTACTATCACTACTGAATTCCTATTGACGGTAAGTAAAACTCCATTAGGTATTCCTTAGCGAGTCACGTTCGATGAACTTATTCTCTAATAAACACCTACATACTTGCTTTAGTGTCTCCACACAAATGATCATGAGACCAATCATCCTCATCCAATGAAGCAAGTTAACGTATGTACCAATCTATCCGGATTTACTAATCCCTATTTAGTAATCCAATGATTGGGAACTATTTTAGTTTTAAGCTTTCTAAGAATTTAGATCTCATTAGAATGATCATCATCATTATTCTAAAAGCGTTGCTTAAAACTATGGGTTTATCACATATTATTAAAACAAAGACCATGTAGATAATAAATAATTCTTTTATTAATAAATAAATAAGATTGATTACACAAGATATGCTTTATCATCATACATGATTGGCTTGTATGCATAATACTTTCAATCTCCCACTTGCACTAAAGCCAATCGTCGTGGTATCTCATACCCATCTTCTAAAGTGACGATCAAAGCTATTTGTTGTGTTAACGCTTTAGTAAATGGATCTCGCAATATTATCTTGAGAGTCCACACGCTCGTGGTGACGTCTCCTCTTTCAATGATCTCTCCGATCAAATGAAATCGCCATGACACGTGTTTGGATTTACGATGAGACACAGGTTCCTTAGCTTGCATAATGACTCCAAAGGTCCGCAGAATAAAGGCACCGGTCCTTTAATGCTAGGAACCACACCAAGTTCGGTAATGAACTTCTTCATCCAAACAGCTTCCTTTGCGCCTTCACTTGCGATTATGTACTACTGCCTCATCACATTGAATCAAGAATCGTTTCTTTGCTTGGAACTTTTCCAACTCATCTGCGCGCCACCGCTTAAGGTAAACACATACCCAAAACGGATTCTTGTCATCTTGATCTGTTTGAAAACTTGAGTCTGTGAAGCCCTCTAGTTTTAATTCAGACCCACCGTAGACAAGAAATACATCCTTAGTTCTTCTTAAGTACTTTAGGATATTTTTCACTTTGCCTTCGTGTTCTTCTCACAGATTCGACCGATATCTCGCTTTCGTTACACTAAGTGCATGAAAGCGACATCTGGTCTAGTACATATCATACCGTACATGATAGATCCTATTATTCTTTGGTGGGTTTCTCTCTCGTGTGTCTTTGGGGCTTGTTTCTTGGAGAGATGTATTCCATGGCTCATCGGCATGAGACCTCTTTTGGAATCTTCCATGCTAAACCTTTTTAGCATCATGTCATTGTACGTTCCTTGGGATAAGCCAAGCATCCTATTAGATCTATCTCTATAGATCTTTATCCCCAAAATATAGGATGCTTCTCCCAAGTCCTTCATGGAGAAGTGTTTAAATAACCAGATTTTAATTGTTTACAGCATAGGAATATCATTCCCTATCGAATATATCATCAAAGATATAATACAAGGAATGAAACAGTAGCTCCCACTAACCTTTCTTGTACACACATGGTTCATCCTCATTTTGATAAAATCAAACTTTTTGATTGTCTCATCAAAACGGATGTTCCACCTACGAGAAGCTTGCTTTAATCCATAAATGGATCGTTGTAGCTTACATGACTTGATTTGTTCCAACCTTTGAAACAAATCCCTCTGGTTGTGTCATATACACATCCTCCTCAAGTTTCCCATTGAGGAAGGCCGTTTTCACGTCCATCTGCCGATTTACGTAGTCATGGTAAGTCTGCAATCGCAAGCAAAATCCGAATGGACTTGAGCATTGCTACTCTTGGTGAGAAGGTTTCGTCATAGTCAACTCCTTGTCTTTGTTTGAAACCTTTTTGCAACCAAATCCGGCCTTATAGGTCTCCACCTTGCCGTCTGCTCCGCTCCATTTTCTTTTAAAGACCCATTTACACCCAATAGGCTTAATGCCTTGGTGGTGAGACCAAAGTCCATACTTGGTTCTCATACATGGAGTCCATCTCGGTTTCATGGCTTCTTACCATTTCTCCGAGTCTTTACTACTCATAGCCTTTGCTCAGTAATTCAATGGATCATCATCATCTATGATCGTACCTCATTGTCATCTTCTATGACAAATCCATACCGCTCTGGTATCTTTGGTACTCTTCCAGTTTACTGAATAGGGTGTGGTACAGAAGGAATCTCTACTTGATTAGGTACCTCACTTTGATCTGTAGTATTTTGTGGTTCTTGAACTTCTTCAAGATATATCTTACTCCCACTGACCCCTTCAAGGATAAACTCCTTTTCCAAGAAGGCAGCATGTTTCACAACAAACACCTTTTGATCAGTTGGATGATAGAAATAATACCCCGATGTTTCTTTAGGGTATCCCACAAATCTACATTTGTCAGATCTAGTCTGCAGCTTATCGTTTTCAAACTTTTTGACATAAGCTGGACAACCCCAAGTCTTAACATGCTTAAGATTTGGTTTCCTCCCTGTCCATAACTCATATGGGGTCTTGGGGACGGATTTTGTAGGTACCTTGTTGAGTAAGTATGCAGCTGATTCTAGGGCATATCCCCAGAAGGAAACTGGAAGGTCGGTAAAACTCATCATAGATCGAACCATGTCCAACAATGTTCGATTTCTCCTTTCAGATACACCATTCATCTGTGGCGTCCCTGGTGGAGTCCATTGTGAGATTATACCATTTTCTTTGAGACAATTGAGAAACTCACCACTTAAGTATTCTCCTCCTCGATCAGATCGAAGAATCTTAATACTCTTACCAGTTTGCTTCTCAACTTCACTTCTGAACTCTTTGAACTTTTCAAATGATTCAGATTTGTATTTCATTAAATACACATATCCAAATCTTGAGTGGTCGTCAGTGAATGTAATAAAATAAGAATACCCTCCTCGTGCGATTAGTTGTCATAGGTCCACATACATACATGTGTACCAAGGCTAACAACTCAGTAACTCTTTCTCCTTTTCCACTAAAAGGAGATTTAGTCATTTTACCCATGAGACAAGATTCACAGTTTGGATATGATTCATAATCGAGATAGCTCTAGAGCCCCATCTTTATGCAACTTGGATAATCTCGTTTCATTAATACGACCAAGTCTACGATTGCCACATGAAGGTATAATTAACATCATCTCTTTTCCTTTTATTAGTTTGTTCAATTTGAAATATATTTTCATGCAAGTCAAGTATATAAAGTCCATTTCGCAAATTACCAACACCATATAAAACATTATCATTATAAATAGAACAAGCTGTTGTTCTTTATTATAATATTAAAACCATCCATATCCAATACGAGAGATAGAAATAATGTTTTTAATGATATTTGGAACAAAATAACAATTATTTAAATTAATGAACTTGCCCGTAGGCGGTGCTAAACAATAAGTCCCTCACTAATAATGCAAAGAACCTTTGCTCCATTTCCCACTCGTGGGGACGACCTCATCCTTGCTTTCGACTTTCTACTTACACCGGTCCTGCATATTATTACATATGTGAGAACCACATCCGGTATCCAATACCCAAGTAGAAGATTGACTTTCAGAAAAATTAATTTCAATCATAAACAAACCATGATTAGGATTCAAGCTTGTCCAAGCTTCTTCGCTTTTTGTTACGCAAGATAATCCTTGCAGCCTCTTCCAATGACCCGGCTTATTGCAATGGAAGCAAATTCCTTTGCTAATTTGGATCGAGTTTCTTTTGATCCTTCACTTTCGCCTTTCCTTAGCCTTCTTGGATTTCTTCCTTTGGAAGATACCTTGGGCCTCTTCCTTTTCTTGGAAGAATCATCCACCAAGATGAACATGGTTCTTCTTGGATGGGAAGTGACCTTGACGAGCTTTCAACATGTTAAGTAATTGAGCAAGTGACATCCAACTTATTCATGTGAAAATTCACAACAAATTGTGAGAAGGTGTCTGGGAGTAGATGCGCAAGACTAAATCTTGACTCAACTCCCCATCCATGATGAACCCAAGTCATTCCAAGACGTTCAATCAGATTGATCATCTTTAGGACATGAGTCTCAACTAAGCGAGTGCCCTCGGTCATCCGAGATCGGAAGAGCTCCTTAGATATTTCATATCTAGCAGTCTCCTACTTTGCTCACCATACAACTCTCCAAGGTGCGATGGCATAGTAGGAGCATCCATGTTTTCATCTTGTGGACGCTGAAGCTCGTTACTCATGGATGCGAGCATGATGCATTGAGCCACGATGCATCATCTTGCCACCGCTTAAAAGTAGCAATCTCTTCCTCGGAGGTCGCTCTCGCAACTTTTTGCGTATGCAGGCGAATTTAGGACATAAGAAATCTTTTTCAAGAAGTGAGAACAATTCTCGATTCCTTAACCAAATCAGGTGTAGTTCAAATCCCAATTCAGTTTGTTAGCATCAAGTATGCTTCGCAGTGAAATTAGTGAATGTGACATTTTCAAAATTCTGCATGTAAAAAGACAATATTTTAGCAAACATTCATTTATTAATTACCAAAATAAATTAGGTCTTATTTTATATTGGTATCTCCCACTATTTTCTTCAAACTATATTACCCTCATTTATATAGTTAAGCAAAAATCTAATTAAAGTTTTTACTAGTGAGAATAAGGATCCCATTTCAAATATATATAGCCTTGTGGTGACACAACAAACTATATATAAATAAATAGGTAGACAACTCCTTGTCAATTACATCAACATGTAACTCCTTATGTTTTGCCTCTTGGATTATTTTGATCAAGTGGTGGCACATCCGAATCAAAATTATCTAAGTTAAGTCCAACCTAGCACTTCCATATATTCAAAAAAGAAAAATATCGCCCTTGTGGTGACACAACAAAACAATATTGTTCAATTTTCTTTATAAGCATCAAATGTGATAAATTAACATCTTAAATACTTAATACTTGCCTTGTGGTGACACAACAAACTCATATTAAATATTTAATACTCTATTAATTTTATCATGCTAGAAGGCTGACGTTCGATATTCTAAATATCTTTGAACGCTTAAGACTTAATAAAAACTTTGAGGATTTGTTATTATTAGTCTCATCTTGTTTAAGCGTAAGATGCAAATATATATATAAAATACGCGTCATATTATTAAACATGCTGAAGCATGTTTGCATAATATATAATATATATAATACTAGCATGCACATATAGAATACTATATTCTACCCGGATTGATTATGGACTTTTATTCTAGTTTGGTTCACTAGAGCCACCAAGTGAACCAAAAGGTCAAACCTCTAAGGGTGCAAGAATAAACATTTAAATATAACTATTACATTTAAACTGGGCTCCATTACAAGCGGGTCTTCAAGCGCTCCTTGATCTTGGTCTTGGTTCTTCTAAAAATTCTAACTAATCCTATTACATTAAACTATTTAATTTAAATAGAAACCTTGATCAGCAGTCAAGGGGAAGTACATAGGAGAGAGATAGAATTTACATCAAGAAGAAAACCAGAAAAGACGAGGTACGCAGACCCCATTTAATAAAACCCATTCATTCAAACATCCAACTAAAATAAATCCAATCATATTGGTCAATTGTCCATAATCAATCCCATTTATTATCATACATATCATCATATGTATCAATAAATTAAATCATTCCATATATATATGAGTATCATTTAATGGGCAATTTTATGTTGCATGAAATCAAATTTCAAGATTAAAATAAACTCTTTTATTTTAATTATAAAATTATTAAAATTAATATATATATATAACAATTATATATATATATAATAAAAGTCCTGCACTTTTTTAAAATCTCCAGCAACTTGCTTGCCTTAATTTTCGGACCTGCTGGAATTCGGTCAAAACAACAAATTCGGACTCTGCTTTGCGTCATCTGCGCAACCCTTAGTAACAAACAAAAATTGACGACCTTTCTTTGGAAAAAAAAGCGCCACGTGGACTCTTGCTTTATAACAAAAACCTATTGGACCATCCTGAGACAAAACCTTTGCATCCCTTTTTAAAAAATTATCCTGACCGCTTTTTCAAAAAGCAGAATGGTTTGAACTCGCTATGCTTGAATTCTAGATTCTCGATTAACGTGTGGCATCAACCAAATAGTCATTTGTTTAATTAAAAAAAAAAAAAAAGCGCCTCCACGGATTCCACACGGATTTCTTGTCAAAGTATTTGCCATATTCGGTTTTTTTTTTTAATAATAATTTTATACAACAAATTATGCCCAATAAATTATTCAAAATACATACCCATACATATATGGAATCAAAATAATTAATAATTCGTGATAAAGTTTGGCTCATGATACCGTTTATTAGGTTTTCGTGAAAATCAAAGTAGCAATCAAATTGCAAAAATAAGCGGAAGCGAGATAAAATCGATTTTAAATTTTTCACAAACCAATTACGGATCATCCTTTATGCATATTATTAATTAAAAGCGAAGAATAAGAAATTATGAAATCATACCCTTGTAAAAACGAGCTTCCTCAGTGCGAGTTCACCTCCTACTTCTCATGATCTCCTTGAATCTCCTGGTAGATTCCTTCCTTTGATTAATGTAAGCCACCCAAGTGTGTGGCCTCTATAGGTGATCCACCAAGGAAGAGGAATTTTTCAAGAAGAAGGATTTGGCTCAAACCCTAGTTTTTCCTATCTGAATAAGAAAAAAGGGTGTACTCTCCAACTCTTAGAATTACGTATTCTCATATCTAATATGAGACTCCTCTTATAAAGATATTATATAACCCTATTTTAATTAAAATAAGGTATTATTTATTTAATTAAACTCTTTTAATTAAATGGACTCCCTAATCCTATTAGGGATAATTAGTTAAACTCCTTTAACTAATTTTCTTTCCTAATCCAATTAGGAATAAATGAAATCTTGATATTAAATTAATTCCTAAACCTTTTAGAAATTAAAATAATAATAATTATAATAATATTAATAAGACTCCTCTTATTAATTTATATTTAATATTTCTAAAATATTAAATAATAAATATTAAGCTATTTAATTTATTCTATCACCATAGATTAAATTAAATATACTTAACATATTATTACAATTATGCCATTAACTTCTTAAATAAATATTCTTCCTTTTATGGTGTGACCCTTTAGGTTCTCCATATTAAACCCAGGTTGTGAATAAATCAATTAGAACAATTCTAATCTCATTTAAATAAATAAATTAAACAAATAATTTATTTAAATAAATAATATTTATTCTACAATAGGGATAAGCCTCCCTAGCGATCAACGACTTTCTAGATAATATAGATTTCAACATTAATCATAAAAGAACCTTTGAGTAAATAGTTACCGTACAATTCAATCCTTCCACCATACAATGTCTCAATTAAATATAAGACATGGAATTACTGTCAAGTCTTATTTTATTTAATTATATGTATTTCGATTCCTAAATGAACAACTCCCAATGAATGCAAATTAGAAACTACTTTCTAATTTCATTCCACCTTGGCCAAGGATTTCTGGGTTGTCATTTATCGAATCACATAGGACATCTCTCCTTTTTACTAGAAGTGGTAGATTCTTTATTGATCATTCATTATCTTCATATATAACTTATTACACCCAAGCATACCCTTTGATATACTCTAAGAGTCTTAAGGAATAAGTCAAAGTGTAATTCATTATATATAAGATACTATGATGATCTCAAGTCTAGGATCATTTGTCTTACTATCACTACGAAATTCCTATTGACGGGTAAGTAAAACTCCATTAGGTATTCCTTAGCGAGTCACGTTCGATGAACTTATTCTCTAATAAGCACCTACATACTTGCTTTAGTGTCTCCACACAAATGATCATGAGACCAATCATCCTCATCCAATGAAAAGAACGACGTATGTACCCAATCTATCCGGATTTACTAATCCCTATTTAGTAATCCAATGATTGGGAACTATTTTAGTTTTAAGCTTTCTAAGAATTTAGATCTCATTAGAATGATCATCATCATTATTCTAAAAGCGTTGCTTAAAACTATGGGTTTATCACATATTATTAAAACAGCACCATGTAGATAATAAATGCCTTTAATAAATAATTCTTTTATTAATAAATAAATAAGATTGATTACACAGTATATGCTTTATCATCATACATGATTGGCTTGTATGCATAATACTTTCAGGTTGGTGAGGTTGCATATCGGTTAGCTTTGCCTCCACAGCTAGCTTATGTGCACAATGTATTTCATGTGTCGGTGTTGAGAAGTTATCATTATCATCCGTTGCATGTGGTGCAATATCCATTCAATAAGATTCGGGAGGATCTTACTTGTGAGGAGAAAGTTGAGGCAATTTTGGATCGTCAAGAAAGGATTATGAGGAGGAAGACTATTCTGTTTGTTAAGGTTATGTGGAGGAACCATTCGGAGCGAGAAGCCACTTGGGAGCTTGAGGAGTCTATTCGAGCAGAATATTCGCATCTTTTTGATAATTAGGTACGTTCTATTTTTTTGATTCCGGGGATGGAATTCTTTTTAAGGGGTAGGTGTTGTAATACCCGAAAAATAATAATAAATAAATATTAAATAATAAAAATTTATTTTGGTTTAAAACATATTAAATGGACTTTGTTTTTTTGGGGTCAAAATAATCATTTAACTTTTGTGGGCTAATGTATTAATAAGTGTGGATAAATTAATTGGTAAAATTGGGCTTTAAACTAAATGGGTCTAATTTATAATTGTGTAATTTTAAAATCCTATTAAAATTTAGAGAGTTAATATATATATATATATATATATATATATATATGGTCAGAGAACGACGTTCGATTAGCTTGCTCCATAAATAATCAATTAAATTCATTTAATAAAAATAAAAATTTAATTCTCAAAAATCCGATTTTCTCGGGCGTTACAGTCCCAGCTACATTATTGCCTTCTGAGAAGAACAATAGAACCAAAAGAAAAAGGGTGAGCTCAACTAGCCCAGTAAATAATATTATGACTAAGATAATGTAAAAAAAAATTATCTTTAGTCCTCAACAGGGAAAAATATTATAGAATACAATAGACAACAAGTTTTAGATCAACAACTGCAGTGGAAATAACAATCCATTAGAAGAGTCAAGTAGAGCGTGATGTCTACTATCTTCTATGATTTAAAAGTCTATCATCAATATTTTATTCTTGTAACACCAATCAATAAATATTTTAAATCAACGAATTATAAATGCACTACGGGCCAAGGATATTCGTTAGTATCACTAGTGGTCATGATCATGCCAAATAACTGTCCATCTATGCACTACGGGCCAAATAGGACTTTCACCATAACATGTGTTTATAACATTACAGGTCATGATTATACCACTACACAATTCTTGGTCATAATCATACCAATCAACAGTCCATCTATGCACTACGGGTCAAAGATAACTTTCACCACAATATAAGCATGACGATGACGACAATGATATATGGAATCAATCAAGTGAGATCAATGATAAATATTAGAGATTTATAATTCAAATTATCCAGAGTTCAAGAATGTTCAAATTGATAACATGATAAATAATTGTGGAGTAAAATTCAAGAATGATATTTATGTATCAAAAATAATTTGGAAAGAAAAGAAACCAATTTTGTCATGAATAGTACCCCTTGAATAGTACCCCAAGTGAATAGCACCCGAGTGAATAGTACCCCGTGAATAGTACCCCGAATAAAAATATTAAAATTTAATAAGAAAGTTCAGACCAATATTCCAAAGAAACGATACTAGATGAAGCACAAAACTCAAGTATACTCTACTAATTTCAGGGATAATAGAAGCAATATTTATCAAAGTAAGTGTAGATTTAGGAATATGAAACGAAATAATATTACTTACATACTATAGAGTATGAAAGAAAATAATATTTCTTACGAATATTGAACGAAAATAATATCTCTTACCTTAGTAGGAGAGTAAATTTGACTGGTATAGCGGAGATATTCTTGAGAAAATCTTTTACTATTAACTACACTCAAAGTATACTTATACTAGAAAGAAATACACATAATATTATAGAAGAAGAATTCTCTGATTCTGGTGTTATTTTCATTTCTTAACTAAGCATCCTATTTATAGGAGAATGACAGGACATTATTTAAAAGAAAATCATGAACAAATAGTAAAGAATTCAAGGACGATTTCACGGGCTAAATTCGGCTAATTTTTTGATTTTTACTATTCATCACTGTGCAATAAAATATTCTAATAAAACAAAATTTTATATAAAATATATTATATTCTAATAATAATCTAATAAAACAAATAACTTTATATATAATATAAAATGTATTATGTTTTTTATAAAAAGTTTTTTATTTTATTACTATTATAATAATAATAAAATAAAACTGAGACAACTTTCCACCGACGATTTTGAAAATTTAGTAAGTGGGGGTGTGACACCCCCAAATCTGGGTTACCTGACCCCCGAGTTTGGTGCTCACGGTCCACAATATAATAACATCTAACTACTCATTCATATAGAAATAGTAATACATAAGTCATTAACAGAGATTGTTAATACATTAGTCTCAGGTTCTCTAACCTTAACATTACATACATATCCTTTAGATATACAAAAAGGGTTTACGAATACAACAAATTCATAATATTTATAAAAACTAATCCAGCATTTTTCCTTTGCTTTTGTTCTTCTTTGACTCGCTGGCCTCTTCGTTCCTAGCTGAAATATTTTATTTAGTAAGGGTGAGCAACAAGTTTGCTCCGCAAGTTAAGACATACAATAAATGTATACGAATCAATAAGAACATACTATCTATTTTGATAGAATGAAACCAAAGTTCGGGGAACTTTAAAATAGCTGAACAAAGCTTTAATAATTAACAAGTCTTCTCACAATCTATGCAACACAATAATTTGATAATGAAAGAGTACAACGCTTTCAAAGTTTCTGCGATATTCTAATGAATAATCAAGAATCAATTCTACGCAATAACAAAGTGGAATGTTTTCCAGATTTATGCTGAGTGATCACACAAGATCTAGAACTTCTGTTCTCGGGTATCTATCGAAGATTTACTTTGATACATACGCAGGTGTATCAGATAACCATAAAGATTAAATCATATCCCTCTACAAGTACTTAGAGCCGGCCAACTCATTGTACCCTATATTATGCATAATACTTAATAGTGCGCAATGGTCGAATATACGATCTAAAATGTTCCCTTTATATAAAAGGTTGTTCTTCTCAGTCTTTGAATCAAAATTTTATTTAACAACGAAATGCAATGATTTTAATATCTAATCACTTCTAATCTCTTCTCAAACCTATCAAGTTTTTTTTTTCGATCTAGCCGATACAACTGGCATTGATCTATCAATAATAATTAAATTCTCTTCTCTTCTCTTCTCGAACCTATCAAGTTCTAACAAATATTCGTCTAGCCAGAATAATTAGCCAAGACATTTCTCAATATAATTCGATAATAAACAGGAATTATATATACTATCAATATTAGCTTCTAACGAATATGAATATCCAACAACAATTATCCTATGAATGTATATTTTTTGAATCAATAATTCAATTTGAATTATTAAACATGCACTAACTGCGAATAATCAACAATAAATTCTTGGACATAGTATAATTAACAATAATTAACCATTATAATAATTGAATGAATATAACTCAAGGGTGAGTTAGGAAACTTGCCTCTTCCATTGATTACAGCTACACAATAAACTTATCTTTTTTCGAAAGACCTATAACCAATAATATCGGTCTCACAATTAGCACAATATTTCATAACACACAACACTGTATTCCACAGTCAAACTTCTCCTAGACACATTACCACATAGTCACATCTGTGTTTATAACCTATATAAACACTTATCAAGTCTAAATATTTCAGTCTGGTTGGACTTTAGTCTCATCTCGTTGTTCTGGTCACCCTATCCGACAATTAACACATTGATTGTCGATTAAACTTTGTCTCTAAGCTTCAATATTATTTTAGATAAGTCAAATATCGTGTATAATATTTTTCGGAAGCTTTTAATAATTTATAAACAATTATTATAATATATAATAATTTTTCAAATAATTAAATCATTTTTAAATGATTTAATTATCAAATAATCTTATTATCATTAATATTTAATAATATAAAAATATTAATAACATACTTGTCAAAATATTAAAGTTATTATTAATTACTTTGAATATTTTGAAGTCATTAATATTCAACTTAAATGATTTTTAAATTAATTAAAATCATTTTTAAACCATCACCATTAATATTTAAATATTAATGAAATTATTATCAAAATATTAAAATTCATTAATTTTAACTTAAAATATTTTTAAAATATTTATCTCATTTTCAAATGATTTTTAAATCAATAAAATCATTTTTAATTCATTTATTTAATATAATAATTAAATAAATCTAATATCATTAATATTAATTTATTAATGAGAATTCTCCAAAAATATTGAAAATTATATTTTATAATTCAAAATAATTTCTAACATTTTATTCTCATTTGAAATGAATTTTAAATTAATAAAATCATTTTTAAATTATTTATTTAATTTATTAATTAAATAAATCTAATATCAATAATATTAATTTATTAATGAAAATTCTCTAAAAATATTAAAAGTCAAATTTTATAACTCAAAATATTTTTAAATACATTATTCTTATTTAAAATGATTTTTCATAATATTAAATCATTTTCCTCTAATTTATTTAATACACTAATTAAATAAATTAAATATCATTAATATTTAAATAATTATAAATATTAATGAAAAATGTCCCAAATAATTAAAAGTTATTTTTCAGAATTTAAAATGATTTTTAAAACCATTTTTAGTAATTTTTATAATTTATTTCTATTTTTAAATAATTTTCAGAAAATTAGAGAATAAATATTAATAAAAACCATCATCATAGGTCTTTAGCGACACAAAGCATCGATGTTGGTGTTCTTGAGCTCAAGAACACTGACAGCCGCCAGTATCAAGAGGTCAACTTTGACCGTCAATAAATCTTAATACAAAATGTTTCTGGGCAATTTCGCACCATGATCTTGTAGTCAGTACACCACACTACATTAAACAACCAATATATAAGTCATATATCAACATATCATGAAAATCTGGACTTGTAAACATACTGTTAGACATTACCTGGGTTTCTCCAGAAACCCAGAACTTCGACTAGTCACTTTCTAATACAAATTAATCTAGGTTCTGATCATTGGTTTGGTGGTTTTATGATTCATACATGTAGTATTCATGACAAGGAACAACGAGATGTCAATATCTCATTCCAAAAACAACAGATCCATAATTTACCACTTGGTCAAAGTCTGTCAGAATCAATACTCTTATAGTTTATGGAAAATCCCAGAAATGCAAAGCGTGATCGGATGGTCAGGTTTGACCATTAATTACCTTCCATATGTTTATGATATAAGCTATCTTAAAGCATAAATCTATTTTCCACATAACCAGCTACATTTATGATACAACAACAACATCATAACACAAACAAACGGACAGATCGAGAAGCATGAAATCGTTGTCGACGAATATTTCAAGAGCCTTCAGGTTACCCAGTTCGACGGTCGGTCGGCCACGCCCGGCCAATTGGCCAATTGATTATATCTTTAAATCCGGACATTAAATCGATGCGATTCCACTTGCAGCTTAAAGACAACATAACAAGGTTCCTATAACAACTTTAAAACATCAAAAACCATAAACATATCCAGATCTACGGCTACTGACGTTTCTTGTCAGACCATGATTCAAACTCAAGAACAGTTTGTGAAAAACTGAACTTTTACCCACTTTGATGCTATGAATCTATGTTATATCAACATAGATCATCATAAAAAATCATATAATAAATATCTAAACACATAAACACATATTTGTTTCTTAGCAACTTGGATCAAAAATAAAATTAGGTTTATAACTTCTAGCTTTAAATCCTTGATCTTAATCTTCCTAATTGATCTTGGTTGATCGAAGGCTGTTTAAGTGATTGGTCTACTTGATAAATTCTGAGGTTTTTGTGTGAGAGGGAGTTGATAAGAGCTTGGTTGAAAAATAAGCAAAATGTAGTAATTTTCTCTCTCCCAAATCTATATATCAAGCTATATTGCTAGATCTAATGCTAGATGTCAATTGGAGGCTGATTGTTGAGTTTTTTAGAAGTCACAAAGTCAATGTAGTGGTTCAACAACTAAAGTTGCTAGCAAAAATTACTAGTTACATAATAAAATACACCTAAAAGGGCATTTTGGTCCTTTGTAAAATAAATTTAATGGCATACTAAACATTTGCTCAAACCCTTAGGGTTTAACCCTAAGGTTCTACCCTTAGGTTTTAAATACTCAAATTCTAGAATTTTCTAATTAGGGTATTAAAATAGAAAATTAAAAATTTCGTAAATGTAATTAGGGTTTTAAATAGAAATTATTATTTCTAAAGTATAATTAGGGTTTCCCAATTATATTAACACATACTAATCACTTTAGGCTTGCTAATTAGGATTAGGGTTTCCTAATTAGGGTTTAGGATTCCCGATTTTAAAATTAGAGTTTCCCGGCTTTCAATTACGGTTTCTAATGGTATGTTAGGGTTTCTAATCCTGAGATTAGGGTTTCTAATCTCTTATTAGGGTTTATAATTTTAAACCTCATCCGATTAATCATTGATCAATAAATCTCTTCGGTACAAACAGATACTCATTAATATAATTATATTAATTATATTTTCTATCGAATCCCTTTTCAGAAATTAGGGTTAGGGTTTCTAAAGCTGGTAAGCATAACTCTACTCTAAATTTATTAGTCAATACACAAATTGACCTTCTCGAGACTCGCATCACAGATACTTGTCACAAAATTGATAATCAATATTAATATTAATAAAAAAAAATTATTCGTAAAATTTTGATTATTTGAAATCCCGGGTTATCACATTCACCCCTCCTTAAAAGGATTTCGTCCTCGGAATCACCGCTTTCTTATTCTCTACAATCTTTTAAAGTTGTATCATCAATTTATTTTTATCAACACAATATTAAATTGTGTTTCAAATTCTAACCTGTGACTTGAATCTATAAAAGAAAACAATTCACAGTAATTATCTAACTCATTTTACCCGCGTAATTAAATTTCTAAACGAAATCATTACCTGTTGCCACTTCTTGAGTAGCCACTGCATCCTGCGCCGTCATGTTGAATTTACAGGCTGTTGGTCTTCCTGGCTGTGAAGGTCCTCGAATTGCCAAGGTTCCGCCACTCGGTCCCTTGTTGCCACTTTCATTCTCCGTATTTCTCTTCGGGCAGTTCCGAACCATATGATCAGTCGATCCGCACGCGAAGCAACCTTGTATCTTCTTAGGATTGGGGCAATTGGGTGACATGTGCCCCTCTTGTCCATAGTTGTAACAAACTCCCTTCTTCTTTAGGCAAACTCCAGAATGATTCTTCCCGCAGGTCGCGCATGGTTCCCTCCCTTTCCTATTCTCTTCAGTTTTGCTACCCGATTGGGTATTCTCACTCCACTTCCTCTTATTTGGGTTACTACCACCACTGCTTCCTCCATCACTTGTCTTCTTCTTCTTATCCTGATGGAATCGAGACGCAGCTTCGCTCCCTCCTTCAGCAATTAACTCTTTCTCCAGTAAAGCCGCGAACGTATTGATCTGCAATACCGCTACCTTGGTGAATATCCCTAGCTTCAATCCGTTCTCGAATCTTCTCGCTTTTCATAATTCTGCTACATTCGTGGCTTGCTACTTCCTCCAGTCCTAGATTCACTTGGTATGTGTGCCAATGGATCTACTAAAGCCTGTAAGTTGTATAATAGAACCTGCTCTGATACCAATTGTTAGTTCCTAGTTGGCACAATAGTTATCTAGAAGGGGGGTTGAATAGATGTTAAAAAATCTTTTCGTTTTAAACTTGTTCGTTGATGATGATTAAAATTTAGTGAAATTAATGTTTGTTTTAATCTCCTTTACGAAGTAGTGGAGTTATGATAGTGAGGTAGTTATAGCAGTTATGGCAGATATAGCAGTTATAGTATGAACGTAAAAGACACGGTCATTTTAAGTGGTTCAGAGCACTTAAAGCTCCTAGTCCACTCTTCTACTCCTCGAGTAGGAAATCCACTAAGGATGTCTTTTACAACTTCTAAATCACACGGATTCCTTCTGACCACTGATGCAAGGAACTTCTTAGTTCTCTTGAACTCTTCAAGTCGGGCGAGACTTGGCTCTCTTACAGATTCACTTAGAACTCTTCAAGTCCAACCGACTTGCTACTCTTCTTCAGTTGATTGGTAGATGTTGAGTTCTTGATGGTTGCTACTCAGTTGCTGTTTAAGCACTTGTTCGATAGAACTGAGTAGCTGAGAAAGCTTTGCTATTTCTCAGATCGTAGAGTTGAGCTTTGAGAGTTGTTCACATTGTTTGTTCAATGCTTGCTTATATCTCTCATCTGCTTGATTTGCATATATGTTATCTTCAAAATCTATCCGTTGGATCCATCCGTTGAAGCATTAAATGCGTTTGACCTTTCTAATCTTTGATGGAGACTTTTCTGCACATCTTCTGAATTGCATTCTGGCCCACTGACACAGCAGACTGCTTTCGCACCTAACACCTGAAAAGGAGTTTTCCCCCTTACCCATGGTACTTTCCTTAGCTTCTTCAATACGCTTCTTTGTTGCATACTAAGAATATTTCTTATGACTTTGGGACTGGTGAGTACTGCAACGTTTAGAATCCATTCCTCATATGTTGAAGTCTGTCTCCACACAAATCATGAGACTTGACGTTCCTGACGCAAGACAGATGATACTCTACGATTCAGATCGTGATACTCTACGATTTAGATCGTGGTGACTTGTCGCCTTGATGCCTGGTCTGATGCTATCAGCCGAGAGCACTACGATTTCTCTTAAGTCTTTGCACACTACGATCTTCGTTTGCTTGAGTTGTAAACTCTATGTTTTCGAGGGCATTCTACGATCTCTGAGTTGGCTCGGCAAATGTTGGGACCACTCTACGATTTTCGAAGAGGCCCTTCAAGCCAGGCACACTACGATCTTTGAAGCTCTACGTATCTGCCTTGACTTTTGCAATGTTGATCAGATTGATAGACTACGATTTCTTCGAAGCCTATCTATTACATCTCAAGATCAACCTAACAGCTTTGATCTTTTCTATCAATACATTCAATTACAGAATGATACACGTTAAGAGCTTAGATCAACCTAACAAATTTGATCTATCACTAAGTCCTTGTACATATATTACTTGAAGGACTTTATAAATAATCATAAGCGTATACATTAAAACATCAAATCATAATATGCATTCTCCCAACAATCTCCCCATATTTGATGTTGACATAACCAATGAGATTTTTTGTCATGATTATTAGTGTCTAGATGCATTTGCAGGAAATTTAAACATGACTTAGTATTTCAGTGAGCAGCTGAAATTTCTAGAGAATAAGAATGAATTTATTGATGATTGAAGAGTATTACAATTTAGCTTTACATCAATAAGAATTTAAGCTTTTACTTATCTCTATTTCTTTGATCTTTTCCTTGGAGGATTGGCATACTCCTCAGCCCTTCTTTTTCTGCAAGCTTCATCATTTCTGGCTAACTCTTCCAGCTCACTTGGACTTATCAAGGGGTTGTGATCATGCATATTCAAAAATGCAGGATCTCCAATTAGCATTCTTAGGCTTGTAGTGGTCACATTGTGAGAACTAGTGGCTGGCCCTTGACTCCTTAATGTCTGAACCATTAAAACTTCCTACTGATCAGATCGTTGAGTCTGTTGGTGGAATTGTCTTGTAGGAGGGCTTCTTGACGCTTGAGCATGAAATTATCCTCAACCCCTTTCTTGGCTTCCTTGACCTCCTCTTCATCTGCCCTGGCCTCCCTGGTCTCCCTAGCCTCCTTGAACTCCTTTCCCTTTATTCTCCCCCTTTATGTCAGCATCAAGGGTTCGAATGTCTTCAGAAAGTCGATTTACTCCTTGGACAAGCTCGTTGAGTTAGCTTTGTGTTTGAGCAATGTCTTGTCGACTTTCCTTGATCAGGACTTCAGATCTTGCTTTTTTGTTTCGGAGGGCAGTTAGAACAATGTCAGTCTGCTGTTCCTGATTTACATAAGCTTTCTAGAATTCTTTGACTGAAGCTTTCAGGTTGATAATGTTCTCCAGCATAAGATTATTTTGTGTTTCTTGAGATTTCTGTATTTCAAGAACAGCCTCTCTTTATTTGGTGGCTATCCGGAAGTGAATCTCATCTCTGTCCTTCATGCTTTGAAGAATTTCTTGGATAATTTCCCTCAGCTTCTTTGTAAGCTCATCGTTCATATTTCTAGGGAGATTATTTGTAGCAATAATCATTTGATTCAGTCGGAGATGAATGAGGTCTGAGTGAGTTTCCAGGCTTTCTTCTATGTTCTTGACCATGTTCTTGGATGCTTCCTTCAAGTCATCTTTCGTGGGAAGATTTGGGAGTGTATTACTGGGTTGAGGATTGTTGAATGGAGGGAGCCTAGGTCAGGATGTTTGTGTTTGGTGACTCTACGATTTGAGGTGTAGACTCTGCAATGGGGCTAGAGTCCGTGATCGTTGAGTTGATAGTTTGAGGGAGCAATATGAAGTTGACTGCATTTTGTTCCTCAGTTACAGAATTTTGGGATTCTGTGTGAGACCCCATATTTTATCAATAAAGATTTAAATTTTGTCGAAATAATTTTTAATATTATGGTGTGAATTTGAGATAATATTATAGTTGTGGGTAGTATTTATAAATTTTGCAAAGTATGCAAGTGGTTATATTATATTCGATTGGTCGGGGAATATTCGGTTTAGCAGGGAATATTCGTACAACGGCTCAATCATTGGTGGACCCCACAACAGAATTATTGTCGGATTGAGAAAACGACAAAAATATTTTATTGAAATAACGGCGGACGTTTTTACCGCTTGATCTTGTTGAACTACTCGGTAGTAAAAGTACGATGTACGTGTGGTTGCATAGTAGCACACGGTATTGATTATTGATGCTTATGTGAGAAGTCACTCAGTTTGATTCCATTATTGTCGATTAATAATATGAATTATTATAGCGATAATGACGTTTTGTTTTATTCGTATTATTAACGTAATAAAATGAAACATTTTTTATATAAAATGTAATACTTTATTAAAGTTATTATATAAATAGAATATATTATATTTTATTATGCATAGTGTTGCATAGTGTTTTTGCATAGTGTTTTTGCATAGTGTTTGCATAGTAAAATGTTTTTATATAAATAGAATATATTATATTTTATTTAAAAGATTTTGCTTTAAATATGGACCGTCGATTAAAGTAAATCAATCTGGACCGCTTCATGGATTAATTACTATGTATTCTATTTTCCTATAAATAGAAGCTCATTCCTTCATTATTTTCTTCTTCACGAATTCAATTTGAAACTCTGAGAGAGAAACTATAGAGAGAAAGAAGAAAAGTATTCGCTACTTCACCTTGCCAATATTCAGGTTCTTCTAAGGTAGGGAATATTATTTGTTGTACCGTAAGGGTGTTATTCTTTGTATTCATGAAGAGAACTTACATTGTTATTCCATTGTTTATTATTCTCATTGGAATAACTTTTGTAAAAGTGGTATACCCTATACATAACTTTGTATCTGCTGGCATACCCTATACTTGGTGAAATCCTTATATTATTCCATTCTTATTTATTACATTGGAATAACTCAGTATCTGTGAATCCCCTATACTTGGTGATCTTCTTACATTATTCCATTCTTTATTATTCATTTGGAATATCACATGCGTGTGTTTTACACCCGACACAGGTTCCATTGTTTATTATTTCGCATTTATTATTATCGTTGAATATCCTCATGCGTATGTTTTTACACCGGGCCCGGTTCCATTATTTATTATTCAAACATTTATTATTCTCGTTGGATCATCCTCACTTGGTGTGAATTTCACGACACAGTTTAGTTATTATTATTCTCATGGAATAACTCATCATCGCAATCTGCGCATGCATGGTGATTTCTTTTGTTATTCCATTCTTTATTATACCCAGTTGGTTAAATCTTTGACTTCTATACTCCATGAAATTAGTGGAATATCCTTGATATTTGCGCTTCATCCAGTATCTTTTCATGAAAATATTCTTCTGATCATTCTTGAATTTTACTCTACAAAACAGTATCTTGTTGACAATTTGGACGTTAATAATTCCTAGATAAATTAATTCTTGAACTTGTTTTATTGAATTCTTATATCATTGTCATCATCCTCATGTTTATATTATGTTAAAAGTTATCTTTGGCTTACGTGCATAGATGAACTTAGTATGATTATGACCAGGGTTCATTCGGTATAATCATGGCTTGATATAAATGATGTGACAAAAGTCCTCAATGGCCCTGTGAATGCACGATGGTGGATAGTTTTGGTATGATTATGACCGGGGTGATTCGGTATAGTCATGACCATTGATAATTTGATGAAAATCCTTGACCGTGGTACAGGGATGATTAGATATTGTGGTTTATTCATTAAAGCCGAGTCTCATCTATAACAGTGATGAAAAACCTTTTAAATCATAAAAGATAGTAGATTTTATTTTCTACTTGACTCTTTTAATGGATTGCTTATTCTGCTGCAGTTAAACTTGTTGTCTATTGTATTTTATCGGTTTAACAACTTTGTTGAAGGCTAATGATAATTTATTCGCATTATGTTAGTCATAATATTTCTTCTTTGGGCTAGTTGAGCTCACCCTTTTTTCACCGCTCTCTTGAAATGGGAACATAAATTTGGACGAGTCGGGGGAATGGAGTAATGGTCCGAAGATAGCATTAGTAGTCCTCACTATTCTATGAAATAGTGTGATAATAGTTGTAATGAGGACTCCTTTTGAGTTTGTATAATATCTAGTAGACAATATTTGTATTCAAACTCACGGTTTATGTCGTATTATTGTACCACCTACGTTATATTAGTAAGTTGTATTTGAATTTATGTACCATGTAAGTGGCGACCCAAGATGGGTGGCGTATACCTAATTTTGGGGGCGTCACGGTTGGTATCGAGCTTAGGGATATGATCCACTGCTAAGATGCGAGATAAGAACTAAGAGGGAGAGACGGGAATTACTTAGCTAGTATGATCTACCTAAGTTTATTTGTTATTTAATTGGTCGATTTGAGTATATAGGGATAATATTTGATATATTAATTAACCCTTGTGTTGTGGCAGTGTTTGGAAATGGCAGCTGAAAATATTCACAATGGAGTGAATGTGACCGTTGTGACACCTTTAATCACTAATCAGGTTAATGCAGTGTCAGACGAGGAACAAATTAGAGATATCCATGTAGTGAATGAAGAACTAATTGTTGCACCCGAGCTAGTTGCAGAGGTAGCAGCTGAGAGTGAGGTAGAAGAGTAAGAAGAGGAAGAAGAGGAACCTGAGGAGAATTGGTTTGAAGAAGTTTATGATCAAAACTTAGAATTACAAAATCGTGTTCGTGAGCTAGAAGAACAGGTTGAAGAACGACAAACGGTCGTGGAACAAAGGGATACAACAATTCAAAATTGGGTTACCCGATATGTGATGCTCGAACAAAATCACGCTTTGGCAGGGTGTAAGATATTAAAGTTGGAATCTGAGAATTTTAAAATCAAAGATCAGCTGAAAGAAGAAACAACTGAACGAAGGAGAATAGGCAATGCATGGGTAAAAGTTGCACAATGCGTTGATAGTGTAGAAAAAGACGTCCGATCCAATAAAGCCAAAATAGATGAAATGGACTTTGCTTTTTGGACAGCAATTGGGAGAACCCAACATCGAATTCGAATTACCACATGCATAGCGGTCAGCAACCCAATTCGATATGGATCGAGAATAATGATTCAAATCATGGATCAGGAATGTGAAGAAGCACTTAAGGGTGGAATGTACCCTATAGTAAAGTCAAACTCGGTAATTTAAGCGAGAGCGTTTGTCGAGAAACCCAAACGAAGTTATTACGGGTAAATTAATTATAGATTATTACGAAGTCTATACTTTATTCAATACAAGTTCTACCCACTCTTTTATTTTACCTAGTTGTGTTCAATGTTTAAATTTGACTCCGGAAAAATTAAACTTTGATTTATCTATTGAAACTTCGTTGGGAGAAACCTTCGTTACCTCCACTGTTTATTAATCTTGTTGTTTCAAATAAACACTTTCACGATCTTATCTCTTTGAAAATACTTGCCTTTGAGGTAATTTTTTGAAAATGATTGATTAACTACTCATTATTCTTTTTGTAAGGTTGTTAGCTTTCATATTCCTAACCAACTTTGTTATACTTAATTCAAAGTAACCAAACCCTAAAGTTAATCACTATTATATCAAGCCATAAGTAAAGAGCCCCGATTCTTTCGTTGTTGACTTCCTTGTGTGGAATGCACCGCCGACTTTACAGTAGGCGACGTCGTGGATCAAGATGGCAAGTTGATAGGTATCATTGTGAGGTGCTATCCAAAGGTTAAGGGATATAAGTCACAGATTGGTATTAATGTGACGTACTATCCAAGTCTTGGACGAGAGTAATGATTTTGAATGATATTTCTATCATTAATAAATTTCTTGACGTATTCTTGAAGATTTTCTAGCCTACCCTAGGCGTGAAATTGAATTTTGTATTGACCCGATCTGAAACCCATTTCTTAAACCCTCAAATATTTCTTCAACTAAAAGGATCTCATTTACGAGGATTATGATGAAAGTCATAATAAAAGCATTGGACTAATGAAAATCATGGGTATATGAAGTATTAGTAAGTGTTATGATGAGTTATGTTGGTTATTATGTGAAAACATGAAAGTTTCTTAGAAATCACAAAGAGTTGAAAATCGATTTTGGTGAAAACGTAACATGAAATTCAATTGACCATATCTCCTATTATATTTTGAATTTTTGAGTGTGGTCAAGTCCTAGAGTTAGATCTATGAGTTACCTAACTAATCCAAGTGGAATTACTGAAAAAGGTGTTGTAGATTTTTGTGTGGACTGATTGCTGCCATGATTTTAGAGGGGCTGTTTCGGCCACTTAAATTATGAGAAAAATTCTGGCCTTTTGGGAAATGAAGGTATATGGTATAAAGTACTTCCTGTCCAAAAATGAGCTCATTCTGACTTAAAATGAGCAAGTTATGACTATTTCAATATTTAGGTTTTTCCGACGAAAAACGCTATAACCGGAGTTCTATAACTCCGATGACCATGAAATTTAAACTGGAAGCTCACGTTAACATGTGTAAGGTCCTGCCAAGATTTGGGAATTTTTGGAGTTAAACTTGAGGTAGCTAATTTCTTAAGGAATTAATTAGAAATTGATTTTTGAAAAATAGTAAATGAATTTTAAAAATTAAGAGAAAATATATTTTCATTATGGGACTATATTATGCTAAATCCCAGAAAAGAAATATTTTTGGGACTGATTTGGTATTTTTCATGAAAATAGTTTAGTTATGAACATATGAGTTAAATATGTTATGTGAAGTAACAAAGTTGAAAATAGGATTTTATGGCTAGAGAATCCTATATAGAGTATATGCATATTTTTTGATGAGGGATTTGATAATTGGTGATGATATCTTATGAGTATGGCATTTTTGAATGATTAAATGCATTATATGGTAAAGCGTAAACAATTGAAATAAATTGTTTATAAATTTAAGAAGTGATTAAAAAATTGTTATAATATTAATGATATTAGATTATAAGATTATTAAGTGATTGATAACATGGGGATATTCTTGAATCCTGGATAAATTATATTATAAATGTTTAATATTTATCCTTTATCTCATTTGATTGATTCTTTATATCATTGACATGATCCTCATGCTTATATTATGTTGAAAGTCATCTGTGGCTCACGTGCATAGATGGACTTGGTATGATTATGACCAGGGATTGTTCGGTATAATCATGACCGTAATTGAAAACACGATTATCTTTGTACGTAATGCATGGATAATTTGTGGTCGTGATACTAATGAATACACGATTATCTTTGGCACGTGGTGCATGGATAATTGTGATCGTGATACTAATGAATACACGATTATCTTTGGCACATAGTGCATGGATAATTTAATGGTCGTGATACTAATGAATAAACGATTATCTTTGGTAGTAGTGCATGGATAATTCGTGGTCGTGATACTAATGAATATCCTTGGCACGTAGTGCGGGGATGATTCGATGATATGGATTAATTATTGAAATGATTCTCGTGAATGAAATATTAATTCATGGATGTGGTAAAAGTCATCTTTGGTAGTAGTGCATTGATAGACTTGGTATGATTATGACCACGGATTATTCGGTATAATCATGACCAGTAATTGAAAACACGAATATCCTTGGCCATGAAGGCATGGATAATTCGTGGTCGTGATACTATTAAGTCGCGTCTTAGCATTATTGGTTTCTGATTTGTATATCTTTGCTTTGTAGTGCAAAGATGAATTGTTAATAAATATCTTTGGCACAGTAGTGCAAAGATGAATTGTTAATGAATATCTTTGGTAGGATTGCAAAGATGAATTTAATGTTTTCAACGATAAAGGTATTCAAGGTATCCTCACCTCTTTATCATACCAGTATCGCACCCTAATTTCGAGGGAAAATTCCATAAGGAGGGAGATTGTGAGACCCCATATTTTATCAATAAAGATTTAAATTTTGTCGAAATAATTTTTAATATTATGGTGTGAATTTGAGATAATATTATAGTTGTGGGTAGTATTTATAAATTTTGCAAAGTATGCAAGTGGTTATATTATATTCGATTGGTCGGGAATATTCGGTTTTAGCGGGGAATATTCGTATAACTACTCAATCATTGGTGGACCCATAATGAAATTATTGTCGGATTGAGAAAACGACAAAAATATTTTTATTGAAATAACGACGGAAGTTTTACCGTTGATCTTGTTGAACTACTTCGGTAGTAAAAGTACGATGTCGTGTGGTTGCATAGTAGCACACGGTATTGATTATTGATGCTTATGTGAGAAGTCACTCATTTGATTCCATTATTGTTTATTAATAATATGAATTATTATAGCGATAATGACGTTTTGTTTTATTCAGTATTATTAACGTAATAAAATGAAACATTTTTTATATAAAATGAATACTATATTAAAGTTATTATATAAATAGAATATATTATATTTTATTATGCATAGTGTTGCATAGTATTTTGCATAGTGTTTTGCATAGTGTTGCATAGTGTTTGCATAGTAAAATGTTTTTATATAAATAGAATATATTATATTTTATTTAAAAAATTTGCTTTAAATATGGACCGTCAGATTAAAGTAAATCAATCTGGATCGTTCATGGATTAATTACTATGCATTCTATTTTCCTATAAATAGAAGCTCATTCCTTCATTATTTTCTTACGAATTCACTGAAACTCTAGAGAGAGAAACTATAGAGAGAAAGAAGAAAAGTATTCTGCTACTTCACCTTGCCAATATTCAGGTTCTTCTAAGGTAGGGAATATTATTTGTTGTACTTCGTAAGGGTGTTATTCTTTGTATTCATGAAGAGAACTTACATGTTATTCCATTGTTTATTATTCTCATTGGAATAACTCCTTAAAAAAAGTGGTATACCCTATACATAACCTGTATACGCGGTATACCCTATACTTGGTGAAATCCTTATATTATTCCATTCTTATTTATTCTATTGGAATAACGTGTATACGCGGAATCCCCTATACTTGGTGATCTTCTTCAGTTATTCCATTCTTTATTATTACATTGGAATATCTTGTCTGCATGTGTTTTACACCGACACAGTTCCATTGTTTATTATTTCGCATTTATTATTACATTGGAATATCACATGCATGTGTTTTACACCGACAGTTCCATTGTTTATTATTCAAAGATTTATTATTACATTTGATCATCCTGGCTTGATTGTGAATTTCACGACCCGGTTCCGTTATTATTATTCTCATTGGAATAACTCTTTTATGCATCTTGTACCGCATGCATGGTGATTTCTTTTGTTATTCCATTCTTTATTATACCCAGTTGGTTAAATCTTTGACTTTCATACTCCATGAAATTAGTGGAATATCCTTGATATTTAAGCTTCATCCAATATCTTTTCATGGAAATATTCTTCCGATCATTCTTGAATTTTACTCTACAAAACAAAGATATCTTGTTGACAATTTGGACGTTAATAATTCCTAGATAAATTAATTCTTGAACTTGTTTTATTGAATTCTTATATCATTGTCATCATCCTCATGTTTATATTATGTTAAAAGTTATCTTTGGCTTACGTGCATAGATGAACTTAGTATGATTATGACCAGGGTTCATTCGGTATAATCATGGCATGATATAAATGATGTGACAAAAGTCCTCAATGGCCCTGTAATGCGATTGGTGGATAGTTTTGGTATGATTATGACCAAATGGTGATTCTAAGTATAGTCATGACCATTGATAATTTGATGAAAATCCTTGACCGTGGTACAGGGATGATTAGATATTGTGGTTTATTCATTAAAGCCGGAGTCTTAGCTATAACGTTGATGAAAAACCTTTTAAATCATAAAAGATAGTAGATTTTATTTTCTACTTGACTCTTTTAATGGATTGCTTATTCCGCTGCAGTTAAACTTGTTGTCTATTGTATTTTATCATTTTAACACTGTTGAAGGCTAATGATAATTTATTCTGCATTATCTTAGTCATAATATTTCTTACTGGGCTAGTTGAGCTCACCCTTTCTTTCACTGTTCTCTTCAGGAAATGGGAACATAGCTGGGACGAGTCGAGGAACGGAGTAATGGTCCAGAGGATAGCATTAGTAGTCCTCACTATTCTGTGAAATAGTGTGATACAGTTGTAATGAGGACTCCTTTTGAGTTTGTATAATATCTAATAGACAATATTTGTATTCAAACTCACAGTTTATGTCGTATTGTACACGACAGTTATATTAGTAAGTTGTATTTGAATTTATGTACCATGTAAGTGGCGACCCAAGATGGGTGACGTATACCTAATTTTGGGGGCGTCACATTCTGCAACTAGAAATTGGTTTAGTGGATGAAGTATCACTTCCAACCATCGTGGGAATTCATAAAAATGGCTAAATGAGGATGATGGCAAGTGATTAACTCTGAAGAGGGTTGGGATAGATAGTACCTCAGGTTTATCCTTTGAGGAAGAGTTGTTGGTAAGTAACTTCTTGGCAAAGTTGAATCTTCCTGGGAATCCATTGGCTAGTACTGAGATGGTTGGATACTCTTTGAAGCTCCAGAACATGTGATCCCAAGAGTTTAGAATTTGGGCTTGATGATATGGCAACATGGGTAGGTTAGAGAACATCTGATTGTAGAGATAACTTCTATACCCATCTTTGCCCACACCAGTGATCTCAAGGTCATCATCATCTTCCTCTTCTTTGTTCTCGTTGGAGGATTACATTATCTCAATGGCCTCTTGATGATCTTGCACTGGTTCTTCTTCATTTCTGGCAGGGACCTCTTCTTCTGCCATGGAGATGTCATGAGCCTCCCCTTCAACTTAATCATCTTCTTGTATGATCAATAGCTCCCCCTCAAGTGGAACATTTTCTTGAGCTTCAGGTATCTCCCCCTCAGCTGGTGCATTCTCTATCATGAGAATCTCAGGGATCTCCCCCTCAACTGGAGCACTGTCTTTTTGACTTGCTTTGGATAGTTCCTCTATGGCAGCCATGCTCTTGTCTTCCTTCTTGAGCACTTTTTCATTCTCAAGGATGTATTTCTTGACCAGCTTTCTCCTTGATTTTATGTCCTGTTGGTCAGCCAATATGCTTGATGCAGCCACTTCCTTGCCTAATATGCTTGGTCTGGTCTCTACGATCAGTAGAGACTCTACGATTGAGGAGATGGAATGCCTTTTGGGTTTGTGGCTGATTTTATTTTTCTTCAGCAGCTGAGATATGGTGGCTCTATCTTCTTTAGCCTCAGCCTGCTGTTTCTTCTTTCTCAGGATCCTTAGAGTCTCAATGTCAGAGTACTCTACTGGTTTATCAGTTGTGGATCCCTGGGGTTCTTCTTCCATCCTAGCCTTCAGCTTCCTCTTGCCCTTGCTTTTTCTGATAAGGACAGAGGGTTCTCCTTTGTTTGTTTCTTCTTCTTCTTCGATTTCCTTGACAACAGACATGTTTCCTGGAAGGCCTGAGTTCTTCAGATCACTAGTTCTTCCACTGGACTCGGTCATCATTCGAACATACTCAGCTGGGTCCCTCTTCCAATTTTCAAACAATTTTTGGGTCATTCGTCTGTTTGGGTAGATAGCTTCTCCTTCTTCATCCCCAATTTTGTCACTCAGGGCTGACTGTAGAATGATACTTATTTTCTTGCTAGAAGTGAGATTTAACTGAGCTTTCTTCTGATTTAGGGTTTCTGCTTTGAGAGAGGATGAGAGAGAGATAATCTTTTGAACTTCTGATTTCAAAAATACGATTGCAATTTGTACTTGTAACTTCCCTCTCTCCTTTTTGCTTAGTGGGACAGGTGTCGACTTTTGCTTGGCTCTATGATTTTGACTAATAAGGATTGTATTGATTTGCCCTTGGCTCCTGCAGAGCTGAGGTGTCCTTAGGGAGGACTACGATCGTTAAGGTAGTTTTGTGATCGTTGAGTGCTTTGCATTTGTCGAGTCTGAGCTACGATCGTCGAGTCTGTCTAGCATTCATCGTGTCTGAGCTACGATCGTCGAGTCTGTCCAGCATTCATCGTGTCTGAGCTACGATCGTCGAGTCTGTCCAGCATTCGTCATGTCTGATCTACGATCGTCGAGTCTGACCGGATCCTTGTGATGAGTTTTTAACAAAGCATTCTTTTTTAAGGTAACTTAGGATGGGCCAACCTCTTGGAGTGAGTCAAGGGTTAGGTTTGTTCCTGAGGCGCTTATCAGAGGGATTATTGTGTTTTGAAGCTTATCATCACAGGATGCATTCTTGCTTTGTTGATGGGGCTTTTGTCATCGTTGAGTCTGCACTACGATGGTTGAGTCTTTGCTACGATCGTTGAGGTAGTTTTATCTCTTCAACTCTACGATCGTGGACTTCCCTTGATCATGTCTACGATTTTGAGTTTAGCCTTTATATCTGTTATGGTTAGCACAATCACTACACCGAAAATGGCCTCTAGTGAGGGACAAATCCTTCACTATATTACTCACAAATGATTTATTGCGAAGAAATATTTCCTTCACACGAGTGCTCGCATTAGACCTCCTCGCAATTGGGTATCCTTCGCTAAATAGTAACTAAATATTTTTTGTGAAGGATATATTGTGAATAACTTTTTTATTCACAAATTGTATTTGGTAATGGAATATTGTTATTTCGTGAAAGATTGGTTTCCTTCACAAATAATATTTTAAAAAAGACTATTTGAAATTAGTGAATAACTTTATTCCCTCACAAATAATATATTATGAAGAACAAATTTATTTAACGAGAGAATATTTTCTTTCACTAATTATAAATTGAGAATCTTTGTTCAATTTAGTGAGAGAAAAATTCATTCACAAATTATAAATTTGTAAATAAAAATTAATTGCTAAATAATCAAAATTAATTGAAAATTATAATTGATTTCATATTTATTATTATTATTATTAATCTCTATAAAAAATATAAAATTTATTTTTCAAGTAAATATAAATATTGCCATACTTGTTTCAAACTAATTGATAAACTAATGCATAAAGAGTTAATAAAATCAATACTTCACATATAAATAGATAATACTCGAGTCACAATAACTACAAAATTTGTTATTGTATCTTGGTCTCCCAAGGACCATAATACCTACAAAATTTATTAACTAACATAAGAAAACTGAAAGAATAACAACGAACTAGAAGAAAAAAATTGTACGTCATCGTCATTTTCTTCAAAGAAATCAAGGTTGGGCTTGTAACTTCATGTTGCAAGAGCAAAGCCCACAATAAACAACAACACAAAAGATGCAGAAAAGAAGAAGAGCAGCGTGGTGCCCGAAGCCAAAAACCAAAGAAATTTGATAAACAAATAGCAACATCAAGAAACCCAAAAAACAGAGAACAAATTGACTATTAAAGCAAAAACCATAACACACCAAAGCAATGGCAAAGCAGCAGTAAACGCACTTAGCAATAACAAAACCAAATTATGACATCAATGACAACAACAATACAATCCTAAGAAGCATAAATTTTCGATGAATACAATCCCATAATCAATGAATGAATGGTCATAAATGTGGGAATTTTTATTTGTGAATAGATTACCTGCACGATTCCAAATTGAGACATCTCAAGATCAAAGGTATTTCAAAAACTTATGTTGTACTAACGAACCGCACAAACCTAGAAACAAGAAGAATAATTAAATCAAAGCCCATATGCAAAGCAAAATCTCATCAATAAGTCGCATTACCTCTTAAGTGTTTCCTTGGTAAACCACATTTCACTTCAAGTTTAATTGACTGATTAAACAAAGCAACTTGTTCCTCTACAATCTTTAAATGTGTCATAAATGGCTTCATTAACCCTGATGCCAGCTTCTTAGAGCTTCTATCACGGGAAACAAACAATTTGCATCTACCAAAGGAAAAAAATAATTTAATGCAATGCATTATAAATTAACCAATAAAACAACAAAACATCCAAGCAATAAAATTCCTCACCGTGACCGCTTTGGGGACAGCTGAAAGAACGCATAATCAAGAGACGTGTCTGATTTCATGTCTATTCAACAAAAGAGTTACTTGTTATTTCAAATAAACGAGAACAATCCTTGACAGGAAGATCCTAATAGGATTGTAGTTAGTCAAGCCTTAGAATTCAATCTGCCAAAGTTTATTTTCTACAAATAAAACTATTAAGAAAATACCAATTAGTTTCAGATGATACTGAAGTTGAATACATACCTAGTAAGCATTCAAAAAGCCAATCTAAAAATAGAAACTACCACTTTACTAAATTAAACTGTAGAATACAATAGCAGAAAGATATTATAGATCTCAACATTATCAAAACCAACTTGTAATCGAAATGCACCTAAATTGTACTATTTCAGTAAATAGAACTAGTAAATATATATTCATGTGTGTGGCTGCGTGACTGAAATGTATGTGCGTGCACGTGTATGCATATTATGGTACATTATATATATATATATATATATATATATAAATTACCAAATTGAAACTAGTAAAAGATGAAGTTATCGATCTTAGGAACATTAAACTACAACCACGTCCAACACATATAATCAACTTTCAATCTCTTTCAAACCAACAAGCTCAACACCTCACAGGGGTTACATACTCTAATTATATTCTAATATCATTTAAGGTATACCAAATTTACAAGCGTCAATGATCTACAAGTAATGAGGTATTTTCACATTAGTTTAATCCTAATCTTTTACTCAAACATCTAGCGTGCATGTCAAATTAGACTCTAAAATTGCATTTGATTATGAGTATACTAGGTATAACCAGTGCCTGAAGGCACGGCGTAATGAAAAATTAAATTAAAGTACAATTATTTAAGAGGAACATTCATAGAAATGAAAATGTCAAGTACAGCCTTTTTTTTATAGATTAAAGTGTCAAGTATAAATTACCTCAGGGAACAATTATTCTGAACATGTGTATCTCACAGTGAGGAAGTAATCACATGCACATCTGCATTTCTTCCCAGCATAATTTGCATAATGAGTGCAGTGGCTGAAAATAGTAGTAATCTTCTAATACAACTTATCTCAGTGAATAATCTTTCTGCTTTCTGCCCAGTGTAGTAAGGGAACTATACGCCCTGTATTGTAACAACAAATAATTTTCACTCATCGGGTTATATAATTTTCTCAATTGGGCACAAGCAATCCTTGATTACAAATGCAAGGATTTTCAGGAAGTCTCCATGTGGATTTTCCTTCTCCTCAATCAGTTCTATGAAAAAAAGTATATCAGGGCTGTTTAAGCACACAGCAGTTAGTGATTTTTTATGACAACCAGAGCAAGCTACCCGCTTCCTTGAGAAATTCTGATCTCGACATGGAAACAAAATATTAAGTATAATGGTCAAGCTGGATTTGGTCAGAGGACAAAGCTTATTCCGAATGGCGATCTAATCACGTTAGCTCCATGCAATGAACAAAGAGTAAGCCTTATAAGAAAGAACTGTGCTACCAAATGATTTGCGAAAGTAGGCCAAGCAAAGAGCAAGATCAGAATCCTAATCCATTGTTTGTCTTACTTTCAGTTTTGATCAGATTCCAGCTAGATCGCTTGGCTAGCTAGACGTATACCAAATAAGATCCATAATTCTCCATCTAACTATTAAATTTTAGGGAGGATTAATATTAAATTCCTTCTTAGACATATAAATTGAACCAACTGTCTCGTAATTTCGTGATTGCCAAATGGATATCAACATAAATAAGACTAATAATATATGGAAAATGATAGACCAACCAAATTTTCAAAAATACTTCCCAGCGAGAAGAAAATAAAACTCGTCCATTTGTTGTAGAGAGCCAGAACCTAAATATCTTCATCAGTGTGTTAAATTTGCATGAAATTTATGTTTTATGTGGCATTATAGCCTTAAAATATTTTCCACAAAAAAGAACAATAAAATTACTTTCCCTTTGATAAATACGAATATTAAACCATATTCGATAGAGCTTAAATCTTTCGAACAACAAAATTCATTAATTGCAGTGCCAAGTTTTCATGAAGGCCTGTCGAAGATGTAATATGGAAAAAATATATTGAAAGAAAAAGAGCAAGCAAGTAGCCGAAAGTAAAATAATTACATCTGATGACAAAAGGTGAGTTTTTTTTTCTTATCGTAGCAACAGGGACAAGGAGAAGAAAATTCATAACAAGTCAACAATAATAGGTTTGGAAGCTCCAGATACAAGCTTTTAAGAAGAAACATAAAATCAATAAGATTAGCAAGTATAAAAATTAGGTGAAAAGAAGGCACCTAAACTATCTGTAATGGCTAAATCCTTACAAGAACTTATATCTTTATACTTTACCAGTTAAGCAGTCCCATTCCAGAAACAATCAGCACTGAGATTTATATACAACCTAATCACCTTGATCCAAAACAATTTGTGGCTTTTAACCACATCAATACTTCGGCATTACTTACTTAACATGTGTCTACATCACTGTGTCTATATCAATGTTATAGTGGATTAACTATAACATATCATCATCTTAAGATGAATCTAGAATTATAATCCCACCCAAAATTTGTACCATATAAATTTGTACCAAAATTTGGGGAGGGGGGAGTTGTAAAATAATCCCCAACAGTAAATTCATTACTCTTGCTTTAAAAAACCGAAATTTGGGGCAGGACCAACAAAACAAACAAATAAAGCAGTTAATTTTGAATCATACATACTTTAATATCATTTTTATCATGTAAATATCGTGCATGTAATTTTAGAGGTGGTATATAGCATTCTATAAATTTTCAGACGTCCGAAATTGAGACCAATCAACAAACACCACTTTGTTTCTGAAATGTATATTTAACTGCATTATGTGTTGTAGAACAATCAAGCATTCAACAACAAACAAATCAAGGAAATAAACATGACGCTGAAGGATAAATTTATCGAACCAAATATAGATAACCAAATGATGAAATGATGAAATGTGAACAAATCTTTTGGTATATCTTGTGAAAAATAGACAATTGCACCAGGAGCAAAGCCAATATAGTACAAGTCCTGTGACGTATCCTTAATTTGCTTCTTAGGAGGAGTAGTCCTGTCTGAAAGATAACCAAATAATGAGAGTAGTTAATTCAACTTCCAGATTTTAGATGTTTAATGAGATAAAATGGTAAAGCATTTAGAAAAAGAAAAGACAAAAAACCACGAGTTCTAAGAAAATAAGATGTTCATATTTGTAATGCTTACATATATAAAATGGGAGTTCTACTCGAATTACAGTTAATACCATAGAAACATTATAGCTATACAGGTTACACATACCACACTCTTTTGCATATCTCAAGATTCTGAACAAATATAGATAATGTGTAAGAGCAGTGTTCTAAAAAGAGGTTGAGGCGGCCACCTAGGCGTGAGCAAAGGCTTGTCGAGTAATTAGGGGTGAAGCATACTGAAAGTCTGCCGCCTAGACGGCTGAATCGGGAAAATCAGATGAGGCGGAATTTTCAAAAAAAAATAAAAACCACACAAAATAAATTAAAACCTTACCAATTTGAACCATCAAAAGTCAGAACAAAAAAAGACCTAGGATTGTATACACAAAAATAAATCAACCTTGCTTTATTTTTGTGTATAGAGTAGTGAATTATTGCCTATACTTTTCCATCATACTCTACGCTTATTTCATAAGTTTCAAGATTTAGAGGGTACCCAAAACACTAAGCGTCACTATTTGGGCTCATAATACAATTTTTGAACAAGTTTTTGAAATCATAAGCAGAAAAACCAAATCAAGAACCCAATAAACCCTCAGACAATGGGTTCTTATTTCTTCTAGAATTTCATACATTTTGTAAGAAACCAAACTGAAACTGATGAAAAACCAAGATAAGGTGCCGAGGAAGAAATACTAAGATAAGGATTCTTGGACCAGTGAGCTGGTGGGTGGGTATAGAAATCTCGTCCGTAGGGAGGTCGATCAACATGACCTAATGGGCCGAGGAAGAGGAGAGCCAAAAGGAGAAGGTCTCAGATCTTCGACTTCTTCTTCTACTTTGTGTTTCTCTGTCTTCAACTTCTTCTTTTGCTTCTGCATTTTTCAAGCTCCGTGAACCCAATTAGGGCTGGGTATGAGAGGGATCGAGTTGTTTGGGGCTGGGTATGAGAGATCAATGCTATGTGAGTGTAAGAAGAGAAAGAGAGAGAGAGATGGTTTGAAATTTGAATAAGTAGGAATGAGAGAGCTGATGACGTGAACTGGATGGAACATTTGTCTATTTTCTCTCTCTGCTTTGTTTTATATATATAGATGTTTGATTCTTTATGGGGTACTCCATAAATTTCCCTGCTTTAAATAGTACATTTCTTTCTTCTTTCTTCCTTTCATAAGTTTTCTAACTTTTCATGTGTGTCCATCTTCCAAAATGGTTTCTCCTGGACTCATTACAAAAAACCAAAACAAGGTTATTCAATAAAGTATATAGTGATTCAATTGAGTAGTACAATTGAAAAAATTTCTTAATGTACAACTTTTAGTTTCCAATTATTTTCAAAGTCTTAGTGATAATAATGGGTATTATATTATCAATAACTGCGAGCTAAGATAATGGAAGCAATACTACTGAATATTGATACAACTGATACATGTAAGCAAGACAATTTGACTCAATCAAAATACTACTATAAAAGCAGAGTATTCATTTCAATCACATGATCATATATATACACAATCAGTTGGATATATATATATATATGTCTTAAAACCAACTCTAAGATTAATCAAACCAAATTGAAAACCTAATCGAAATCATTAGCATTAAAATTAAAACCAAATTGTACAACCTAAACCTGAAATTAGAAGAGAGAGAGATTGAAACACACGATGGTGGAGAAACCACATGAGACTAAAACCTACGGTGGTGGAGACACTAAAACCGTAGTAAAGAGGAGGCACAATCGTTGATTTCATAGCCCTAATAGTTCTTCTATGTATACTAAAGCCTGAAAAAAAATTTATGATCCAATTTATTTAATTACACTGCATGAGTTTTTATAGACCCCAAAAGTAGAAGGGAGAACAATTTTTTTAAAGCTATTATAAACAGATGCTACAGAAGCTTACTTTCTCTCACTATCAATCATTCATATTCCTCAAATATAAAAAATAGACAACTAAATCAATAAAACACAAGCAACATTTTAATTTAAGCCAATAAAGAATAATTGTCACCGGTGTAAGATTAACTTCTATTTTTGGCATAGATTTGTCTTTGTTCCAGTGTAGTGCCCTTTTTAACTTGAAACATATATTTTCCAAAAATGGAACATTTATAGCAATTGAATTATAAAATAGTAACGAAAACAATCTAAAATGTCTCAATTAGATGATCTAATGTATATATCTTCACAATTATTTCTAGTCATTAATCATTGTTGCGTTGATGGTCACTCTTTGCTTGCTAAAAGTTTGGGTGTCTTTGAACACAACAGTTGTTGCTTCTTCTAAAACAACCTCTCTCGGTCTTATGTTCATTGCATGTAGTTCTATCTTGCTGGCATGACTATATGTCGTTAAGTTATTCTTTAGGCTTCTATTAGCAAGTATGCTATAACTCGCTTGTTACTCGTTGATGCTTGTTGTAATTGGATCTTTAAGCTTAGTCTTCTTTCACTTTGCTTCTTTGGGCCTTTTCTACGTAATCATGGCGGCTATTAGCAAGAGGTTTCACTTTTGCATCGCATCATAATCATTATGGGCGTGAAATGTTTGCACTAGTTTCGTGGGGTTTTATGATGGTCGTTTGTCTATGTTGTTTATTCTTGAGTCCATGTTCTTTGTTGTCCAAATCGCCTTTGATGTCTTGTCCGTGTGGGAGGCGGGTCTTGGATTCATTGTGATGTTTACGCTTTTTTTTGTAGTGGGCATGCTAATGGGATGATTTTGTTTTGTGCTTGGGTGTCCGAGCCGCTTGTGGTTGTTGGGGTTGTTTAGTTGTTGGGGTTGTTTATGCATTGGGTCCTACCCTCATGAGTTTTGATCTTTTCTACTCGCTCTGTTACATTCTTGATTACGATCATTGTGTTGTGATGTGATGCCTCTGTTATGCTATTGTTGTTGATGGGCATGATTCCGCCCTCTACTATTCTTCTTTTTGCTTCTTCATTGTTGATTGGGCTGCTTTCATTTACTGTATTGTTATTGCTTTATACATCTCTGCGTGAGTTGCTTTTATTTTTGTTTCTCTTTGTTGTTGTTTGGTACTCTTGCCTTGTTATTGTTGTTAATTAATTTTTTTTGTGACAAAAATTAATAATTATAAATAAAACCACCACTTCCTAAGAGACAACAAACATATATATTCGCGTGTGCGTGCAAAAATATTCCTTATCATGAGAAGCACATAAGTTTGTGCCCAGAAATGATCAACTTACCATTTAGCCTTCGACTTATGTGCATCAAGAGTAGCAATTCTTTCCAACTAAGGTGAATTTAATTAGCCATAGAGTTTAGGAATCTGCCAGACTGCTGCTCCATATGATTCACCTTCAATAACAAGACGCAATTCTTGCATTTAGACGACTGAACATTTACTTAACTGCAGCTACCCTACACAATCTTGAGATGTGATATTCCCTCTGCCCAAATATGAAGTCCACTTTCAAAAGAACATGTAATTTACATAGAGTTGACTTTTCAAATTTAACCTTTTAGCTAATCTAAATAACGACAATAATATCTAGATAACTTATAAACTTCATCAAGTTTATACTTTAATCATTATATCACTTCTAAGTTTGTAGAAAATAGACTCTTATTAAGGTGTATAAAAATGGAGAAATGAGCTCTTATGAAATACGACATACTAATAGTATATACTTGAGCTTAAACTGTAAAAAAATACCACACTGATTGCAACGACCCCGCCCAAACCAAGCTTATATCAAGTATTGTTTCTAGAGTACCACTGGGTCATCTTAACCATGTCCACCTGAATGGTCATGAAGTTGGTACCCTTGGTAATAACCTTAAGTCTTATGTATAAAGTCTAATGTACAAGATAGCACATCCCACATGTTTGGGTTATCACACTTACATACACAAGTACACATGCTTATAATGATAATATAACGGAGAATCAATCCAACGAGCTATGTATTATCCAAATTGCATTTTTCAAACTGATATTATATGCTTAACATGCAAACCATTGATTACAATGCAATACACCTAGCAAGCAAAACACACAAACATAGCATAAGAGATTAACACCTATCATTTACCGGAAGAGAAGACGGTGGAGAAAATGCGTTGATCAAAAGTACAAAAAGTGAGATCCCAAATTTTGTTTGGATGGGAAAACAGACCTTCACATATCAGTTCAGTACCGCCTGAAGAAATCCTAATCAAATGCACCTAAGAAAAATGTGTGTTCATCATATTCAATTGAAACTTGAAAATATACTCGGATTGAATTCATTATTCATTAAAAGTATAAGAATCTAAAACAAACCTCATGTTCTTCTTTGAGACTGAGAGTGCCACTGATGAAACTGGTGTGATCTGTGTGAAAGCCTTATATTTATTTATTGAATCATTAAATTTAGCTGAGCACAACTGCACAAGATTCAATCCACATTAGAAACACAAACTTTGAATAATCAAACAAATTTCAGATTAGAAACTCAGCATTTTATTAAATACAATTCCATTAATAAAATAGTCCAACTACCTCAAATATAAGCATTTCAACTCAAGTGTATAATCAGAACCCTAACTAACATAGTCATAAAACAATTTTATATGGTGGAAAACAAATTTATTTCTAAATCAGTCAATACTTCAACGACTAACAATAAATTTAAGCTAAAATTTGGGAAATTTACCTGCATAAGAAGCTTGATTCTATCGAGTGGCGCCATAATGAATTTGGCATCTA